>JAGSMT010000164.1:1200000-1551718 GCA_029286875.1 Lamproptera curius | reverse complement strand
CCAGGGGCCATGGGAGCCAGGAGTCCCCGACCACGCAAACCAAACCCCAGCCCCCAACGGCGGCCCGGATGTTGAGCCCGCCGCTAGTCCATTCGGCCGGAAGGAGGAGAATCGAGACCTTGCCGAATGTCCCCTCCCCACAGCCCCTCCAACCGATCAGCGGTACGGCCCCGCCGAGTCGCGGGGAGGATAGGGAGGCGGCCAGGAATACCGACACCCTCTTCCCCGGACTCCTTTTTGAGAGACAGGAAGGGCGGCACACCACCTCCCAACCCGTCCCTCCTCCTCCTTGGCACCGGGCTTATTGAGCCCGCTTGGAGAAGCCTCCACGGCCGGCCTTCACCCAGGCCGGCCATTCTTTTCATTTCCCTGCGGGCACCCGCCGCAGGTACGAGCCCCACCGCTACGGCAAAGGAGCCCGTTCGGGGGGAACCTAACCTTTTTTTTACCGGGGAATGCACGCATCCCGTCCTCGGGGGAAAGACGGGTTTGCCCTGCACCGACAAACCACCACGTTGTTCCTTCCTGGGTTTTTAGGTGGGGTCACAGGAACGTTTTGCACCATCTGCAACCCCACCGGCGCTGGCCGCCAACGTTCTATCCGCCACGGGATCTGTTTTCCCGGGCGCGTCGGAACAGCGCGTTTCGTCTCGGCCCCGTAGTTAGGTAACAGACTCCCCGAGTCTGTTACTAGGGGGCCGGGAGCCAGAGCCCTACCAAAGGACCAAACCCGCCCCAGCGGCGGCTCAGATTTACGCCCGCCCGTCCATTTCAGCCGAGAAGGGGGGATCGACGACACCATGCCGAATGTCCCCTCCCACGGTTTTCCCACCGCATCAGCGGTGGGTTTCGTCGGGAGGATAGGGAGAGCGGCCAGGGAATACCGACACCTCTTCCCCGGGACCCACCCTGGTTGGGGAGGGACAGGAAGGGGGACGTCTACCTCCTGCAACCCGCCCGTACCCTTTAAGGCATCCAAAGGGGTTGTTCAGCCTGCTTGAGCAGCCCCCACGGCCGGCCTTACACTCAGGCCGGGCAGGTTCCTCTTATTCCCCCGGCTGACACAAGCCGGACGAGCCCCACCGCTACGACAAAGGGAACCTGTTCGGGAACCAACTTAACCTTTTTTTTTTTTTTTTTCCGGGAAAATCCAGGAGGATTCCCCGGCCAAAGTGGGGGAGGGGGTAAAGGGGGGTCCCCGACCAAGATGGAGCGGCCGGAACCCACCAAAAACCAAGGGTTCTTTCTCTTGTCGTGAGCCGGGGCCGGGGCACGATCAAGCCGGCACCCGGCGGAGTGGCCCCGGCCTTTTCCTCCGGGTGGGGAACCCGAACGTCGTTTAGGCGCGTGCCGGAACAAAAAGGCCTCCTTGAGCCCCTTCCGGGCGGCGGGCACCCCTTCCGGCCGCCCAGGGCCTAGTGTCAGGGGAAGGTTGCGCGTACGCCACCTTCGGCGCCCTGGCCTTCTTCTGCGGAAGCCAGGCGCTCACGGCCCCCCTGTCCCTTTCCGGGCCTCCTTCCGGGCCATCACGTCCTCACAGAAAGCGGACGGCGCCCCACGACCTTTCGCTCCGCCATCCTGCGCACTAGGCAGGAACGAAAGGTCGCCCCACGACACTACGCAGCTCGGCGTTGTGACCCAGGCTGGGCACCTTCCAGCGCGTGCTGGCCGTCTCTTCGGCACTTACGCCACAGTGGTACCTTAGGCTCTTTTCGGCCACGCGGCAAGGTACCTCCCAAACAGCCGTCCTGGAGAGAACCTGGTCGCGCGGAACGTTAAGAGCCAGTCCTCTTTCTAGCCACCACTTAAGAACGGGGGGTATTGTTTATTTGGGCCGGCGCGTGCTCCAGCCGCAGCTCCCACTCCCAGGCGGGAGCGCACCTCCTGCGCCCCCCTTATTCTTCCGGGTGGGCGGCCGAGACCCGCCCTGCCAGAAGAAGAGTGACGCAGGATTTTTTGCAGGTCCCAGGGCAAGGAGCCACAGGCAGCGCCCCGCCGGAGATGGTCCAGCCCCTAGGCCGGATCGCCAACACCCTCTGGGTTCCTTTCCACAGTTCTCCTTTTGGAGGGTGTCGGCCCAAGGGTGCCCTGCGGGCCTGGACCCAGACCCGGCATAGGCGGCAACAGGAGCTGGGTCCTCCGGTGTTGGGGAGCAGTCGGAGGGCCGCCGTCGCCACTTAGGGCGCGAGGCGCCAAAGGGGCGAAACCCCATCGGCGGTTGACAGGCCGGATATTTCATGGTCGGCGACGTCGACGCGGACGCCGCAAACAATGATATGGGCGTCCGCAGGTGGCGCGTCTGGAGGCCGCAAAAATAGAGGGCCTCGGATTTTTCGAGCGCCACCTTAGTCCTAGCCGCCGGATGCGCCCAATCACTTGAGCGACCCCGGCAGTGGCGAGAATCGCAGCTCAGAAAGTTGAGCTGGCGGTGACGAGGGTGTCGTCCGCGTAACAAGTGACGTCGACACCGATATTGCCGCCACGTAGCACCCAATCGAAAACCAACGTTCCACAGAAGCGGTCCCAACACGACCCCTGTGGAACTCGACACGACACCGATGGTCCGGAGCCCATCTCGGCACGGGAACTCGACACGTCGATGCGACAGGTAGGCCCGATCACCTTTTGAGGTAGGGAGGCACCCGTGGTATCGGAGCGCCTTTATGCAGGCCCAGGCAGGGTGTTGAATGCGTTGGCGATGTCGAGTGACACCGCCAAACACCTCACCCCGGACACCGCATCCTGCGTCAGGAACCTCGACCCGCAGCACCGCGTGGACGGTCGACCGGCCTTGCGGAAGCTCATACCGCCACTCCGCCAGATTTGGACCGACGTGTTCCAGGTGCTGACGATGCGGGCGCCACGATTCTCTCAAAGAGTTTTCCCACATCGTCCAACAGCACGATCGGCCTGTAGGCGGAGGGCGAGTCAGCTGACGCTCCTCCTTTGATGAGGACGAGTCTGCCTGTCTTCCACCTCTGTGGTATTAAGGCTTGAGCCAGACAGGCAGAAAACATCGCCCTCACTCTGGGCTCCAGGGCGTCCCCTAGGGCTAGCGCCAGCGCGCGTCCCGAATGCCATCGACCCGGGGCGGGTTTTGCCCTCATTTTTGAAGGGCCGCACCGAACTCTCCTGGGTGACTTCTGGCGTCCGACCGGGTCGACCTCATCCGTGCCATTTGGGACCATCGAAGGTGCCGTGTGCCCTCTCGCTGTGGAATAAAGCCCGGCGATCGCCGCAACCAACTGGGGCGCCAGACTCCGGTGAGTGGGGGCCCAGAGAAGCCTGTTCATTAACCATTTTGTAGGGCCGCCCCACGGACCCGCCGGTCCGCCCGCCAACAACCTCCTCCCTTTAAGCCGCGGGCGATCGCCCCCATTCCCCACTTTGAGAGCCATCCTTTTGCTGCTGAAAGAGGCGAGCAACCCGGCCTCAAGGGCCGGGTCCCGCGCCGTCCCCGACAACGGGTGATTGGGCCCGTGCCACGATGCACCCCCGCGCATCGCGGCGATTTCGGACCCACCAGTACACCCGGCGTTTAGGAGGGCGGTTTGGCCTGGGAATACGCGTCGCACACCCGCGACATTGCGTCCCGGACCAGCCTCCCCCACGACAAATTGGGCCAGAAACCCACGACCGCACCATTGCCGCCCCAGGCTCGGGTCCAGGCCTTGAAGGCGCCACCCGGGCCGTCGTCCTTCGGTCCGGCCAGGGCCGGTATATGTTCAGGGGGGGGAGACCCTGAACCGGATGTAACGATGATCCGACAGGGTCCGGACGCCCGTCAACACCTTCCAGCCCTTGTATTCGGCGAGCCGGGCGGGCCAGCGAACGATACATCAATTATCGACCTGCCCTGGGCCGAAACACCGGTTTACCGGGAACCCCTGTTTAAGGACCGACAGCCCGACCTTCCGGAGCCACCTTCAGTGTCCTTCCCCGCGCGTCTGGCCGCCAGGTGAACCCCAAGCCGGTGATTTGGGTTGGATCCCCGCGACCAGCAACAGGAAGGGGTCCGTGATCGATCAGTGACCCCAGTCGGTCTAGGTAGCCTCCAAGCCTAGGAGAGATCTGTTGGGGAGAAAAGTACGCTGAAACGACAACAATATCTCCCAACAGAGCGCCGACGAAGCCTGGACCTTTTCAATCCTCGGTTGAGGGGGACCCCGCAGCAGTCCCGCAGACCACTTTCGCAGTGTCGATAGGTCCCCGGCCCAGTTATTGCCGGGGAAACGTAATACGGTTCCGACATCGGACCTAACGACCACGCGCCATGCTTGAAACAAGAGGTCCTTATTTTCCGGCAGTGGTTCGATTTGTCTGCAGGATGTCAGTGGGCCATCTTTATTGGACGGCCATTTGAGTCCCCTCAGCCGGGAAGCACTGGGCTTGGGGCACCTGGCTTCCAAGCCCAGGCCTTACCTCCCTCCCCGCCTCCTGCCGGCGGTGGTGCAGGCCGCACTCCCCAACTTTGTGGGCCGGCCGATTTGTTAGCCGCGGCGCACAGGATGCAGTGGGCGCGGCCTCGCAGCCCCTGGTGGGCCCAGCTGGCCAGCGGTAGCAGGGCACTGCTGCCGCGCCGGCGACACTGCCTCCGGCTACGGCCCCTATTTCGAGGCACCGGGCCAGCGCATCGGACGCGCCGCAAGCAGTTTGACCCACCGAGCACCACCCGATTAGGAGGCGCCTAACCACCGATTATTTTTTGGGGCTGCAATAGGGCAGCTTCATACACCCACTGAGACCGGACCGGTCCCGGGGCGGATTTCTCCGACCCGGAGGTGACCCAAAGCCTTTTTGCGCTACCGCCTTTGGCCGCCACCTCCGTCTTTTATCAGGAATCATCCAGGCCCGGAAAATGCGAAGATCCGCCACTTTTCGGGCCTGGAATTGTGATTTCTGGGCCAAACCAATTCAAGCCAGCCAATTGGTTCCTTTTCTCCGCTGGGGCCCCCGGAACCTGGAGGATCCGCCCCTGTTCCGCAGGGGAAACGGAGGCCATCGATGATATTCCTCCAGTTTGCATTTTTTTTACCTTGAGGATGTCGGCAAGGACCCTTTTCCAGCTGCTGCCGGCCGAGTTTGATTCCAAAGCCGACGAGTTAGGGCCTTTAATTTCGCACCCCCCTGTTTGCTGGTGTCGCTTTAGGACCAGCGGGCTTGAAGTTTTTGGGTGACACCAGAGTCCACCCATCCGTGGAATGCTCTGGTGCCGCTGACTTTGTTGCCACTTGCCCAGCCGGCCGGCCCATCCTGGCCTGGGCTGGTCCGGGGGCCCTTCTTCTTTCCCCTTTTTGGCCTTCTTTTGGGGGAAGGTTTTAAAGGGCAGCGTTCCTTCGGCTTGGGAGGTTTCACGCACTCCCTTCGCTGCAGCAGGGGGCGGCAGGGGACAGGGGCGAGGCAGGGGCAGGGAGGCCCCACCAATTGCCGCAAACGGGGGCCGCCCGTTTATCGGCGGCCAGTGGAAGAGGAGCCGCCCCGGCAGGGCGGTCCGCACGTCGTCGCGGTGGGCCTGGAGCATAGGCCCACCTGGCCACGGATGAGGCGCCGCAGTATTTGCTCAACATCGGTTGGCGTCCCTCAGCGTGGACATCTCCCTTCACCGCGGCCCTTAACTGCCGGTTCTCTGCTTCAAGAGGCCGCAGACGACGCACCCCTTCGGAGAGCCTCTACCGCTTTAACGTTTGTCCCGAGTACTTCCGTATCCGGCCGACTGGGTGAGGGCCCATCCATCCAAAACCGTTTTTAGGCGAGGAGCAATTTTGCCGGGCACGTACGGTTGGCCCCTTTCAGGTTGCCTGATTCAGGGCCCGGGAGATGATGCTCAGATTTTTGAGCGCCATCTCCTTTGCATCCTCCGCCGTTAAGGCATCCTTTCCTCCACGGGCCTTCCCCCTCCGGAGCGGGTTTTACCATTTCCGAGCGTGCGATCCTTTTCCGCACGTCCTGCCGCCTTTGGGCCTTTTCGTTTTGCCAGAAGGGACCAGATCGGGGGTCCTGCCGGGCTGCCGCTATTCGATCGCGATCTCGCAGCGGTTAAGGTTTTAGAAAGGCCCACGTTCGTCCGCGGCATCAGGTGGTGATGCAGGTCGCCCCCTTCTTCCGCCGCCACCATTTTGGCCGCCGGCTGATCCTCCTTACCGAAGACTCGCTTTGAGTGCCAGTATCCTCTCTCGTGCGCTTTCCCGTAAAGGAATTTAAGGGGAAAACCCCGCGCCTTCACCCTCGGAAGAGCCGGCCCTCCCACCTGGTCCCGCCTCTCCTTTTCGACTGATCCCTTCCGAAAAGGTTTTCGGTGTCCGTAACTCGCCATTGTCGTCGTTGTTTTTCTCCTTTGTTTTTTGGTTCGATTTAATGTTGTCCATGAAAATCCCACGAGAAGAGGGTAAAGAAAGTCCACCGGGCCAGGGACCCGGTAAGCAACCGGTAACCCAAATACGCCTGGGGGGCGGGAAGTTCCCAGGGTGGGCCGCCAAGGCTGGTGTATGTTCCAGCCGCCTTCCAGGAGCACCCGGCGCCACGTACCACAACGCCGAGATCAACGGTTTTAGGAGAGGTTGTTCCTTCGCGGTCCGGCCAATGAAGGCAGGGACCCCAGCACTGCCGCAGGCCCAAGACGGATCCACGACACCCACGAAGGCCAGACGCCTGGTGTTCGGCAAAGGAGGCAATAACCGGATTTTAATCCAAGTCCCTCTCGGGGACTTCCATTCCATAATCCCGCCTCTTTTCCCTTTGGCCCCAACCCCACACACCGTTCATACCTTTAATTTTCATACCTTGGCTCTTTCATAATCACGGCTCGGCGAGGTTTGACGCACCTGCAGGTAGACCGGCCTCGGCATCCCGTGCCCTCCAACAAAGAGGGGTAAGGGAGGAGGGGTCTGAGGCCCGCCCAACAGGCTCACCTCTGGGAAGGCCCCGCCAATCTCCACCCTTTAGCGGGAGCAGAGATGCAGCAACCTGTCGTTTTTCCGCGCCGGTTGAAGCGGGGTACCCCCATATCTGGGGGGCCCTTTCCGGCAACCTGGGGACGCGCCAGATGGGAGGACCGAAACCCAAACCGGAACCCAACCTAACCTAACCTAACCTAACCCAACCCAACCTAACCAACCTTAACCTTTTTTTTTTTTTTACCGTGGGAAATTCACGCAATTGTCCCCGCGGGGGGCAAAGACGGGGCCGTTTCCGGACCTCAACGACCAAAACCAACCACGTTGTTCCTTCCCGAGTTTTTTGGGGGTCACAGGAACGTTTTGCACTCATCTGCAACCCCAACCAGCGCTGGCCGCCGAAGGAGTCCCATCCGGCCTTTACGGAAATCCGCCTCCCTCTGGGCGCGTTTGGAACCAGCGCCCGTTCTTCCGGCCCCGAAGTTCGGTAACAGATTCCAATCTGTTGTCAGCCATGGGAGCCAGGGAGTTCCTGACCACGCAAGGACCAAACCTTTGGCCCCCAGCGGCGGCCTTCCAGATGTTACGCCTTCCCCCAAGGCCTCTATTTCCCGAAGGAAGGAGGAGATCGACGAACCGCCGAATGTCCCCCTCCCACGGCCCTCCACACCGCATCAGCGGTGGCCCTCGCCGAGTCGCGGGAGGATAGGGAGGGCCTACGGAAACCGACACCCCTTCCCTGCGACTCCACCCTGGTTGGGAGGGACAGGAAGGCGGCACCACCTCCTGCAAACCCGTCCCCCACCCTCCTTAGGGCATCCAAAGGGCTTTTCAGCCCGCTTGGAGCAGCCTCCCTGGCCGGCCTTACACCCTGTGGGCCGGCCAGGTTCCTCTTAGCTTCCCCGCGGCCAACCCAGCAAGCCGCAGGTACCGAGCCCCCACCGCCACGACAAAGCGGGAAACCTGTCTGGGGGAAAACCCAACCCAACCCAACCTAACCTAACCCAACCCAACCCAACCCAACCCAACCTAACCTAACCTAACCTAACCCAACCTAACCTAAACCTAACCTAACCTAACCCCTAACCTAACCTAACCCAACCAATTTTTTTTTTACCGTGGGGAATGTTTCAGCATACCCTCCCTGGGGGGGCAAAGACGGGTTGGTTCGACCCACCGACTAAAACCACCACGTTGTTCCTTCCTGACGTTTTTAGGGTGGGGCCGCAGGAACGTTTTTGCACCCATCTGAACCCCACCCAGCGCCAGCCGCCGTAGAAGCCTGTCCGGCCTTCCCAATCTGCCTCCCCCGGGCGCGTCGGAACCAAGGCGCCCTTCGTCTCGGCCTCCCAGGGTTAACAGACCTCCCCGAGGTTTCAGGGCCGCGGGGAGCCAGGAGTTCTTAACCCCACAGGACGATACCCCAGCCCCCAGCGGCGGCCCGGATGTTAAGCCCGCCGCTAGCTCCAACCCGGCAGAAGGAGGGAGAGGATAGACGACAATTGCCGAATGTCCCTCCTCCCACGGACCCTCCACACCGCATCAGCGGTGGTTCCCGGCCGAGTCGCGGGAGGATAGGGAGAGGGCCCAGGAATACCGGACACCCCTTCCCCGCGACTACCTCCTTGGTTGGGAGGGAAGGAAAGGGCGGCACGTCTACCTCCCGCAACCCGTCCCCACCCCTCTAAAGGGGTGATCCAGCGGGGTTCAGCCCGCTTGGGAGCAGCCTCCACGGCCGGCCCACACCTTTCAGGCCGGCCAGGCCCTTCTTAGGGCTTCCCCGCGGCTGGACCCAAGCCGCAGGCTGGGAGCCCCCACCGCCAGACAAAGGGGAAACCTGTTGGGGAACCCAACCAACCTTAAACCTTAAAACCAACCTAACCCAACCCAACCTAACCTAACCCAACTGTAATGGGGAAAAACGAATTATTAAAACTTGGGATGTCCATTTATGAACGATTATTCAAGGATATATTTTAAACAACAGAAAAATTTTGATCAAACCAATCGGAAGTACGAGTTTATAAAATACCGCAAAAACCTAATTGAACAGTCGAGATACATTTAAATATAGGTTTATACGGGGATTTAAATAGCAGAAATGACTCGTAATCGAAACCAATCGGCATAATTGAGAGGAAAGTAACGCGATAAGCAAGTTAAAATACTGATGCCATTTATGAACGATTATATCGAGGGAATATTTAAACAACAGGATGAAATTATTTCTTTATTTACGCGATTAAAAATTTTGTTAGGATTTTTTCGCATTTTTCCCGACGTTTGGATAACCCAACTTAGTCTGCCCATGATCATGGATGCTGGAAAGAATCCAAAGTCGGGAATAAAATAATTTTAAGAAACGCAAAAACGTAAATTAGGGATTTGATTGTACAGGTATGAATTTGATCAAAACAAATGGCAAGGGAGATTACCGCAAAAACACAAGAATTGAAAACCCAAGCATTCCGTTATTTGGGTTATACGAAGGCTATATTTAAATAGAAAAACTGTAATCGAAACCAATGAATGTTTATAGTTAGGACCGCGAAACGCAGTTTTAAACCTGGATGTCCATTTATGAACGATTAATTGAGGGATATATTTAAACAACAGATATGAATCTTGGATCAAACAAATCCAAGTACAAATTGATAATTTACCGCTAACACAAGAAATTAAATGGTCAAGGATACCGTTTATGGGCTTTAAATGGAGCTTATATTTAAATAAAAGAAAGACTGTAATCGAAACAAATCATGTTTGAGAGACATTGTACCCGGATAACGCAGTTTTTAAAATTTGGGATGTCCATCATGATCGATTTAATGAGGAATATATTTTAAAAACAGAATTGAATCTTGATCAAAAAGAAATCGGGCATGTTGATAATTTAAAAGAAAAAGTTTTTGAACGGTCATTGCATACCTTGTATTTAATGGAGCCATATTTAAAAGCAGAAAGACCGTAATCGAAACAAACGGCATGTTTGAGTAGAAGTTACGGACACGCAGTTTTTTAAAACCGTCAGCATACCGTTATTGGGCTTATAGGGAGGCCAATTGAAATAGCAGAAAGACTTGTAACGAAACAACTGGCATTTTTGAGGTCGACAGTGTTCCAAGGATAACGAGTGTTTAAAATCTTGGGATGTCCATTCATGAAACGATTATTAGAGGGAATTATTTAAACAACAGATATGAATCTTTGATTAAAAGAAATGGCAAGTAAAGGTTTGATAATTTACCGAAAGAACACAAAGCATAGGAACGGTAAGGTTCAGTTATATGGGTTTTTATGAGCGTTATAAAAAAAAAAAACGACTCGTAATCGAAACAAACTGCAGTTTGAGTAGACAGGACCGCGATAACGCAGTTTTAAAAACCTCATATCCATTTTGGATTGATTACATCGAAGGAATATATTTAAACAACAGGAATGAATTTGATCAAAAGAATTCGGCGTGCATGTTGATAATTAACCGAAAGAACACACGTATTGAATCACCGGCCAACAGTTAAAGGCCTTTATACGGAAGCGCTATATTTAAATAGCAGAAATGACTCGGAATGGAAACAAAAATCCAATGTTTGAGTAGACAGCGTACCGCGATAATTCAATAAAAAAACCTTGGATGCCCATTTTGGGAACGATTATATCGAGGGATATTTTAAACAAAAGATATGAATTGGATCAAAAGAAATCTAAGGAAGTATAGGTTGGAAAATTTACCGCAAGAAACAAGTAATGAACCGTCAACGCCCGTTATTTGGGTTTATAGGGCGCTTATATTTAAAAAGAAACGACTGAATCGAAACCAATCGACATGTTTGAGTAGTTAGTTACCGCGATAACGCAGTTTTTAAACTCTGGGATGTCCAATTTGAACGATTAATCGAGGGGATATATTTTCAAAGATAAGGAATTCTTGATCAAAAGAAATCGGGAAGTATAGGTTGGATAATTTACCGTAAGAAAACAAGAAGAACTGTCAATGATTCCGTTTCAAAGCGTCAAAGCCAAATATCTTTATTCAATATGGAACCATTACACTTTTTATTGATTGTCAAAAACCCACCACCGGTTCGGGAAATGGAAGCTCTGACCTGGAGAAAGAACCGGCGAAGAAACTCCAGGGGACCTTTTTCTGTTTCCTTTTCCTTTTCCTTTTCCTTTTCCTTCCTTTTCCTTTTTCCTTTTTTTCCCCTTTTTCCCTTTTTCCTTTCAATGCCGTCAATGGCTAACAGGTTATAGGGTGAGCATGAAGCGCTATATTCAAACAGTGAAATGTCTCGAATCGGAAACAACCGGCATTTTGAGTAGACAGGGTACCCGGATAACCAGTTTTAAATCCTGGGTTGTCCATTTATGAACGATTATATCGATGGAATATTTAAACAAAGATATGAATTTGACCAAAAAGAAGTCGGGTACATGTTGATAATTCATCGAAAGAACACAATGTATTGAAAACTGTCAATGGCAAGTTATAAGGGTTTACGAAGCGCTATATTCAAATAGGAAACGACTCGTAATCAAAAACCAATCAGCATGTTTGAGTAGAAAGTACCGCGATAACGCAGTTTTAAACCCGGTATGTCCAATTTATAAACGATTATATCGAGGGATATTTAAACAACAGATATGAATCTTGATTCCAAAAAGAAACTGGCAAGTAATTTAAAATTTATCGAAAGAACAAAGGGATTGGAACCCAATGCATGCCGTTGTATGGGCTTTATACGGGAGGTTAATTTTAAATAAGCCGAAAATGACTTGTAATCGAAAACAAATCGGCATGTTTAGTAGAAGGAACCGCGTAAAGCAATTATGAAAATCTTGGGATGTCCATTTAAGGAACGAATTATATCGAGGGATATATTTTAAAACAGATATCAATCTTGATCAGAGAAATGGCAAGAAGGTTTATAAACCAAGAATGCCAAGTATTGAACGTCAATGCATACCGATATATTGGGCATTGGAGCGCTAAATTTAAATAGCAGAAAAGACTCGAATCGACAAAATGGTATGTTTGAGAGATAGGAATGGTAAACGAATTAATAAAACTAGGGATGTCCATTTAAGGAACGATTAATCGGAGGGATATATTAAAAGAACAAAGGTAGAATTTTGATCAAAAAAATCGGCAAGGTTGATAATTTACGAATAATACAAGTATTTAACGGCCGGCATATAGTAATATGGAATTAAAGGAGCGCTTATAAATTTAGCAGAAATGACCTGGGAATGAATTAAACCGGCCTGTTTTTGGAGAAAAATGTGATAACGCAATTATTAAAAACTTTTGGATGTCCATTTATGAACGATTATATCGAAAACAAAACAATAGAAATAATCGGACCAAAACAAATCAACAAGTAAAGTTGATAATTTACCATAACAAAGTTTAAATGGTCAAGGCATAGTAATAGGGTTCGTGGTTATATATTAAAGAGAAATGACCTTAATCGAAACAAATCGGCATGTTTGGTAACGGGTCCGGATAACCAATTATTAAAATCCTGGGATTTCCATTTAGAAAGATTATATGAGGATATAAAAAGAACAGGTATGAATCTTGAACACGCCGCGTATACTAGATACACCCGGCCCAGGGGGTTCTCACCGCCCCAAAACGATAATAGCGCCAGACCGTCGGCGTCCGGTCCGTAAACCGATCGTCGACGATCTTTAGAGACATAAACTTATACCTAACTGAACCCTGTCGTCCTCCATTTTTAGCAAAAAGGGGCCACCTATTCTTGGGACGGGACTTTGAACTCTGTTTAATGAACTTATAAAGACTGATCTGATGGCAACTTCAAGGAAAAAAAAAAAAAAATGAAATTGATCAAAACAAACGGAAGTAAATTGATAATTTCCCAATAACACAAGCATTAAATGATCAAGGATAATTTAATATCATACGTAGGTTTATATAAATGAAATGACCTAACGAAACAAATCGGCATTTTAATAGATGTCGAAACCAATTATTAAAACCTGGGATGTCCATTTATGAACGATTTATCAAGGGAAATTTAACAACAGAAATGAATTTTGATTGAAACCAATCGGCGGGAATTGAGTTTATAAAATACCGCAATAAATAATCCTTGAAATTCGAGGCATTTAAATATAAGGTTTTTGGAGCGCCATATTTAAATAGCAGAAATGACTGTAATCGAAACCAATCGGCATAATTGAGAAAAAATGGATAACGCTTATTTTAAAAACCTTGGGATGTCCAATTTATGAACGAATATATGGAGAAGAATTTAAATATCGATATGTATCTTGATCAAACAACCGGCAAGTTCAAGTTGATTAATTACCCAAAAACAAGTATTAGAGGTCAATAATTACAAGGTTATATGGGCCTAAAGAGCGCTTTATTTAAATAGCAGAAATGACTTGAACCGAAACAAATCGGCATGTTTGAGGAGAAAGGTACCGGCGATAACCGCAATTATTAAAACCTTGGGATGTCCATTTATGAAACGATTAATTTGAGCGATATAAAAACCGGGTATGAATCTTGATCAAAACAAATCAAGGGGTACCCGATAATTTACCGCAATAACCAAGCATTAAATGGGTCAAGGCATAATTAATGGGCTTAATGGAGCGTTATATTTAAAAAAAAGAAACCCTGAATCGAAACAAATCCATGTTTGAGTAGACATTGGTACCCGCGATAACGGCGTTTTTTAAAATTTGGGATGTCCATTCCATGGATCGATTAATTGAGGAATATATTTAAAAAACAGAAATCTTGGATCAAAAGAAATGGCAAAGTATAGGTTGATAATTTACCGAAAGAACACAAGCATAGAATGGTCAAGGCTTTCAGTTATATGGGCTTTACGGAGCGATATTTAAAACAACAAACGACTTGTAATCAAAAAAACCGCATGTTTGAGTAGACAGTAAAGCGACTACGCAAAGTTTTTAAAATAAGTCAAGCATACCGTTATAGGGTTTAATTGGAGCACCATATTGAAATAGCAGAAAACGACTTGAATTGAAAAAATCGGATTTTGAGTCGACAGTGTCCCGATAACGAGTGTTTAAAATCTTGGGAAGTCCATCTATGAACGATTATATCGAGGGATATATTTAAAACAACAGATATGAATCTTGGATCAAAAGAAATGGCAAGGAATAGGTTGATAATTTCCACCGAAAGAACATGGCATTAGAAATTGGTCAAAGGTTTAAGATATGGGGTTTATACGGAGCGTTATATTTAAAAAATAAAACATTTAATCGGAAAACAAACCGCATGTTTGAGTAGACAGTCCGCGAAACGCAGTTTTTAAACCTGGATATCCATTTATGATTTTACATCGAGGAATATATTTAAACAACAGACATGAATCTTGATCAAAAGAACGGCGAATGTTGATAAAACCGAAAGAAAATTTGGGCCGTCCTGCATGTTATAAGGCCTTATACGGAGCCAAAAATAAGAAAACTCGTAATCGAAACAAATGGATGTTTGAGTAGAAGGTACCGGATAATTAATAATGAAAACCATGCCCATTTATGAAGATTAATCGAGGATATATTTAAACAAAGATAGAATCTTGATCAAAAGAAATTCAAATAGGTTGAAAATTTACGCAAGAAAAAGTAATGAACCGTCAGATTCCGTTATTTGGGCTTATAAACGCTATATTTAAATAGAAAACGACTTAACGAAACCAATCGACATTTTGAGTAGACAAAAGCGATAACGCGTTTTTAAACCTGGGATGTCCATTTAAAACGATTATATCGAGGGATTATTTTTAAAACAGATATGAATTTGATCGAAATCGGCAAGTATAGGGTTATAAACCGCAAGAACACTAATATTGAACTGTCATTGCATAAACAATACGGGTTATACGTAGCGCTATATTTAAATAGCAGAAATTACTCGAATGAAACAAATCGGATGTTTGAGTAGACAGACCCAAACGGTTTTAAAATTTTGATGTCCATTTAGAACGATTATATCGATGGATATATTTAAACAACAGATATGAATTTGATCAAAAGAAATCGGCAAGTACATGTTGAAATTCACCGAAAGAAACACGTAAACGCAATGCATAAGTTATATGGGTTAAGAAGGGCTTCAAAAGGAAATGTCTCAAATCGAAAAAATCGGTGTTTATAGACAGGGACCGCGATAACGCAGTTTTTAAACCTGGGTTGTCCATTTAGAAGATTATATGAGGATATATTTAAACAACAGAATGAAGCTTGATCAAAAGAAGCCAAAGACATTTATAATTCATCGAAAGAATCAAGATTGAACCGTCAAGCATACTGTTATAGAGCTTATACGGAGCCTATATTTAAATAGCAGAAATGACTCAATCGAAACAACCCGGAGTTTAAGACAGTTACCGCGACAACGCAGTTTTAAACTTTGGGATGTCCATTTATGAAGATTATATCGAGGGATATATTTAAACAAAGGATATAAATTATCGTGACAAGTAGGTTAAAAATTTACCGAAAACACAAATGAACCGTCAAGCACCTTTGGGCTTATAGAGCGCTTATTTAAATTGCAGAAAAAGACCCGAATCGAAAAACGGATGTTTATAGATGCCCGAAACGCAATTATTAAAAACCTGGATGTCCATTTATGAACGATTATATCGAGGGAAACAACAATAGAAATGAATCGTGACCAAAACAAATCAACAAGGTTGATAATTTACCGCAATAACACAAGTATTAAAAGGCCAAGGCATATGAATATGGATTATAGAGCCTATATTTAAAAGCAGAAACAACTTAACGAAAAAAATCGGATGTTTAGTAGACAGGGCCAGAAAGCAATTATTAAAACCTGGATGTCCATTTAAAACGTGTCGAGGGATACATTTTTACCAAAGAAATAATCAGACCAAAAACAAATCAAAAGAAAGTTGATAATTTACCGCAAGAACACAAGTATTGAACGGTCAAGACATACATTATATGGGCTTCCCACGGAGCCTATATTTAAATAAAGCAGAAAATCGCCATCGAAACAAATCTGCCGGTTTGAGTAAACAGTGTACCGCGATAACGCAAATTATTAAAACCTGGGATGTCCATTTATGAACGATTATATCGAGGGATATATTTTAAACAACCAAAATGAATCTTGATCGAAAAAACCGGCAAGTACAAGGTGATAATTTACCGCAAAAAGACAAGTATGAAAAATGTTAAAGGATACAGTTATATAAGCCAATACAGGTCGCAATATTTAAATAGCAGAAACAACTCTTATTCGAAAACAAATCGGAGTTTGAGAACAGGGCCACGATAACGTTAAAATTATTAAAACCTGGGATGTCCATTTAAGGAAAGATTAATTTAGGATATATTAAAAGAACAGGTATGAATCTTTGATCAAAACAAATGGCAAGCAAAATTGATAATTTCCCACCAATAAACGTAACAAACTTAAGGCATATAGAATATGGGCTTATAAGTGCGTTATTTATAAATAGCAGAAACGACTCCGTAATCGAAACAAATCGGCATGTTTGAGTAGACAGTGTACCGCGAAAGAAGTTTTTAAATCCCGGGGTTCCATTTATAAACGATTATATCGAGGATATATTTAAACAACAGATATGAATCGATCAAAAGAAATCGGCAAACCCGTTAATTTTTAACCAAAGAACAAAGTATTGAACCGTCAAGCATGCTGCGAAGGGCTTATAACGGAGCGCTATATTTAAAAGCAGAAAATGACCCAAAATCGAAACAAATCGGCATGTTTGAGTAGAAATTAGGTTAACGCAATTATTAAAAACTTGGGGATGTCCATTTATGGAACGGGATTATATCGAGGATATATTTAAACAACAGGAATGAATCTTGATCCCAAAAAATCGGCAAACAAGTTGATTATTTACCGCGATAACAAAGCATTAAATGGTCAAGGGTATAATGGGAAAGGGCTTATAGTAGCGTTATATATAAATAGCAGAAGTACCGTAATCGAAACAAATCGGCATGTTTGAGAGACAGTGGGCCGCGGATAACGCAATTATTAAAACCTTGGATGTCCATTTAAGAACGATTATATCGAGGGAAACATGTTATATGCAAAGCCTTTGCAAAATTGCAAACTATGAGCGTCATCTATTCATTGGCAAAATCGGATTCCAACCGGTACGAATATGCTGCCAAACGAGCCGACACGAGGCAAAATGTTTCATCAACGGGAACGGTTTTTGACGGCGTCAAACGAGTCGACAGAGGAAAATATGCTTCATCAACGGGAAGGTTTCGAGAACCCAAAGGAGGCTCGTCCGGACGCTTGCACTTTTACTGGAAATTTCCATCGGTGGAATTAATATATTCGATAATTTAATGTAGCCTTTGGTCATTCCATTTCTCGCATCGAAAGGAGCGACTAGGCTTAGCTTTAGCATAAGTTAAATTGTAATTTTGTCTTAATTAAATTTTATCAATTTTGAGTTTTTTGGGTCCTCCACGGCGACTACCAATAATTTGTAGGATACCTTAGGGTAGCTTAGGGATCTAGAAAGAATCAACGCCCCGGTATCCTGAACCTGGAGTCCCGTGCTGGAGGAAAAATAAAATCGGGATCCTGAAGAACCAGAATGAAACGGCGGGAGTACACTTAAGATTATCCTTGTGTGTTGCCTCAATATCCTTATAAGTGTCCTTTAGTTTCCAAGACCATCCTAAGACACTACCCCAAAGGGCCTGCAAGACAAATTGCTCGTAGGCTCAACTTTGATAGCTATAGAAATATTAGTGTAGATTTAGATAAACTGGATTCCTCGTTAGACCTCGATAATTAAATCAGTCCTCGAGATGGCCGACGTAGACGCAATTTTTAAAGCCCAGCCTGGTACCCGATTTTGACGGGAACCCGCATATTTACCTAGGGTTTTATCACTTATGTGAAAAATAGTAGCGGAATATTTAGCTGCAAACCTGGGCAACGAGCTAGCTAAGTTATGCCTGGTAAACGGAATTAATTTAAAATTACCGGGCGCTTTGGATAATTAACTCAAATGGCATTTCTGAAAGTTGGGATAGCAAAAGAATAATTAAAATTTTTCGGACCAGAGAGAATGAGACCGCTTTATATAACGACCTTATGTTGGCTACGCAGGGAATAGTTCCCGCAAGAATTTTACGATAAATGTTTAAATTTATTTCAGTACCATTATGACATATGTCGCCTTCAATGAGAGTGTCGATACCACTATTGAAGCTAAAACGTACTTTGTATAAAAAAGTTAAAATGCAGGCATTTGTGGGGGGTTTAAAAGAGCCTTGGGCCTTCGTTCAGATGATGGTCCAGATAGTGCTGAAAAGCCTTAGAGTTCGTGCAAGAGGAATTGAATGTTTGATTTACAAAACCTGTAAATGATTCAACCCCGAAAAGAAGTCACAAGGTTTTCAATTACCCAAACAAGTGCCAATTAGTTCCTAAATCTTTACCCCGGGCGTTTTCCATTCAATTCCGGCTCGGACCTTACCAATTACCCAATTGGCAGCCCCTCAACAGACGTGGAAGCCTAACTTCCAGCCCCCTGCCATCTGGGACCAAAAATATTTACGCGCACGCAACAAATGTTCCGTGCGCCACCGCCTAACTATAATGCGGCCCAAAACAAATTCCAAATTGCCCCTTAGGATAAACAAAAAATCAAGGCCCTAAGCCCATGAGTGGTGTTTTCAGGCCACTACGTTACCTGGAGAAAGGCCTCGGGTAACCCTTACCGGCGATTGGACAAATATGGAATCCCCGCCTTTAACCATTTTAAAAGAAAGAAATGAATATTAATGAAGTTGATAAACTATAGTGATTTCTATTACCCTGGATTATTATATTGGTTTGACCCCCATGGTTATTATTTGTGGATCCTTACAATGTTTATCCCAAGGAAGTGATTTTAGATTGTGCAACCTCGAGTAATTATAATTTGAGCCCGGTTATGACGTGATTGACGAGTGCCCTTCAGGTAATTTCGGAGGAACCTCAGCCCTAGGGTAAGGTTCGGGGAGAGGAGCAGAATTTTCGGAATCGACAAATTGAACAACTTAAAATAGAATTGAATTTGCAAACCCAGAGACAGCTTCCACACATTCAAATTTTGGATCCACCGTTAAAACCATTTATAGATAACAGGCGCAAACCAATCATTTATCTGCCCCTGGGCTTCGGAAAATGTTTTATTCAAATTTCGCTTAATTTTGACCCGTTCGAAGTAACCAGTTCAGCCACCGAATAATTATTCTATTAATATTCCTTGTTTCCAGAGTTCAATGAAAGGACGAATAAAAATTATATATTTATAAATTTCATAATTATTTTACGGCCTTATTTGTTGGATTTATTAGAAAATTTGAAGCTAAAATCGACTTAAAGGACAAAGTGTTTACTAACCGTAATTCGATCAATTCCATTTGCATGTATTCTCGCAACGTGAATTAATAAGAAATTATCCCGGCTAAATTCACTAAAAAGTTGGGAAATTTATAAATTTACTTGACGGTGAATGTTTAATTAACGAACAAACTATTTTAATTGTATTAAAGGAGTGCCCAACCACCGTATGCACAATTCCGGATTTTTAGAAATTACTAACCCGACGCAGCAGATTTAATATTTTCCCTAGACCAACCAATTCGCCGAGTCCCACAACGTTCAAAATGTTCCTCAAATCCCGCCGACCTGCGCGCGGCCGATGTCCCATCTCGCTTACGCACGGATCATTTGAACGAGGGAGCGCTAATTAGAGGGTTTGGTAAAATTATGCCGAGGTTTTATATCGAAGGGAAAAGTTAACCTTCACTAACAAAAATTAATACAATTAAGACAACTGATGAACCGGTAACAAAAAGATGGTTCCCGTATATACATAGAGATGAAGTTAGGGGACCAATACAAGATGCTGAATCAAGGCATTATCCGACCATCGGAATCCGGCGTGGAGCCCACCCCATATGGGTGGTTCCAAAAAACTGAGCATCCGGTAAACTAAATGGCCGTCAAGATTTCCCAAACCAAACGAGAAAACTTATACGATAAGATCCGATACCCAACATAAACGACGTCCAGATAAATTTGGTAACTTTGGGTATTTTGACTTTGGGACCCTTTAGCGGGTTCTATCAGGTTGGAGATGAACCTTGACGACATACCCAAGACAGCATTAATGTTCAGAATGGTCACTACGAATTTTTACGCATGCCAATGGATTAAAAACCTCCGTCCACCTTTCAGCCCAATGGACAATGTTCTCAAAGACCTAACAAAAACACTATTTTCATTTATTTAGATGATAATTAGGTTTTCAGTACTTCTTCGGCCATATGGTTAACCTGGAGAAGGTGTTCCAAAAGCGATTTAACTTTAAGATACAAAATGGATAAGTCTGAATTTCAAACTTGAAACGGTTTCATCTTGGGATATAATTAGTAAAGATGGTATCAAACCCAACCCGGATAAAAGATTTCAGGGATTAAAAGTTATCCGCTACCTATTACACCCAAAAGAAAAAAACAGTTTTCGGTTTAGGTTGGTTATTGAAAATTTATTCGATTTCGCACACGTTAACCAAACCCTTAACGGGAATGTTTTAAAGAAATGGAAAATCAATTAACGCCGAGTTAAATGTTTCGGAAAATGCAAAGAAGCTCCCAATTAATGACCCAATTCTTCAAACCCAGATTTTTCAAAGATTTCATCCCAAACCGACGATCTAAGAGCAATAGGGCAGTATTATCACAAGGGTTTCAAAAGGTGGGATAAGCCTGATGCTACGGTCGCGGACCTTGGAACGATGAAAACCAACTATGGTACTATCGAAAAGCGAAACTTTGCCTATGATGGGCGACCAAATATTTGGACCCATTTTTGGACGAAAATTTAAAAATCGAACGGACCATAAACCACCCATGGGTTTGGAACCCGGGGTTTAACCTCGTTTAACCCTGTTGGAAACTTTAAACCTCGGAATACGATTTCTCTGGTAGTATATAAAAAGGTAGTAATTGTAATGCAGACGCTTTGCCTTGCATCCAAATTAATAACGAAGAAACAAATTTAGCTGTTAAAACCCGTCAGGAATGCCCAATTTAGGGGAAAATTCCCCGCCCGGCTCATACCAGTTTAGAAAATCCAATTTTAAAGTCCCAATCGTCGTTTGGAACCATTAAATAAATTTCATAGGGCAGATATGTATTACAGTTGTTTATGATATCAAAAAGGACCATTGGGTTTCTAAACCCTTCGATACGCAATACTAGGACATCCGTACAGGGTCCAAAGTCCAACTTAGAATCAATGAGTGGGAATGTAATTTGGAATATGTCAACCAAAGGTAAAACCGGCTTTATTAATCCACCGCTTGCATTTTACGATATCATACCCATTATTCAAAATAAATTTAAAACCCGCCATGAATTTAGTGTTATCAAAATTGAAGGGAAAAATATAAAAGAAAATACCCCCAGGCAACAAGAAATAATAAAGCATTACCAGAGGGTAAAAACCAACCACCGCGGAATAAACGAATGTCATCTCGCGTTATCCCGGTCGATATTAATTGGCCTAAATAAGGGGACGATATCACAAAATTTATTAATAGTTGTACGGGTGCGGTCAAAAAAGACCGTAATCCCATTAGACAACAGTTCAACATAGTTCCCCGGCTACGAAAACCATCTTGAAAATTGTTCATGGATTTGCTTTCAATTCAAACGAGAAATATTTAACTATTGTCGATTTATTCTTAAGATGCTCAACATACCAACTTGCGACGGTACAGCAATTCGACCTTTAAGCCTTTACTTAAATTTTGTACGCCACGGTTTACCGAAAATAGTATCAGATAAAAGGACCAATTTACGAACCAGTTGTTTAAAGGAATTCGAACCCTGCATAAAATAAACCATTCAAAATTTTTGCCAATAGTCCAAAGATAACGGGATCGTAGAAGGTTTCCACCTCAATTTGGAACATCTTCGTATCCCAAAAATTAACCACAAAGATCAAGATATTTCCAATCTAGTCCCAAGGAATCTTAGTTTTTAAAACTGATCCACCGTTTACCAAGTGTAGACCGTTCGATATAATTAACCGCCTTTCTTTGATCCGCGCGACCTTTTGATATTGAATTGGCCCATTTAATGCAAAAACAAGCAAAAATCACCGAGATAGTTATGAAAATTATATATAATAATTAATGAGTCCTTACATTAACGCACCAATATCATAGAAAATTTAAATAAGGACCGCGGAACCAGAAATCGAATACCAACCTGATCAGCGCGGCCTTTATCAGCAAACCTTTAAAACGTCAAAAATTAGGCCGGAATAGTCAGGATAAAGTTCTTTTGGAATCTACCCCATACATATTTATACATCCAAAAAACGTGGCCCGTAGCGAAAAAATCGATTAAAACGAGTCCCTTAAAAGTGCCCAATTGGGAAAGGGCATTGGTCCTGATTCTCATTCGATAACGGCCTGGATATCAATCAAGGGATAACGCTTGAGAATCTTGAAGGGCCCCGGGATACCTTCCTTTTCGACTAGGAGCAACTAGGCAATTACTCACTACCATGCATTTTTACAGTATATTGAACTTAAAGATATAAGGATAAAGCCATATGTTGCAAATTCAATTATCGGATTTCAAAACAGTTGATAATCATACGTACATGCTATAGGGAACTCCAAATAGAATATTTACCGTCTAAATTAAATAAAGTTTATAATTTATTTAAAAACATTAGAACCAAGCAAGAACAAAAAAGAGGTCTCATTGATTGGTTTAGGGCTCATTAATTAAGACTACCAGGCAAATGGATTATTCAGGATGCAGAAGAAAAATGCTATCAAAATTTTCGAATAATGACAATAAAATTGCCTGGTTAAAGGCAACGCGGTAAGTCTAAAAACACCGAATGGATGGCTCATATCTGAAAATTATAAACTAAATTAGTAAAATCAACCAAAATTAATGTAACCTTGATTTCATCCTAAATACCCGTTCAACGGGATTCAAGTCTTTATAAAATAATGAGGTTTCCAAAGCCTGAAGAAATTACAGAAATGTAGATGATATATTAAAGGAGTTTAAAGAATAGAGAATATTTTTAGCGTTTATTCGTGCATCCCACATCATTCTAAAAGTATTGAGGTTTAGGTTAATGGAAGAAATTAAATTTAAAAAAAATATATTTAGGACTTTAGAACTAAGAGAATTACGAAAAATTGGGCCGGGGATTATTTTTCGGGAGGAAGAATAGTTATAACTTTTAAAAATACCCTATATTTCCCGGGCGGCACGTTCGATTTATATAAACCGGTCCGTCGCCCCAATAAATACTTTGGAGGCCCTCACCCTCCCCATTGATAGCAACAAACAGGGATGGTTATGTGTACATGGAGGCTGAATGCCCGAAGCGGTAACTGGCCCTGCGGAGATAAGATGGACCATCAACTTCGGCATCGTTTACCGTACCCACCGCCCATAATTAACCAATCTTTCAAGGGCAATACCCACCAATCAATAAGGATCGCCCGGAGGAACTCCGATCAGAAATTGTCAATCATTCCTTAATATGACGAAGATACGATGAATGCTCACGTGGAGGACTAAACAACGTTTCATTTGGTACCTACCCGGTCACCCATCCCGGCTAAACGTTACCTACATACGGGGAATTTACCATCACCAACAGCAACGAACAAGTTGAAGGAACGTTTTTGAAGAATCATGGGGAATACCAGATGACACAACGAGCTACGTTGGAATCTTCTCAATGTTCACCTGAAATCAATTTGATCCAAGAGGTTGCAGGAAACTCAACATCATATCCTGGTACAAACCGGCCTCTCGTTTCAACAAATTCTTCGTCGAAATTTCCACAACCAACGACGGATACCATTGTATGCTATTGTGTCCATGTTTACCTTATAATCCCGATGTAGCAACACTAAGAATTGTGGGATGTTGCGGATGCTCTTAAAGAGCCCTGAGGTGCCCAGCCTGAGAGGACGTCATCTGCAAAGCCTGCAAAACCTGGACTTTAATAAGACAGCAATACTTCCTCATCCTCAAGTCTCAGAAGTAGTTCTTTTCAGGGGGGGTTTATATGTACAAGCCCCAGCAACCAAAAACTATGCAGCGTTTCACCATTCAGCAAAATCGGATTCACACGGTTACGAAAAGTGGGCGTCAAACGGAAATGACACGAGGCCAAAGGTTTCATCAACGGGAAGGTTTTGAAAGGCCAAACGGAGCCGACACGGGAAAATTGTCCATCAAGGGAACGGTTTGACGAACCTGGGGAGGCCGCGCCAATCCGACGTTAAAATTTTACTGGAAATTTCCATCGGGTGAATTACTATATTACGATAATTTCAATGTAGCTCGGTTTCCATTTCGCATCGAAAGGAGTCAGACTAGGCTTAGCCTTTAGCATGTTAAATTGTAATTTTGTCTTAATATTTAAATAGCAAAACAACTTTATTGAAACAAATCGGCAAATAGACAGTGTGCCACGATAACGTAATTATTAAAACCTTGGGATGTCCATTTTATGAAAGATTATAATGAGGGAATATTAAAAGAACAGGTAAGGAATCTTGGATCAAAAAAACCGGAAAGTACAAAGATAATTTCCGAATAAATTAGTAACAAACGGTCGGGCGATATAGTAATATGGGCTTTATATAGCGTTATAAAAATAAGAAACGACTGTAATCGAAAAAATCGGAATGTTTGAGTAGACAGTGTACCGCGATAACGCAGTTTTAAATCCTGGTAAGCCCATTTATAAACGATTATATCGAGGGGATATATTTAAACAAAAGATATTGAATCTTGATCAAAAAAATCGGCAAGTACCTAATTACCTACCGAAAGAACACAAGTATTGAAACCGTCAATGACGCCGCCGTTGGGCTTTTATACGGAGCGCCTATATTTAAAAGGAAATGAATTTCCAAATCGAAACAAACGGATGTTTGAGTAGGACAGTGAACCCGGATAACGCAAATTATTAAAAATCCTGGGATGTCCATTTAAAACCATTAATGAGGGTTATATTTAAACAACAGGAATGAATTTGGATCACAAAAAATCCGGCCATGTTGATTATTTACCGCGATAAAGCCAATTAAATGGTCAAGGTACCGTAAAGGGGGCTTATACGTAGCGTTATATATAAATAGAGAAGTTACCGTAATCGAAACAAACCGGCATGTTTGAGTAGACAGGTGCCGCGATAACGCAATTAAAAACCTAGGACATCCGTACAGTCCAAAGTCCAACTTAGAATCAATAGATGTAGGAATGTAATTAAAGAATATGTCAACTAGCGTAAAACCGTGCTGCTATTAATCCACCGCTTGCATTTTACGATATCATACCTATTATTCAAAATAAATTTAAAACTCCGCTATGAATTTAGTGTTATCAAAATTGAAGGGAAAAATACTATAAGAATACCCAGCAACAAGAAATAATAAAGCACTACCACGAGGGTAAAAACCAACCACCGCGGAATAAACGAATGTCATCTCGCGTTATCCCGTCGATATTATTGGCCTAAGATGAATGGACGATATCACAAAATTTATTAATAGTTGTACGGTGCGGTCAAGCAACAGACCGTAATCCTACTAGACAACAGTTCAACATAGTTCCCCGGCTACGAAAACCATCTTCGAAAATTGTCTACATGGATTTGCTTTCAATTCAAACGAGAAATATTTAACTATTGTCGACGTATCTTCAAGTATGCTCAAGCATACCACACTGCGACGGTACAGCAATCAGTACTCTTGCAAGCCTTTACTTAAATTTTGTACGCACGGTTTACCGTTAACAATAGTATCAGATAACGGCACTGGAATTTACGAACCAGTTGTTTAGCGAATCTGCACCTCTGCATAAAATAAACCATCTAAAATCTTTTGCCACATAGTCCAAATGATAACGGGATCGTAGACAGGTTTCCACCTCATTGCTGGAACATCTTCGTATCCCAAAAATTAACCACAAAGATCAAGATATTTCCAATCTAGTCCCATACGGAATCTTAGTTTACAATAGTCTGATCCACCTGTTTACCAAGTGTAGACCGTTCGATATAATAACCGCTACTGATCCGCGCGACTTTTGATATTGATGGCACCCATATCAATGCAAACAACAAGCATAAAATCACCGAGATAGTAATAGTGAAAATTATATATAATAATAATGAGTCACTCACATAACGCACCAATATCATAGAAATTTAAATATGACCGCGAACCAGAAATCGAATACCAACCTGATCAGCGCGGCCTTTACTCAGCAACTTTACAAACTGTCAAAATTAGCCGCGATATAGTCAGGATAAAGTTCTTTATGAATCTACCCATACATATTTATACATCCAAAAAACGTGGCCCTGTAGCGAAAAATCGATTAAACGAGTCCTTAAAAGTGCTCAATTGCCAGAAAAGCATTGTCCTGATTGCTCATCTGATAACGGCCTGGATATCAATCAAGGGATAACGCTTGAGAATCTTGCAGAGGGCCTGGATACTTCCTTTTCGACTAGGAGCAACTAGGCTAATTACTCACTACCATGCATTTTTACAGTATATTGAACTTAAGATATAATGATAAAGCCTATATGTTGCAAATTCAATTATCGGATTTCAAAACAGTTGCATAATCATACGTACATGCTATATGAACTCCAAATAGAATATTTACCGTCTAAATTAAATAAAGTTTATACTCATTTAAAAACATTAGAACCACGCAGAACAAAAAGAGGTCTCATTGATGTGGTTTAGGGCTCATGAATTAAGACTATCACGCAAATCGATTATTCAGGATGCAGCAGATATATAATGCTATCAAAATTCTTCAGAATAATGACAATAAAATGCTGGTTAACCGGCAACGCGTAAGTCTAAAATAATCATTCGAATGGATGGCTCATATCTGAAATTATAAACTAAATTAGTAAAATCAACCAAAATTAATGTAACCTTGTATTTCATCCTAAATACTCAAGTTCAACGGACTCAAGTCTATAAAATACATGATTTGGTTTCCAATAGCCATGAGCAATTACAGAAATGTAGATGATATATTAAATGAGTTGTCAAAGAATAGAGAATATTTTAGCGTTTATTCGTGCATCAAGCACACATCATTCTATTATAAGTATTGAGGTTTTAGGTCATATGGTTAAGAAATTAGGAACTGTTGAAAAATAAATATATAGGACTTTAGAACTAAGAGAGTTACGAAATAATTGGGGCTTGTGGGTATTATTTTCGGGAGGTTAGAATAGTTATACTTTAAAAATACCTATATTTCCGCGGCACGTTCGATTTATATAAACCGTCCGTCGCTCCAATAAATACTTCCGGCAGGTCTCACCCTCCCCACTGATAGCAGCAACAGGATGGTTATGTGTACATGGAGGCTGAATGCCCGAAGCGCGTAACTGTTCTGCGAGATAAGATGGACCATCAACTTCGGCATCAAGTGACTGTACCCACGCTCATAATTAACCAATCTTACAGGGCTATATACCATCAACTCTATCAAGGATCGCCTTGAGGAACTCTCGATCAGCATTATTACGTCATATCATTCCTTAATATGACGAAGATACGTATGTAATGCTCACGTGAGGACTCATAACAACGTTTCATTTGTACCTACCTGGTCACCACATCCTGGCTATAACGTTACCTACATACGGCGGAATTTACCATCACCAACAGCAACGAACAAGCTTGAAGGAACGTTTTGAAGATCATCATGGGGAATACCAGATGACACAACGAGCTACGTTGTGTTATCTCTCATGTTCACCTGAAATCAATTGATCTCAAGAGGTTGCAGGAACTCAACATCATATCCTGGTACAACCGGCTCTGCTGTTTACAACAAATCTCGTCGAATTTCCTAGCACCACGACGATACCATTGTATGCTATTGTGTCCATGTTTACTCATAATCCCGATCGTAGCAACACTAAGACATTGTGGGATGCTGCGATGCTCTAAAGAGCCCTGAGGTGCCACAGCCTGAGAGGACGTCATCTGCAGCCTGCAAAACCTGACTGATAAGACAGCAATACTTCCTCATCTCAAGTCTCAGAAGTAGTTACAATTTCAGGGGAGGTGTTATATGTACAAGCCCCAGCAACCAAAAAACTATGCAGCGCTTTCACCATTCACCGCAACATCGATTCACACGGTACGAACAAGTGCGTCAAACGAAATGACACGAGGCAACATGTTTCATCAACGGAATGGTTTTGACGGCGTCAAACGAGTCGACACGAAAGTGTACCATCAATGGAACGGTTTCGACGAACCTAAAGGAGGCCGCGCCATCCGACGTCAAAATTCTTACTGGAAATTTCCATCGGTGTGAATTACTATATTACGATACTCAATGTAGCTCGGTCATTCCATTTCTGCATCGAAAGGAGTCAGACTAGGCTTAGCTTTAGCATGTTAAATTGTAATTTTGTCTTAATATTTAAATAGCAAACAACTCTTATTCGAAACAAATCGCACACATAGACAGTGTGCCACGATAACGTAATTATTAAACCTGGGATGTCCATTTATGAAAGATTATAATGAGGGACATATTAAAAGAACAGGTATGAATCTTGATCAAAACAACCGGCAAGTACAACGATAATTACCGCAATATTACGTAACAAACGGTCGGCGTATATAGTAATATGGGCTTATATAGCGTTATAGCAGCAACAGTAAGAAACGACTGTAATCGAAATAAATCGGTAATGCTTGAGTAGACAGTGTACCGCGATAACGCAGTTTCAAATCCTGGTATGTCCATTTATAAACGATTATATCGAGGGATATATTTAAACAAATAGATATGTGAATCTTGATCAAAAAAGAAATCGGCAAGTACCTAATACTCTACCGAAAGAACACAAGTATTGAAACCGTCAATGCACGCCGCCGCTGGGCTTATACGAGCGCCTATATTTAAATAGCAGAAATGACTCAAATCGAAACAAATCGGCATGTTTGAGTAGACAGTGTACCGCGATAACGCAATTATTAAATCCTGGGATGTCCATTTATGAAATCATTGCAATGAGGGTTATATTTAAACAACAGGAATGAATCTTGATCTACACCAAATCCGGCGCATGTTGATTATTTACCGCGATAACATGCCATTAAATGGTCATGTACACGTAAGGCGGGCTTATACGTAGCGTTATATATAAATAGTAGAAGTTACCGTAATCGAAACAACCGGCATGTTTGAGTAGACAGTGCCGCGATAACGCAATTATTAAACCTGGATGTCCATTTATGAACGATTATATCGAGGGGCATGGCATGTACAAGCCCTTAGCAAATTGCAACCATGCAGCCATCTATTCAATGCAACACGACCACACGGTAAAACATGCGCGTGGTCAAATGAGCTTAATACGAGGCAAATATGCTCTATCAACGGGAACGGTTTCGATGGCGTCAAACGAGTCGACACTGAGGCAATATGCTTCATCAACGGGGAACGGTTTCGACGAACCCAGCGAGGTTGCCGCTATCCGACGCTGTACTGCATTGAAATTTCAATGGTGTGAATTCATTATAATATGATAATTTCAATGTAGCTCTGTCATTCCATTTTCTCGCATCGAAAGTGAGCTGGGACTAGGCTTAGCTTTTGTGCATAAGTTAAATTGTAATTTTGTCTTAATTAAATTTATATCTACAATTTGAGTTTCTGGGGTCCTCCCATCATGACTACTACACTGGCGCCGGTAGATACCTGCAGCTGAGATCTAGAATAGATACCAACGCGCCCGGTATCCTGAAACCCCGGAGTCCTGTGCTGGAGGAAATCCGAAACGATCCAAGAACTAGAATGAAATCTGGCAGAGCACACTTAAGATTATCCTGTGTGTTACGTTTCAATATCCTTATAAGTGTCCTTTTAGTTTCCAGATTTTTCATCCTAAGTACACTACTCCTAAAGCGCGGCCTGCATGCACAAATTGCTCGTAGGCTCAATTTGATAGCCAGAAATATTAGTAGATTTATACACTGTAGATTCCGTTAGACTCGATATTAAATCAGTCCTCGAGATGGCTGACGTAGACGCACTTTTGCGCCCTACGCCTGGTACCTGATTTGACGGAACCCGCATATATTACCCAGGTTTATCGTCTTTGGCGTACCAAATAGGTGGGAATATTTAGCTGCAACCTGGCAACGAGTTAGCTAAGAAATGGTATAATAAATTATCATTGATAACTTAACCTGAAATGGTATTTGAAAGTTGGGACAGTATAAAAGAATACTTAATTAATACCTGGACCAGGAGAGATGAGACCGGTTGAGAACGACTTTATGTTAATATGCAGGGAATAGAAGTTCGCTGCAAGAATTTTGCATGATAAATGTTTAAATTTATTCAGTACCATTATGAGACATATGTCAGCTTCACATGAGAGTGTTGATACCACTAGCTGAAGCCAAACGTACTTTGTATAAAAAGTTAACAAATGGTAATGCGTGAGGGTTTGGGTGGTTCTGGGCTCGTATCAGATGCTGTATGCGTCCAGATAGCTGGTGCTCAGAGTCTGCGCAAGAGGAATCTGAATGTCATGTACTTACAAACCGCAATGATCTAATTTCGGAAAAGAAGTCACAAGGTTTTCAATTACCCGCAAACAAGTGCCATTAGTTCCTAATATCTTACCCGCGTTTAAACCATCTAACTGCTGCTCGACCACCATAACGCCCAATTGGCAGCCCCCAACAGACGTGGAAGCTCAACTTCCAGCAGCTCGCCATTTAGACCAATAATATGTTTCATGCTACATAAATAAATGTTCCAAAACATCGCTTTAACTATAATGTGCCAAAACAAATTCAAATTTGTCTCAGTACATATACCACAAAACTAAGGTTCCAAGCCTATGAGAGTGAAGCGGCCGTTACCTGAGAAAGGCCCTGTGGAAACCAACTTACTGGCTACTGGCAACAAATATGGCAATCCTCGCCTTCAACGATATTATTTTTAAAACGAAAGAAATGAATATTAATGAAGTTGATAACTATAGTGATTTCACACCCTGATTATTATGTAAAATGACCATATTATTTGTGTGATCCTTGGCAATGTTTAACCCACAGGAAGTGATTTTTATGATTGCAAACTCGAGTACTATATATCGAGCCCATGGATGTGATTGATGAGTGCCTTCTGAAAGAACTCTCAGCCCTCTAGTAGTCTGAGAGGAGCAGAATTTTCGGAATCGTACAATTCGAACAACTTAAAATAGAATTGAATTGCAAACTCAGAGACAGCTTCCATACATTCAAATTTTGGATCCACCGTTAAAACTACTTAGATACAGGGCGTAAACCAATCATTTATCTGCCCTGGTGCTATCGAAATGTTCTATCTAAATTCCATGCTTAATTTGACCCGTCTGAAGTAAACTTTCAATGTTCATACCTCAAGGAATAATTATTCTAATAATAGTCTTTGTTTCAGAGTTCAATGAAAGGACGACAGTTAAAATTATATATTTATAAATTTCATAATTATTTGACGGTCTTATCGGGTTTCTTCGGATTATTAGAAAATTTGAAGCCAAAAATCGACTTGCAGAAAGGACAAAGTGCTTACCACGTAACTCGATCAATTCTATTTGCATGTAACCTTATGCAACGAATTGGTACGCCGAAGAAATTATCCTGGCCAACCTATCTAAAAATAGTTAGAATCTGATAAATTTACATGACGGTGAATGTTTAATTAACGAACAAAACTATTTCTAATTGTATTATATGGGGAGTGTCTAACCACCGTATGCACACAATCGCGGATTTTTAGAAATTACTAACCGACGCAGCACGATTTAATATTTCCCTAGACCAACCAATTCAAGCCGAGTCCTACAACGTTCAACGTTCCCCAAATCCCGTCGACTCGTCGCGCGCGGCCGATGTCCTATCCGCTTACGCACGGATCATTTGAACGTAGAGGAGCGCGCTAACTTAGAGCGGCGTGCAAATTATGCTGATGTATTCTCCTATCGATGGTGAAAAGTTAACCTCTTCACTAACAAAACCACATAGCATTAAGACAACTGATGAGATACCGGTATACACAAAAAGTTACCGGTACCCGTATATACATAGAGATGAAGTTAGGACCAGATAAGCAAGGATGCTGAATCACAGCATTATCCGACCATCGGAACTATGCGTGAGCTCACCTATATGGGTGGTTCCGCAAATCCGACGCATCCGGTAAACTAATGGCGTGTCGTCACAGATTTCCGCAACCAAACGAGAAAACTTATGACGATAAGCATCCGATACCCAATATAAACGACGTCCCAGATAAACTTGGTAACTGTCAGTATTTTTCGACTTGGACCTGGCTAGCGGTTCTACTTGTGCTGAGATGAATCCCTGACGACATACCTGCAGATAGTATTCATCGTCGTGAGAATGGTCACTACGAATTTTACGCATGCCAATGGGATTAAAAACTCGTCCACCCTTTTCTCAGTGTAATGGACAATGTTCTCAAAGACCTACAAAAACACTATTTGTCTAGTTTATTTAGATGATATTGTAGTTTTCAGTACTTCTCCAGGAAATATATGGTTAACCTGGAGAAGAAGTTCCAAAAGCTAAGAGATTCTTAACTTTAAGATACAAATGGATAAGTCTGATTTCTGAAACCTTGAAACGGCTTCATTTGGGAAAAGCATAATTAGTGAAGGTGGTCAAACCCAACCTGGATAAGATTTCAAAGGATTCGTGGTATCCGCTACCTACTACACCTAAAGAAATAAAACAGTTTCCTGGTTTAGTAGGTTATTACAGAAAATTTATTCCTGATTTCGCACACGTTACAAACCCTTAACGCAATGTTTAAAGAAAGGTAGGAAAACCGTAATTAACGCTGAGTATATGTTGTTTTGAAAACAAGCAGCTCCTACCACGACCCAATCTCTTCAATAATCAGATTTTTCTTAAAGATTTCATCCTGTAACTGACGGTATCTAACGTAGCAGGCGGCAGTATTATCACAAGGGCCTCGAAAAGGATAAGCCTGCATGCTACGCGTCGCGCACCTTGGAACGATAGCGAAACTAACTATAGTACTATCGAAAAAGGAACTTCTGCTATCGTATGGGCGACTAAATATTTGACCTTATTTATTTGGACGAAAATTTAAATCGTAACGGACCACAAACCACCCAGTGGGCTATGAACCCAGTGAGCCTAACTCTCGCTTCAGTTCCGTTGGAAACCCCTAAATCCTCGGAATACGATTCTCTGGTAGTATAAAAAGTGTAGTAATTGTAATGCAGGACGTTTGTCCTCGCATCCAAATTAATAATGAAGAAACTGTATGTCTGCTATGTTGCAAACCTGCCAGAATGCCCACCTTCTTCAGGGAAATTCTCGTCTACAGCCCTCGGCTCATACCAGTTTAGAAAATCCAATTTTAGAAGTTCCAATCGTCGCCGAACCATTAAATAAATTTTACAGGCAGATATGTATTACAGTTGTTTATGATATCAAAAGCGACCGGACGGCTTCTAAACCTTTTCGACATGCACATACCAGGGACATCCGTACATAAGTGTCCAAGTCCAACCGAACTGTATGAAAATGTAATTAAAGAATATGTCAACTAAAGGTAAAACCGCGTTGGCTATTAATCCACCGCTTGCATTTTATGAGTTATCATACCTAGCTATTCAAAAATAAATTTAAAATCTGCTATGAATTTAGTGTTATCAAAATTGAAGTGGAAAATATAAAAAGAACAATTCCCTTGCGCGTACCGCTAGCCAATAGCATTACTATGAGGGTAAACCAACTACCTGCGGAATAAACGAACGTCATTCTCGCGTTATCCTTCTGCTGATATTATTGGTCATCTAAGATGAATGGACGATATCACAAAATTTATTAGTTGTAATGGTGTGCGGTCACAAAATATGACTGCAACCTATTAGGACAACAGTTCAACATAGTTCCCACATGAAACCATTCGAAATTGTTCACATGGATTTGCTTTCAATTCAAAACGAGAAATATTTATTATTGTCGATGTGTTCTCTAAGTATGCTCAAGCATAACATATTCGTGACGGTACAGCAATCGGCACCTTGCAAGCCTTACTTAAATTTTGTACGCATCACGGTTTACCGCTAACAATAGTATCAGATAACGGCACTGAATTTACGAACCTCAGTTGTTTAGCGAATTCGTAAATCTCCTTGCATAAACAAGCATCATAAAATTTTGCCACATAGTCCAAATGATAACGGACTGTAGAGAGGTTTCACTTACATTGCTGAACATCTTCGTATCCCAAAATTAACTCAAAGATCAAGATATTTCCAATCTAGTCCCATACGGAATCTTAGCCATAACAGTCTGATCACTTAACAAGTGTAGACCGTCTGATACAGTAACCGCCACTTTGATCCGCGCTGATCCTTTTGAGGCTGATATGTTCAAGTATTTTAATGCAAGTCAACACATGCAAAATCACCGAGATAGTATGAAAAATTATATACAATACTATTAATGAGTCATCGTTACATAATCGCACCATTATCATAGAAAAAATTTAAATGTTAACGCGAATCCAGAAATTCCAGTCACCAACCTGATCTTTCAGCGTCTTATCGCAACTTTTTTGGCAAACCGTCAAAATTTAGCGCCGTTGATATAGCTGTGATAAAGTTCTTGCGACCTACCTATACATATTTAGGCATCCAAAAATGGCCCCGTAGCGAAAAAATCGATTAAAACGAGTCCCTAAAGCGCCCAATTGTTGCAGGGTGCTACTGGTCCTGGATTGCTCATTCGATAACGGTCTTCCTCGATATCAATCATGATAACGCTTGAGAGTCTCGGTGATGGGTCTCCGATACTTCCCTTTCGACTAGGGAGCAACCAGCTAATTACTCACTTTCACCATGCATTTTTACAGTATATTGAACTTAAAGATATACGCGATAAAGCTCATATAAGTTGCAACCAATTATCGGATTTCAAAAGTCAGTTGCATAATCACACACATGCTTATATGAACCCAAATAGAATATTTATCAACTCAAATTAAATAAAGTTTATACTCATTTAAAAACATTAGAACCACCGCGAACAAAAAAAAAGAGGTCCCATTGATGGCTTTTAGGCTCATTAATTAAGACTATCACGGCAAACCTGGATTATTCAGACGGTACGATATGACAATGCTAATAAAATTCTTCAGAACAATGACAATAAAATTGCCAATCAAGTAAATGCACGCGAAGTCTAAACACCGAATGGATGGCTCAAAGTATCTGAAAATTATAACCAAATTAGAAATCAATCCAAAATTAATGTAACCTTGCAGCTCATCCTAAATACCCAAGCTCAACGGGATCTGGGTCTTATAAAATATGATTTGCTCAACAGCTAAGTATAATTACAGTAAAATGTAGATGATATATTAGCCGAGTTAATAAGAATAGAGAATATTTTAGCGTTTATTCGTGCATTTGCCAATAATATCATTCTATTATAAGTATTGAGGTTTTTGTGGTTATGGTTAAGAAACGAATCAATATATAAAAAGCAAATATATGTTAGACTTAGAACTAAGAGAATATTACGAAATAATTGCCAGGGTATTATTTTCGGGAGACAGAATATTATAATTTTAAAATACCCATATTTTCCCTGCGGCACGTTCGACTTATATAAACCGTCCGTCGCCCTAATAAATACTTCGGGTATAATCATCCCTCCTTATCCATTGATAGCAACAAACAGGGGATGGTTATGTGGCACATGGAGGCTGAATGCTCATACGGTAACTGGTGCCTCTGGTGGAGATAAGATGGACGCATCAACTCGGCATCGTGGGCGACCGTACCCACGCGCTCATAATTAACCAATCTTTGGCGGAAGGTGAGATGACCACCGTACCTACTGGCGATCGCCTTGGAGGAACTCGGGATCAGCTATCACGTCATATCATTCCCTAATATGACGAAGATACGTATGCACAAGCCTACGTGAGATCACAACAACGTCATCGGTACCACTCTGGTCACCATATATCCTGGCTAACTGTTACCTACATACGGTGGAATTTACTTCATCACTAATACAACGAACAAGTTGAAGGAACGCCTTTGAAGATCATGGGAATACCAGATGACACAACGAGCTACGTTAGCACATCTTCCTCATGTTCACCGAAATCAATTCGATCTCGGAGAGGTTGCAGTGAAACCAACATCATATCCTGGTACAACCGGCTTCACAAGTCGAACAACCGTCGAATTTCCTGCTACCATACGACGATACCATCAGCGCTATTGTGTCCATAAGCTTACCCATAATCCTGATCGTAGCAACACTAAGACATTAGGATGTTGCGATGCCTCTAAAGAGCCCTGAGGTGCCAGCCTGAGAGGACGTCTATTCGCAGCCTGCAAACCTGTCACATAAGACAGCAATACTCTCATCTCAAGTCTCAGGGCGAAAGGTTGCTCAGGGGAGGTGTGTTATATGGGCAAGTTCCTTAGCAAATTGTAACTATGCAGCGTCATCTATTCATTGCAACATCGATTCACACGGTACGAATATGCCGCCCAACGAGTCGACACGAGGCAAATATGCTTCATCAACGGGAACGGTTTCCGACGGCGTCAAACGAGTCGATACGAGGCAAATATACTATCAATGGAACGGCTTGACGAACTCAAAGCTGAGTGCTGCTGCCATCCGATGCTGCACTTTACTGAAATTTCATCGTGGAATTCATTATATTATGATAATTTCAATGTAGCTCGGTCATTCCATTTTCGCATCGAAAGGAGTCAGACTAGGGCTAGCTTTTAGCATATAAGTTAAATTGTAATTTTGTCTTAATTAAATTTATATCTAATAATTTTGAGTTTTTTTGGGTCCTCCACGGCGACACCATAATTGTTTAAACAGAATGATCAGACTAAATAAATCAACAGTGTCGTTGATATCATGACACGCATTGAACGGTCAAGACATACAGTTACATGGTTTAGCGGGCGCTACGAATAGAAGATTTCAATCGGCGTTTGAGTAGATATGTACCGTAATAACGCACTATTTAAACCTGGGACGTCCATTGATGAGCAATTATATCATGATATTTGAACAACAGAAATGAATCTCGATTAAAACAGATTAGGTTGCTGATACCCCACGCACACACAAGTGATGAACGAACAACGCAAAATATTATATATTTACACGGACCGTTATTCAGCAGAAATGACTTCGTGATCGAAACAAATCAATATGTTTGAGGAGACAGTGTACCGCGATAACGGAATTATTAAAATCCTGGGATGTCCAGTTATGAACGATTATATCAGTCATCCAGTTTCAGTTTTTTAATAATTGCGTTATCGCGGTACACTGTCTACTCAATTATTGCGATTTGTTTGGATTACGAGTCATTTCTGCCATTTAAATATAGCGCTCCGTATAAGCCGATATAACATTTTGCGTTGATTGTTCAATATTTGTGTTATTGCGGTAAATTATCAACCTGTACTTGCCGATTTATTTTGATCAAGATTCATACCTGTTATTTAAAGATATACCCCGTTATATTCGCACATAAATTTATATCTCAGGAATTAAACAATTGGTGTTATCGCGGTACACTGTCAACCTCAAACATGCTGATTTATTTCGATTATGAGTCACGGTTTCTGCTATTTAAATATAGCGCCTGCAGTGCTTCCATATAACATTTCGCGTTGGATTGTTCAATATTTGTGTTATTGCGGTAAATTTATCAACCTGTACGCCGATTTGTTTGATCAAGACATACTCGGTTATTTGAGATATAATTCGTTATATTCGCACATAAACTGACATCCTCAGGATTTAGTAGTATCAGCTATCGCGGTACACTGTCAACTCAAACATGCTGATTTGTTTTGATTATTGTTGCTGCTTTTTTAAATATATGCCCGTGTGTTCTTTAACTGTATAACTTGGACCGTTCAATACTTTGTGTTATTGCGGTAAATTATAAAACTTTACTTGCTGATCGTTTTGATCAACATTTATATTCGTTGTCGAATGATATTCTCGATATGATCGCTCATAAATGGACAGCCTAGACTAGCATGCAAGTGTGGCTTCTACACAGCTGTTAGAGGATTCCGCACCATCTCGACCTCTGCTGCCTGGCTCTCGCACACCTCTAATTCTCTAGCCCTGCACCCGAAGTACACCAAACTGAGTGTCAGCTTACTGGAAACACTGAACCCTCCCCAGTGACATCCTCTTTGGTGAGAGACCTGTCTGCCAAGAACCTGTTAAATCCTGCCAAAAGGCTCACCATCAAACCCATACCCCCTTCTAAACACCCCACAAATTCCGAACGACGAATACACACCAGTCACTGCGCATACACAGACGAAGTAAGCAGGAAGATTTAAGCCGTTGTTGCATCTTCTCTTGGCAAACACGAGACATTGAACACCCATAACTAAAAAATACTTAATTACACAGTAGCTGCACAGTATTTCAGTGGTTTACAGCTACCTGGAAAGTATGCAATGGATAGTAAGTGAAAAGCACCCCAACACCTACTTCTTCCGACTCTCTAATTATTCCTTAATAACAGAAGTAACACTGTTCTACAATAGGGAAATATTCATAAACCTATCCACGACAAATCCAAAACACACACAATATACATATAGATTGGGTCAAAGGGACATTCAGACTCAAAGGAAACGAGGAAGCGGATGCGGCAGCGAACAACGGAGCACTGCATGCACAAAGCCTTAGACTACCGCCACAGTTCCTAATTTCAGGAAACAAAAGCTGCACACAGCACAGCCACCTGGCAGTCTAGATATGATAGCCTCGCAGGGTCACACCAAAGCACTACTACATAATTTAAAAGACATAGTAATCTAGGAAATGCACAGCAACACTATTCTGGACATATAAATAATTACAGGTCACGGATACTCATACTCCACCTGAACCTCAAACTGACTTTCTTTCTGCGGTTATAAATTGGTTGCCTTCTCTATATGGAGCCGCAGCCTCTGGGAAGGAGCGGGGGATGTCTGGGGTCATGGGAGTGAGGAAGGGGTGTCTGTCGACTCCTGGATGTCGATTTGTTTGAGGCCTGCTGGGGGCAGGTGGTTGAAGCGTCCGACTTTGCAGCCTCCACAGGTTTGTCTCTTTAAGTTCTATTTGGGAATTGAAAATGAATATAATTGCATTGAATTTATCAATCTTTGGGATGTGAAAAGGTGAGCACAAAAACGACATGCCTTATTTATCTTTTTTATTAAAAATATTTTAACCAAACTTTAACAACAAAATAAAACTCCTAACAGTAGAGACTATAAAAAGTATGAACGTGACAAAAGCATTATTTAAAAAAATTGCTAAGGTTTAAATTGTAAGATAAGTTATTTATTTAACATCAAAACCATTATAGCAATCATTTTTGGAGCGTTTCACAACAATTTTAAAGTAATAATAGTTTTTAGTACCAGACCATATTATAGTCTGTACAGTACTATTATTTATTGATTTAAAAATGGTATATTTTTAATCTCTTCATAATAGTATTGTTTCACTTATCGATTAATAAGTCAATGACAAAAAAAAATGTATTATACAGTTTTTATTATTATTGTACGTGCTGAAACAAAGAACACATCTTGTGTTTATCAGAATTTCTCTAATCTATAAAATTGGTACTGTTTGGACTTCACAGTTCCCTTTTTAATTATCATTTTGAGTGTCATTATTAGGAACGTTTGCTATTATAACAAAATAAAATATTTCCAATTTTAGACCCAATCAATAAAATCATTTTGGTTTTAAATAGTGTACAGACGTTAATATATAAAATCCGAGCTAGCCAATTAAGCAGAGTAACCTTCATCGCTTTAGAGCAAACAGCACCACGTCTAGAATACCTTTTGCGCTTCCCGGAATTCACAACGACAAACGCGTTACTTATCCGAGATTGGATCTTTTCATTTAAGAACTATAAATTTGCTTCATCAAATACTATAACATGTTAAAATATTAATGTCCTAGGTTTAACTCTATATTTACAGAATTACCAAGACCTTAAACATTTGTTCTTACTACTAACTCTAGCCACTGTTTTGTTAGCATTGATTTTAAATAAAAAAATAGTTCTTCCAATTCCATTTCAAAGTAAATATAATGAATTTCCGAGGAGGAATAAGTCGATATCAAGAGACAACAGTCGCGCCACCACCTTAAGCGGGTCAGCGGGTGGCAGCTTCCGTTGCGGGCGATATGGCGCGGCGGCGTGAGCGCGCGCGCGGGACCTCGCCGCTTCTGCGCGCGCGGGCCTCCAGAGTGCTGCGGCCGCGAGCGCCAGCAGCAGCGCCGCCGCCGCCGCCCCGCCCGCCACACGCCGCGCGCAGACGCGAGCACTGCGGCACGAGCAGCACAGCCCGCTGTGCGAGCCGCCCGTGCACCACACACGCGCTTCATACTCGCCACCTCCTCCACTCCTGCTCACTGTCACACTTAATTATTATGGCTTTTATTATTAACAATAGTACGTAAAGTATCTGTTAGTCTTTTAAGTCTTTAAATAATTTTTAGAGTAGTGTTAGTAGAGTATTGAAAAATAAAAATAAAAATTACATCACCTAAAAATCACAACTCTCGTAAGCAAGGTTTAAATCAAGGTAAACGCTACCAAAACCGTAAATAGAGACGTAAAGTATGTTACTACGCAATTGTTCTTAGACAATTGGTCCATGAGTGCATATATATATATCATAAGAATAACCCATACACCCAAAAGAAATAAAACAGTTTTCGGTTTAGGTTGTCATGGTGAAAATTTATTCGATTTCGCACACGTTACCAAACCCTTAACGGGAATGTTTAAAGAAAGGTAGGAAAATCAATTAACGCTGAGTATGTTACTCGAAATGCAAGAAGCTCCTAATTAATGACCCAATTCTTCAACACCAGATTTTTCAAAGATCATCCCACAACCGACGATCTATGCAGCAATAGGCAGTATTATCACAAGGTTTCTAGGTGCGGATAAGCCTGCATGCTACAAGTGTCGCGGCACTCGAACGATAGTTAAAACCAACTATAGTACTATCGAAAAGCGAAACTTTGCCATATCGTATGGGCGACTAAATATTTCCGGACCTTATTTATTGGACGAAAATTTAAAAATCGCACGGACCATAAACCACCCAGTGGGTTGCGAACCTGGGCGATTTAACTCTCGTTTAACCTCTGCTGGAAACTTTAAACCTCGGAATACGATTTCTCTGTAGTATATAAAAGGTAGTAGTATTGTAATGCAGACGCTTTGCCTCGCATCCAAATTAATAACGAAGAAACTAAATTAGCTGTTAAAACCCGTCAGGAATGCCCAATTTTCAGGGGAAAATTCTGTCTGTACCGGCTCATACCAGTTTAGAAAATCCAATCTTTAGTCCCAATCGTCGCTTGTGAACCATTAAATAAATTTCATAGGGCAGATATGTATTACAGTTGTTTATGATATCAAAAAGCGACCGATTGGGTTTCTAAACCTTCGATACGCATAGTACTAGGACATCCGTACAGTCCAAAGTCCAACTTAGAATCAATAGATGTAGGAATGTAATTAAAGAATATGTCAACTAGCGTAAAACCGTGCTGCTATTAATCCACCGCTTGCATTTTACGATATCATACCTATTATTCAAAATAAATTTAAAACTCCGCTATGAATTTAGTGTTATCAAAATTGAAGGGAAAAATACTATAAGAATACCCAGCAACAAGAAATAATAAAGCACTACCACGAGGGTAAAAACCAACCACCGCGGAATAAACGAATGTCATCTCGCGTTATCCCGTCGATATTATTGGCCTAAGATGAATGGACGATATCACAAAATTTATTAATAGTTGTACGGTGCGGTCAAGCAACAGACCGTAATCCTACTAGACAACAGTTCAACATAGTTCCCCGGCTACGAAAACCATCTTCGAAAATTGTCTACATGGATTTGCTTTCAATTCAAACGAGAAATATTTAACTATTGTCGACGTATCTTCAAGTATGCTCAAGCATACCACACTGCGACGGTACAGCAATCAGTACTCTTGCAAGCCTTTACTTAAATTTTGTACGCACGGTTTACCGTTAACAATAGTATCAGATAACGGCACTGGAATTTACGAACCAGTTGTTTAGCGAATCTGCACCTCTGCATAAAATAAACCATCTAAAATCTTTTGCCACATAGTCCAAATGATAACGGGATCGTAGACAGGTTTCCACCTCATTGCTGGAACATCTTCGTATCCCAAAAATTAACCACAAAGATCAAGATATTTCCAATCTAGTCCCATACGGAATCTTAGTTTACAATAGTCTGATCCACCTGTTTACCAAGTGTAGACCGTTCGATATAATAACCGCTACTGATCCGCGCGACTTTTGATATTGATGGCACCCATATCAATGCAAACAACAAGCATAAAATCACCGAGATAGTAATAGTGAAAATTATATATAATAATAATGAGTCACTCACATAACGCACCAATATCATAGAAATTTAAATATGACCGCGAACCAGAAATCGAATACCAACCTGATCAGCGCGGCCTTTACTCAGCAACTTTACAAACTGTCAAAATTAGCCGCGATATAGTCAGGATAAAGTTCTTTATGAATCTACCCATACATATTTATACATCCAAAAAACGTGGCCCTGTAGCGAAAAATCGATTAAACGAGTCCTTAAAAGTGCTCAATTGCCAGAAAAGCATTGTCCTGATTGCTCATCTGATAACGGCCTGGATATCAATCAAGGGATAACGCTTGAGAATCTTGCAGAGGGCCTGGATACTTCCTTTTCGACTAGGAGCAACTAGGCTAATTACTCACTACCATGCATTTTTACAGTATATTGAACTTAAGATATAATGATAAAGCCTATATGTTGCAAATTCAATTATCGGATTTCAAAACAGTTGCATAATCATACGTACATGCTATATGAACTCCAAATAGAATATTTACCGTCTAAATTAAATAAAGTTTATACTCATTTAAAAACATTAGAACCACGCAGAACAAAAAGAGGTCTCATTGATGTGGTTTAGGGCTCATGAATTAAGACTATCACGCAAATCGATTATTCAGGATGCAGCAGATATATAATGCTATCAAAATTCTTCAGAATAATGACAATAAAATGCTGGTTAACCGGCAACGCGTAAGTCTAAAATAATCATTCGAATGGATGGCTCATATCTGAAATTATAAACTAAATTAGTAAAATCAACCAAAATTAATGTAACCTTGTATTTCATCCTAAATACTCAAGTTCAACGGACTCAAGTCTATAAAATACATGATTTGGTTTCCAATAGCCATGAGCAATTACAGAAATGTAGATGATATATTAAATGAGTTGTCAAAGAATAGAGAATATTTTAGCGTTTATTCGTGCATCAAGCACACATCATTCTATTATAAGTATTGAGGTTTTAGGTCATATGGTTAAGAAATTAGGAACTGTTGAAAAATAAATATATAGGACTTTAGAACTAAGAGAGTTACGAAATAATTGGGGCTTGTGGGTATTATTTTCGGGAGGTTAGAATAGTTATACTTTAAAAATACCTATATTTCCGCGGCACGTTCGATTTATATAAACCGTCCGTCGCTCCAATAAATACTTCCGGCAGGTCTCACCCTCCCCACTGATAGCAGCAACAGGATGGTTATGTGTACATGGAGGCTGAATGCCCGAAGCGCGTAACTGTTCTGCGAGATAAGATGGACCATCAACTTCGGCATCAAGTGACTGTACCCACGCTCATAATTAACCAATCTTACAGGGCTATATACCATCAACTCTATCAAGGATCGCCTTGAGGAACTCTCGATCAGCATTATTACGTCATATCATTCCTTAATATGACGAAGATACGTATGTAATGCTCACGTGAGGACTCATAACAACGTTTCATTTGTACCTACCTGGTCACCACATCCTGGCTATAACGTTACCTACATACGGCGGAATTTACCATCACCAACAGCAACGAACAAGCTTGAAGGAACGTTTTGAAGATCATCATGGGGAATACCAGATGACACAACGAGCTACGTTGTGTTATCTCTCATGTTCACCTGAAATCAATTGATCTCAAGAGGTTGCAGGAACTCAACATCATATCCTGGTACAACCGGCTCTGCTGTTTACAACAAATCTCGTCGAATTTCCTAGCACCACGACGATACCATTGTATGCTATTGTGTCCATGTTTACTCATAATCCCGATCGTAGCAACACTAAGACATTGTGGGATGCTGCGATGCTCTAAAGAGCCCTGAGGTGCCACAGCCTGAGAGGACGTCATCTGCAGCCTGCAAAACCTGACTGATAAGACAGCAATACTTCCTCATCTCAAGTCTCAGAAGTAGTTACAATTTCAGGGGAGGTGTTATATGTACAAGCCCCAGCAACCAAAAAACTATGCAGCGCTTTCACCATTCACCGCAACATCGATTCACACGGTACGAACAAGTGCGTCAAACGAAATGACACGAGGCAACATGTTTCATCAACGGAATGGTTTTGACGGCGTCAAACGAGTCGACACGAAAGTGTACCATCAATGGAACGGTTTCGACGAACCTAAAGGAGGCCGCGCCATCCGACGTCAAAATTCTTACTGGAAATTTCCATCGGTGTGAATTACTATATTACGATACTCAATGTAGCTCGGTCATTCCATTTCTGCATCGAAAGGAGTCAGACTAGGCTTAGCTTTAGCATGTTAAATTGTAATTTTGTCTTAATATTTAAATAGCAAACAACTCTTATTCGAAACAAATCGCACACATAGACAGTGTGCCACGATAACGTAATTATTAAACCTGGGATGTCCATTTATGAAAGATTATAATGAGGGACATATTAAAAGAACAGGTATGAATCTTGATCAAAACAACCGGCAAGTACAACGATAATTACCGCAATATTACGTAACAAACGGTCGGCGTATATAGTAATATGGGCTTATATAGCGTTATAGCAGCAACAGTAAGAAACGACTGTAATCGAAATAAATCGGTAATGCTTGAGTAGACAGTGTACCGCGATAACGCAGTTTCAAATCCTGGTATGTCCATTTATAAACGATTATATCGAGGGATATATTTAAACAAATAGATATGTGAATCTTGATCAAAAAAGAAATCGGCAAGTACCTAATACTCTACCGAAAGAACACAAGTATTGAAACCGTCAATGCACGCCGCCGCTGGGCTTATACGAGCGCCTATATTTAAATAGCAGAAATGACTCAAATCGAAACAAATCGGCATGTTTGAGTAGACAGTGTACCGCGATAACGCAATTATTAAATCCTGGGATGTCCATTTATGAAATCATTGCAATGAGGGTTATATTTAAACAACAGGAATGAATCTTGATCTACACCAAATCCGGCGCATGTTGATTATTTACCGCGATAACATGCCATTAAATGGTCATGTACACGTAAGGCGGGCTTATACGTAGCGTTATATATAAATAGTAGAAGTTACCGTAATCGAAACAACCGGCATGTTTGAGTAGACAGTGCCGCGATAACGCAATTATTAAACCTGGATGTCCATTTATGAACGATTATATCGAGGGGCATGGCATGTACAAGCCCTTAGCAAATTGCAACCATGCAGCCATCTATTCAATGCAACACGACCACACGGTAAAACATGCGCGTGGTCAAATGAGCTTAATACGAGGCAAATATGCTCTATCAACGGGAACGGTTTCGATGGCGTCAAACGAGTCGACACTGAGGCAATATGCTTCATCAACGGGGAACGGTTTCGACGAACCCAGCGAGGTTGCCGCTATCCGACGCTGTACTGCATTGAAATTTCAATGGTGTGAATTCATTATAATATGATAATTTCAATGTAGCTCTGTCATTCCATTTTCTCGCATCGAAAGTGAGCTGGGACTAGGCTTAGCTTTTGTGCATAAGTTAAATTGTAATTTTGTCTTAATTAAATTTATATCTACAATTTGAGTTTCTGGGGTCCTCCCATCATGACTACTACACTGGCGCCGGTAGATACCTGCAGCTGAGATCTAGAATAGATACCAACGCGCCCGGTATCCTGAAACCCCGGAGTCCTGTGCTGGAGGAAATCCGAAACGATCCAAGAACTAGAATGAAATCTGGCAGAGCACACTTAAGATTATCCTGTGTGTTACGTTTCAATATCCTTATAAGTGTCCTTTTAGTTTCCAGATTTTTCATCCTAAGTACACTACTCCTAAAGCGCGGCCTGCATGCACAAATTGCTCGTAGGCTCAATTTGATAGCCAGAAATATTAGTAGATTTATACACTGTAGATTCCGTTAGACTCGATATTAAATCAGTCCTCGAGATGGCTGACGTAGACGCACTTTTGCGCCCTACGCCTGGTACCTGATTTGACGGAACCCGCATATATTACCCAGGTTTATCGTCTTTGGCGTACCAAATAGGTGGGAATATTTAGCTGCAACCTGGCAACGAGTTAGCTAAGAAATGGTATAATAAATTATCATTGATAACTTAACCTGAAATGGTATTTGAAAGTTGGGACAGTATAAAAGAATACTTAATTAATACCTGGACCAGGAGAGATGAGACCGGTTGAGAACGACTTTATGTTAATATGCAGGGAATAGAAGTTCGCTGCAAGAATTTTGCATGATAAATGTTTAAATTTATTCAGTACCATTATGAGACATATGTCAGCTTCACATGAGAGTGTTGATACCACTAGCTGAAGCCAAACGTACTTTGTATAAAAAGTTAACAAATGGTAATGCGTGAGGGTTTGGGTGGTTCTGGGCTCGTATCAGATGCTGTATGCGTCCAGATAGCTGGTGCTCAGAGTCTGCGCAAGAGGAATCTGAATGTCATGTACTTACAAACCGCAATGATCTAATTTCGGAAAAGAAGTCACAAGGTTTTCAATTACCCGCAAACAAGTGCCATTAGTTCCTAATATCTTACCCGCGTTTAAACCATCTAACTGCTGCTCGACCACCATAACGCCCAATTGGCAGCCCCCAACAGACGTGGAAGCTCAACTTCCAGCAGCTCGCCATTTAGACCAATAATATGTTTCATGCTACATAAATAAATGTTCCAAAACATCGCTTTAACTATAATGTGCCAAAACAAATTCAAATTTGTCTCAGTACATATACCACAAAACTAAGGTTCCAAGCCTATGAGAGTGAAGCGGCCGTTACCTGAGAAAGGCCCTGTGGAAACCAACTTACTGGCTACTGGCAACAAATATGGCAATCCTCGCCTTCAACGATATTATTTTTAAAACGAAAGAAATGAATATTAATGAAGTTGATAACTATAGTGATTTCACACCCTGATTATTATGTAAAATGACCATATTATTTGTGTGATCCTTGGCAATGTTTAACCCACAGGAAGTGATTTTTATGATTGCAAACTCGAGTACTATATATCGAGCCCATGGATGTGATTGATGAGTGCCTTCTGAAAGAACTCTCAGCCCTCTAGTAGTCTGAGAGGAGCAGAATTTTCGGAATCGTACAATTCGAACAACTTAAAATAGAATTGAATTGCAAACTCAGAGACAGCTTCCATACATTCAAATTTTGGATCCACCGTTAAAACTACTTAGATACAGGGCGTAAACCAATCATTTATCTGCCCTGGTGCTATCGAAATGTTCTATCTAAATTCCATGCTTAATTTGACCCGTCTGAAGTAAACTTTCAATGTTCATACCTCAAGGAATAATTATTCTAATAATAGTCTTTGTTTCAGAGTTCAATGAAAGGACGACAGTTAAAATTATATATTTATAAATTTCATAATTATTTGACGGTCTTATCGGGTTTCTTCGGATTATTAGAAAATTTGAAGCCAAAAATCGACTTGCAGAAAGGACAAAGTGCTTACCACGTAACTCGATCAATTCTATTTGCATGTAACCTTATGCAACGAATTGGTACGCCGAAGAAATTATCCTGGCCAACCTATCTAAAAATAGTTAGAATCTGATAAATTTACATGACGGTGAATGTTTAATTAACGAACAAAACTATTTCTAATTGTATTATATGGGGAGTGTCTAACCACCGTATGCACACAATCGCGGATTTTTAGAAATTACTAACCGACGCAGCACGATTTAATATTTCCCTAGACCAACCAATTCAAGCCGAGTCCTACAACGTTCAACGTTCCCCAAATCCCGTCGACTCGTCGCGCGCGGCCGATGTCCTATCCGCTTACGCACGGATCATTTGAACGTAGAGGAGCGCGCTAACTTAGAGCGGCGTGCAAATTATGCTGATGTATTCTCCTATCGATGGTGAAAAGTTAACCTCTTCACTAACAAAACCACATAGCATTAAGACAACTGATGAGATACCGGTATACACAAAAAGTTACCGGTACCCGTATATACATAGAGATGAAGTTAGGACCAGATAAGCAAGGATGCTGAATCACAGCATTATCCGACCATCGGAACTATGCGTGAGCTCACCTATATGGGTGGTTCCGCAAATCCGACGCATCCGGTAAACTAATGGCGTGTCGTCACAGATTTCCGCAACCAAACGAGAAAACTTATGACGATAAGCATCCGATACCCAATATAAACGACGTCCCAGATAAACTTGGTAACTGTCAGTATTTTTCGACTTGGACCTGGCTAGCGGTTCTACTTGTGCTGAGATGAATCCCTGACGACATACCTGCAGATAGTATTCATCGTCGTGAGAATGGTCACTACGAATTTTACGCATGCCAATGGGATTAAAAACTCGTCCACCCTTTTCTCAGTGTAATGGACAATGTTCTCAAAGACCTACAAAAACACTATTTGTCTAGTTTATTTAGATGATATTGTAGTTTTCAGTACTTCTCCAGGAAATATATGGTTAACCTGGAGAAGAAGTTCCAAAAGCTAAGAGATTCTTAACTTTAAGATACAAATGGATAAGTCTGATTTCTGAAACCTTGAAACGGCTTCATTTGGGAAAAGCATAATTAGTGAAGGTGGTCAAACCCAACCTGGATAAGATTTCAAAGGATTCGTGGTATCCGCTACCTACTACACCTAAAGAAATAAAACAGTTTCCTGGTTTAGTAGGTTATTACAGAAAATTTATTCCTGATTTCGCACACGTTACAAACCCTTAACGCAATGTTTAAAGAAAGGTAGGAAAACCGTAATTAACGCTGAGTATATGTTGTTTTGAAAACAAGCAGCTCCTACCACGACCCAATCTCTTCAATAATCAGATTTTTCTTAAAGATTTCATCCTGTAACTGACGGTATCTAACGTAGCAGGCGGCAGTATTATCACAAGGGCCTCGAAAAGGATAAGCCTGCATGCTACGCGTCGCGCACCTTGGAACGATAGCGAAACTAACTATAGTACTATCGAAAAAGGAACTTCTGCTATCGTATGGGCGACTAAATATTTGACCTTATTTATTTGGACGAAAATTTAAATCGTAACGGACCACAAACCACCCAGTGGGCTATGAACCCAGTGAGCCTAACTCTCGCTTCAGTTCCGTTGGAAACCCCTAAATCCTCGGAATACGATTCTCTGGTAGTATAAAAAGTGTAGTAATTGTAATGCAGGACGTTTGTCCTCGCATCCAAATTAATAATGAAGAAACTGTATGTCTGCTATGTTGCAAACCTGCCAGAATGCCCACCTTCTTCAGGGAAATTCTCGTCTACAGCCCTCGGCTCATACCAGTTTAGAAAATCCAATTTTAGAAGTTCCAATCGTCGCCGAACCATTAAATAAATTTTACAGGCAGATATGTATTACAGTTGTTTATGATATCAAAAGCGACCGGACGGCTTCTAAACCTTTTCGACATGCACATACCAGGGACATCCGTACATAAGTGTCCAAGTCCAACCGAACTGTATGAAAATGTAATTAAAGAATATGTCAACTAAAGGTAAAACCGCGTTGGCTATTAATCCACCGCTTGCATTTTATGAGTTATCATACCTAGCTATTCAAAAATAAATTTAAAATCTGCTATGAATTTAGTGTTATCAAAATTGAAGTGGAAAATATAAAAAGAACAATTCCCTTGCGCGTACCGCTAGCCAATAGCATTACTATGAGGGTAAACCAACTACCTGCGGAATAAACGAACGTCATTCTCGCGTTATCCTTCTGCTGATATTATTGGTCATCTAAGATGAATGGACGATATCACAAAATTTATTAGTTGTAATGGTGTGCGGTCACAAAATATGACTGCAACCTATTAGGACAACAGTTCAACATAGTTCCCACATGAAACCATTCGAAATTGTTCACATGGATTTGCTTTCAATTCAAAACGAGAAATATTTATTATTGTCGATGTGTTCTCTAAGTATGCTCAAGCATAACATATTCGTGACGGTACAGCAATCGGCACCTTGCAAGCCTTACTTAAATTTTGTACGCATCACGGTTTACCGCTAACAATAGTATCAGATAACGGCACTGAATTTACGAACCTCAGTTGTTTAGCGAATTCGTAAATCTCCTTGCATAAACAAGCATCATAAAATTTTGCCACATAGTCCAAATGATAACGGACTGTAGAGAGGTTTCACTTACATTGCTGAACATCTTCGTATCCCAAAATTAACTCAAAGATCAAGATATTTCCAATCTAGTCCCATACGGAATCTTAGCCATAACAGTCTGATCACTTAACAAGTGTAGACCGTCTGATACAGTAACCGCCACTTTGATCCGCGCTGATCCTTTTGAGGCTGATATGTTCAAGTATTTTAATGCAAGTCAACACATGCAAAATCACCGAGATAGTATGAAAAATTATATACAATACTATTAATGAGTCATCGTTACATAATCGCACCATTATCATAGAAAAAATTTAAATGTTAACGCGAATCCAGAAATTCCAGTCACCAACCTGATCTTTCAGCGTCTTATCGCAACTTTTTTGGCAAACCGTCAAAATTTAGCGCCGTTGATATAGCTGTGATAAAGTTCTTGCGACCTACCTATACATATTTAGGCATCCAAAAATGGCCCCGTAGCGAAAAAATCGATTAAAACGAGTCCCTAAAGCGCCCAATTGTTGCAGGGTGCTACTGGTCCTGGATTGCTCATTCGATAACGGTCTTCCTCGATATCAATCATGATAACGCTTGAGAGTCTCGGTGATGGGTCTCCGATACTTCCCTTTCGACTAGGGAGCAACCAGCTAATTACTCACTTTCACCATGCATTTTTACAGTATATTGAACTTAAAGATATACGCGATAAAGCTCATATAAGTTGCAACCAATTATCGGATTTCAAAAGTCAGTTGCATAATCACACACATGCTTATATGAACCCAAATAGAATATTTATCAACTCAAATTAAATAAAGTTTATACTCATTTAAAAACATTAGAACCACCGCGAACAAAAAAAAAGAGGTCCCATTGATGGCTTTTAGGCTCATTAATTAAGACTATCACGGCAAACCTGGATTATTCAGACGGTACGATATGACAATGCTAATAAAATTCTTCAGAACAATGACAATAAAATTGCCAATCAAGTAAATGCACGCGAAGTCTAAACACCGAATGGATGGCTCAAAGTATCTGAAAATTATAACCAAATTAGAAATCAATCCAAAATTAATGTAACCTTGCAGCTCATCCTAAATACCCAAGCTCAACGGGATCTGGGTCTTATAAAATATGATTTGCTCAACAGCTAAGTATAATTACAGTAAAATGTAGATGATATATTAGCCGAGTTAATAAGAATAGAGAATATTTTAGCGTTTATTCGTGCATTTGCCAATAATATCATTCTATTATAAGTATTGAGGTTTTTGTGGTTATGGTTAAGAAACGAATCAATATATAAAAAGCAAATATATGTTAGACTTAGAACTAAGAGAATATTACGAAATAATTGCCAGGGTATTATTTTCGGGAGACAGAATATTATAATTTTAAAATACCCATATTTTCCCTGCGGCACGTTCGACTTATATAAACCGTCCGTCGCCCTAATAAATACTTCGGGTATAATCATCCCTCCTTATCCATTGATAGCAACAAACAGGGGATGGTTATGTGGCACATGGAGGCTGAATGCTCATACGGTAACTGGTGCCTCTGGTGGAGATAAGATGGACGCATCAACTCGGCATCGTGGGCGACCGTACCCACGCGCTCATAATTAACCAATCTTTGGCGGAAGGTGAGATGACCACCGTACCTACTGGCGATCGCCTTGGAGGAACTCGGGATCAGCTATCACGTCATATCATTCCCTAATATGACGAAGATACGTATGCACAAGCCTACGTGAGATCACAACAACGTCATCGGTACCACTCTGGTCACCATATATCCTGGCTAACTGTTACCTACATACGGTGGAATTTACTTCATCACTAATACAACGAACAAGTTGAAGGAACGCCTTTGAAGATCATGGGAATACCAGATGACACAACGAGCTACGTTAGCACATCTTCCTCATGTTCACCGAAATCAATTCGATCTCGGAGAGGTTGCAGTGAAACCAACATCATATCCTGGTACAACCGGCTTCACAAGTCGAACAACCGTCGAATTTCCTGCTACCATACGACGATACCATCAGCGCTATTGTGTCCATAAGCTTACCCATAATCCTGATCGTAGCAACACTAAGACATTAGGATGTTGCGATGCCTCTAAAGAGCCCTGAGGTGCCAGCCTGAGAGGACGTCTATTCGCAGCCTGCAAACCTGTCACATAAGACAGCAATACTCTCATCTCAAGTCTCAGGGCGAAAGGTTGCTCAGGGGAGGTGTGTTATATGGGCAAGTTCCTTAGCAAATTGTAACTATGCAGCGTCATCTATTCATTGCAACATCGATTCACACGGTACGAATATGCCGCCCAACGAGTCGACACGAGGCAAATATGCTTCATCAACGGGAACGGTTTCCGACGGCGTCAAACGAGTCGATACGAGGCAAATATACTATCAATGGAACGGCTTGACGAACTCAAAGCTGAGTGCTGCTGCCATCCGATGCTGCACTTTACTGAAATTTCATCGTGGAATTCATTATATTATGATAATTTCAATGTAGCTCGGTCATTCCATTTTCGCATCGAAAGGAGTCAGACTAGGGCTAGCTTTTAGCATATAAGTTAAATTGTAATTTTGTCTTAATTAAATTTATATCTAATAATTTTGAGTTTTTTTGGGTCCTCCACGGCGACACCATAATTGTTTAAACAGAATGATCAGACTAAATAAATCAACAGTGTCGTTGATATCATGACACGCATTGAACGGTCAAGACATACAGTTACATGGTTTAGCGGGCGCTACGAATAGAAGATTTCAATCGGCGTTTGAGTAGATATGTACCGTAATAACGCACTATTTAAACCTGGGACGTCCATTGATGAGCAATTATATCATGATATTTGAACAACAGAAATGAATCTCGATTAAAACAGATTAGGTTGCTGATACCCCACGCACACACAAGTGATGAACGAACAACGCAAAATATTATATATTTACACGGACCGTTATTCAGCAGAAATGACTTCGTGATCGAAACAAATCAATGCGTTTGAGGAGTACCGCGATAACGGAATTATTAAACTTGGGATGTCCAGTTATGAACGATTATATCAGTCATCCAGTTTCAGTTTTTTAATAATTGCGTTATCGCGGTACACTGTTCACCAATTATTGCGATTTGTTTGGATTACGAGTCATTTCGCCATTTAAAATATAGCGCCCGTATAAGCCGCTGATATAACATTTTTGCGTTGATTGTTCAATATTTGTGTTATTGCGGTAAATTATCAACCTGTACTTGCCGATTATTTGGATCAAGATTCATACTCTTATTTAAAGATATACCTCCCGTTATATTCGCACATAAATTTATATCTCAGGAATTAAACAATTGGTGTTATCGCGGTACACTGTCAACCTCAAACATGCTGATTTATTTCGATTATGAGTCACGGTTTCTGCTATTTAAATATAGCGCCTGCAGTGCTTCCATATAACATTTCGCGTTGGATTGTTCAATATTTGTGTTATTGCGGTAAATTTATCAACCTGTACGCCGATTTGTTTGATCAAGACATACTCGGTTATTTGAGATATAATTCGTTATATTCGCACATAAACTGACATCCTCAGGATTTAGTAGTATCAGCTATCGCGGTACACTGTCAACTCAAACATGCTGATTTGTTTTGATTATTGTTGCTGCTTTTTTAAATATATGCCCGTGTGTTCTTTAACTGTATAACTTGGACCGTTCAATACTTTGTGTTATTGCGGTAAATTATAAAACTTTACTTGCTGATCGTTTTGATCAACATTTATATTCGTTGTCGAATGATATTCTCGATATGATCGCTCATAAATGGACAGCCTAGACTAGCATGCAAGTGTGGCTTCTACACAGCTGTTAGAGGATTCCGCACCATCTCGACCTCTGCTGCCTGGCTCTCGCACACCTCTAATTCTCTAGCCCTGCACCCGAAGTACACCAAACTGAGTGTCAGCTTACTGGAAACACTGAACCCTCCCCAGTGACATCCTCTTTGGTGAGAGACCTGTCTGCCAAGAACCTGTTAAATCCTGCCAAAAGGCTCACCATCAAACCCATACCCCCTTCTAAACACCCCACAAATTCCGAACGACGAATACACACCAGTCACTGCGCATACACAGACGAAGTAAGCAGGAAGATTTAAGCCGTTGTTGCATCTTCTCTTGGCAAACACGAGACATTGAACACCCATAACTAAAAAATACTTAATTACACAGTAGCTGCACAGTATTTCAGTGGTTTACAGCTACCTGGAAAGTATGCAATGGATAGTAAGTGAAAAGCACCCCAACACCTACTTCTTCCGACTCTCTAATTATTCCTTAATAACAGAAGTAACACTGTTCTACAATAGGGAAATATTCATAAACCTATCCACGACAAATCCAAAACACACACAATATACATATAGATTGGGTCAAAGGGACATTCAGACTCAAAGGAAACGAGGAAGCGGATGCGGCAGCGAACAACGGAGCACTGCATGCACAAAGCCTTAGACTACCGCCACAGTTCCTAATTTCAGGAAACAAAAGCTGCACACAGCACAGCCACCTGGCAGTCTAGATATGATAGCCTCGCAGGGTCACACCAAAGCACTACTACATAATTTAAAAGACATAGTAATCTAGGAAATGCACAGCAACACTATTCTGGACATATAAATAATTACAGGTCACGGATACTCATACTCCACCTGAACCTCAAACTGACTTTCTTTCTGCGGTTATAAATTGGTTGCCTTCTCTATATGGAGCCGCAGCCTCTGGGAAGGAGCGGGGGATGTCTGGGGTCATGGGAGTGAGGAAGGGGTGTCTGTCGACTCCTGGATGTCGATTTGTTTGAGGCCTGCTGGGGGCAGGTGGTTGAAGCGTCCGACTTTGCAGCCTTCACAGGTTTGTCTCTTTAAGTTCTATTTGGGAATTGAAAATGAATATAATTGCATTGAATTTATCAATCTTTGGGATGTGAAAAGGTGAGCACAAAAACGACATGCCTTATTTATCTTTTTTATTAAAAATATTTTAACCAAACTTTAACAACAAAATAAAACTCCTAACAGTAGAGACTATAAAAAGTATGAACGTGACAAAAGCATTATTTAAAAAAATTGCTAAGGTTTAAATTGTAAGATAAGTTATTTATTTAACATCAAAACCATTATAGCAATCATTTTTGGAGCGTTTCACAACAATTTTAAAGTAATAATAGTTTTTAGTACCAGACCATATTATAGTCTGTACAGTACTATTATTTATTGATTTAAAAATGGTATATTTTTAATCTCTTCATAATAGTATTGTTTCACTTATCGATTAATAAGTCAATGACAAAAAAAAATGTATTATACAGTTTTTATTATTATTGTACGTGCTGAAACAAAGAACACATCTTGTGTTTATCAGAATTTCTCTAATCTATAAAATTGGTACTGTTTGGACTTCACAGTTCCCTTTTTAATTATCATTTTGAGTGTCATTATTAGGAACGTTTGCTATTATAACAAAATAAAATATTTCCAATTTTAGACCCAATCAATAAAATCATTTTGGTTTTAAATAGTGTACAGACGTTAATATATAAAATCCGAGCTAGCCAATTAAGCAGAGTAACTCCCTTCATCGCTTTAGAGCAAACAGCACCACGTCTAGAATACCTTTTGCGCCTCGAATTCAACGATAAACGCGTTACTTATCCGAGATTGATCTTTTCATTTAAGAACTATAAATTTGTTTAACAAATACTATAACATGTTAAAATATTAATGTCTTTAGGTTTAACTCTATATTTACAGACTACTAAGACCTTAAACATTTGTTCTCTTACTACTAACTTTGTGCCACTCTGTTTTTGTTAGAATTGATTTTAAATAAAAAAAATAAGTTCTTCCAATTCCATTTCCAAAGTAAATATAAATGAATTTCCGAGAGGAATAAGTCGATATTTCAAGAGACAACAGCCCGCGGCCACCACCTAAGCGGTCAGCGTGCGCGCTTCTCGTTGCGCGTCATATGGCGCGAAGCGGCGTGAGCGCGCGCGCGGGACCTCAGCCGCTTGCGCGCGGCCCAGAGCGCGGCCGCGAGCGCCGCCAGCAGCAGCGCCGCCGCCGCCGCCCCGCCCGCCACGCCGCGCAGACGCGAGTACTGCGGCACGAGCAGCACAGCTCCGCCGTGCGAGCCGCCCGTGCACCACACACGCGCTTCATACTCGCCACCCTCCTCCACTTCGCTCACTGTCAATACACTTAATTATTAAGAGTTTTATTATTAACAATAGCAATCGCAAAGTATCTTAAGTTAGTCTTAAGTCTTTAAATAATTTTGTGAGTAGTAAGTTAGTAGAGTATTGAAAAATAAAAAAAATAAAAATTACACTACCTAAAATCACAACCTCGTGCGTTTAAATTGCAAACGCTACCAAAACCGTAAAATAGAGACGTAAAGTATGTTACTACTACGCAATTGTTCTTATTAAATTGGTCCGCGAGTGCATATATATATATCATAAGAATAACCCACAACAACTATTATATAGTAAAAAGAAAAAAAATGTTAAAAATTACAATGAGGCAAATTCTCCGCTGTAAAGTTAAACATGACATTTTGATTAAATATTCATTTAATTAAATGTCATTAGAGGATTAAGAAGCAGTGGCAAACCGTGGGGTAGTTTCTTGCAGAGGGCACGTTGTCACCCGCTTATATTGCGCGAAATGGTATATACTGTTTAAAGTCGGTCATATTTCACTTGTTGAAAATAGACACATTTGACCCACCCAGCATATAGTCATGATGCGTGTGCACTGTAGCGATAAGTTCCCGCGTTTCTCCGCGATACCAACGCACTGTACAGCGGCTGGTGTCATGAGGCGGTCGACTCCAGCGCACCAGGGCACCTTCGTCGATGAGTCTCACAGTCACTTCCATTTCCTCTCCGAAGTCCACAGTGACATCGCCCTCTGTGGCCGCTGCCGCTGAAGCTGTGGCAGCAACATCTACAACCTCCACGTCTGTAATTATCACCCAATGTGGATATGACGTGATAATATTTTAAAAGTAGCATTTTCACTAGTACTACTAACTCTTGAAATGAAATCACTTCGTACCGAGAGTGCGAACGAAGATCGGTTTGCTAAAGAGACCGTCGCCAATATGATCCTGGGATAGGATTCTCAACTCGTATTCTGTGCCTGGCCTAAGGCTCACCAGCGTCGCATCGGTGACACCCCGCGTGAGAATCTTCATTGTATGCCACTCGCTGACGGACCGTTCCCGATACCACACGTTGTAGTCCACCTCGAGCCCATTATGACCTAAAATGTTTTTGTTACTGATTTAAAAGCTCTGAATAAGATTCATAACTATGGAACTTCATCAATTCATTCGTTCATCAATTCAATTGACATAGAATAAACAATACACCAATATATCGCGAAGTGTTTATAATTCTTTCTTTTGTCTATATGATAAAATGTTTCTTTTATGTGCCCAATAAATCTTTCTTCCTTCCTTTCTTTTATTAAGGCTACTAAAAACATATGTTTAATGGCGGGATAGTATATAATACAATACGTTTTTTTTTTAGATTAAATTACAATTATTTTTTAGAGGTTATTCATCATTTATAATTTTTCAATAAGTATACACTCTGTTAATATAATGCTTGCCCTAGGCACAACCTCAGGGTCATGACGTCTGAAGAACGTCTTAGGTTATACTAAAACCAATTGCAATAGACTACTCGAAAATTGGTGGAACGAGTGATGTCCATTGTGGACCACCCGTTCACGCTGTGCGTCAAGGCGCAACGAGAGCGTGTGACTCTAATGAGCTGTAGTCAACACCGGCAACCACGATAAAACATTATAATTTAACTTATTATCTATTTAATTTGTTATTTAATGAAAATAAATAAATTAATGATTTATTCGTCTAAATAGGTTTATATGATTTAAAATTTCCTTTATAGGTAATTTTGCTGACAAAATTATAGTGTTGCTGTTTAAAGTACTTTTAACGCGGTGCCCCATCATTTGAACGTGCCCTGTGATTACTGGGAAAACGAGACGTAAAACCGACTTTTTAGTGGTGAACACTCTATTTACTACTCGCCTTCTCTCTCCAACCAATCCCCGTCTGTATGTGCTGGAATTTCGCAATCGAAACTCATTAGCAAAAACTTAAAATTTCACCTGGAACCCATGAGACATGAATGGAGTCGGTGTTGGGCGTGGCGGTCAGGTTGTATGGGGCGCGCGGCGGCACGTTCTCGATAAGCAGCTCCGTCTCCGCGGACACGTGGTCCGCGTCGTTGCTCGCGGTGCACACGTACACGCCGCGGTCCTCCTCTGCCACCTCGCTGATGGTCAGGTTGCCCTCCTCTAAAGAGTATCGTCCACTCGGTAGCTCGTTGCCATCTTTCTGCGATTGAGTTAGTCTACCGTAAAGATCAATTCATATCACATCGTCATTTTGATTATTATCTTCTAGACATTTAACACTTCATAATAATCCACGTCTGCTAGAAGTATAACTGACCAGAATATTAAAAAAATCACGACCACATATTTTTTGATTGTCTGCTTGACTTGAAATGTCCTAAATAATTTAATGAGTACTAGTTCCCCAATGAGGCCTCAGACAGGAGCTTTTTGAGTTCTTCCTTAAAGACTACTGTACTTTCAGCCGTCCTAATTTCGAAATATAAAATAAGTTCTGTTCTTTTAAAATAAGTCTGTTACGTCTTAAGAATTTTTAAGGTTGAAAGGACTATACGTGGACAAACAAAAACAATTTTTGTCGCAAGTATATTACTTATAATTGTTTTTTTTTTTTTAATTTTGTGACAACAAAAATTTTATTTCCATGATTAAATAGTAAGGCACTTTAAGAAAAGAAAGACCGGTGGTAGGTCCCCTGTTTACCGATGGTAGGTCCCCTGTTTACAGGGGACCGTCTGGGCGGGTACCACCACGGTGCCTATTTCTGCCGCGAAGCAGTAGTATGAAAACACTACTGTGTTCCAATTTGAAGGGCACCGTAGCCAGCGTATTTAATGGGTAAACGAGACTTAACATCCTACGTCTCACGGTAGGCAGCGCGTTGGCGATACCACTGGTATTGCTAATGTCTATGGGTGTCGGTGATCACTTCCCACCAGGTGGCCCGACTGCTCGTCTGCCTGTGTATGCCATAAAAAAAAAATGGGTGCGTGTACTTATGTACGCGCGTGAGAAGTTATACTTTGGCATCATTAAAAAATTAATATATTTATATAATAATATATTTAATATATATATTAAGCAGACGGCTTCATACTGTTAATTTTGTGTCACAGGTGCGCGCGCATCTTAAAATTTCACTCATAATTTTTTCATAACGCGCCTAAAGAAGTATAACTTCAAAAATAAACGCAACCAAAAACGAACCTTAATCCCAACTCATAGAGCACATTATGCAACAACTATCGCAAATAAAAAACGACAACTCCATTATCACTACACAAAAATCAACCTTATCACTATGTAATAAGGTCCATTTCACCGTTTTCATTATAAACTGTTAATTTTGTGTCACTGGTGCGCGCGCATCTTAAAATTTCACTCTCATTATTTTTTCATAACGCGCCTAAAGAAGTATAACTTCAAAAAAAAAAAAAAGAAAAATTGCCCTAGAATCGATGATATTGTAAGGCAAAAAAGATGCTGAGCAATCATTGCTCAAATGTCATCAAAATATTATGAGAGCGAGCGCATACCCTAGCCCAGCGCAGCGCCGTTGCCGCAAAGGGCGCGTGCGAGGCGTCGACAGTGGCGCAGGGCAACGTGATGGTGGCCCCGAGGCGCGCTACGTACAGTGGCTGCGGGCGAACCAACAAAGCCGGTGCCTTCTGCACGCGCACGCGCACCCCCGCCGAAGGACCTTCCGAACCCAGCACGTTGTACGGCGTGCACGAGTAAAGGCCCTCGTGCGACTCGTCTACCTGTGTTTGCGTAATATTCAATTTAAAATTATTAAATCATCATCTCATCAAACAAAGCCCTAACAAAGTCAACAGTTTAACATAGCCCTTTGCCACGAACCGTCAAGAAGTACAATCCTACGCCACCTGCATCCACCAACTTCCTGCCGTCGGGGTTGTCTCTCACTGTGATGACCAGTACGAGGCTGCCATTAAAGAAACATTCTTCCCCAACGGTTACTGTTTCTACGAGCTATGTGGCCGGCCCATTGCCTCTTCAGCTTGCTAACTCTACAAGCTATGTCAGTTACCATTGTTCAGCTGCGGATGTCTGCTTTACAGAGAGAAATTCCTGAGAAAGCTTGCTGAGCGAATTGGAGCTTCGTCATACGGCCAGCAGAGATTCACCACGTCTTAGTGCCGTAGGTTATCACCGGCAGCACACACTGGTTAGCCTTAGTCTTTAGACGTTAAGGGATATTGGACGAGAGGAAAGGTCTAGCTTACAGGGCTCCTCGCGTTCCCGAAAACAGCCCGTCTAAGTTGGATTTATAGATTGGATTCTGCGTCGAAGTTGGGCTTATCTAACCAGACTACTTGTCCCAGGTAAATATATTCTTCGACAACTTCGAGCACAGAATTCTCAAAGTGCAGCTCATAATTATCAGTGTTCTGTATCATCTATCGCAGCGTAAATAAGATGTCTATGGTACTAAAGCCTTTTCGGAATCCAGCTAGTTTAGCTTGCTAAAAATCGTCTAGTCTGCTAGCCAGACGATTTAAGGTGTTATTAAATGCTAAAGAAAAAATGCTTACTATACATGGAAATGAAAAGAACTTACGCGATTAAATAGAAGACTGCCATTCATGCTGTAAAAAACACCGGGCACATTATATGGGTCAAAGAGGAAACCGTCCTTTTCCCATCGAAGATTTGTTAAAGGCGGATTGGCGCTAAAATGGCAATCGAGGCTTGCTGGCTTCCCGAATGGTAGAAATCGCTCTTTCGGTGAATAGACGACTTTGGCTTTATCTGTAATTACAATAAAATCAAAATCATTACACCAGAATCAAATTAAAACTGGATAGCCAGTACGTACTATTGACTTACTGCAACAGTATCTACTATTGACTTTCCACAACTGACGCGGGTATCGAACTCTATTTAAAGCGTGGAAGCCATCGCACAAGACCTTAATTTTTTTGGTAGAAGTGTGCTCATTGGTTTATGCGGTTAGGTAAGCAAGAAAAATAACAGATGTGGAAATATAAAATAGGTTAGTTGTATTTAGAATAGAGCCTTATTTACAAGGGCGGTTTAATAAGTCCTTATAAAAAACTATTTGTTAAACCAGTTGCAGAATTTTTAACGATGAATCCGCCATGACTAAACCCGAGAGAAACCAGCAATCTTCGCAATGGAAACAGCCATCATCACCGATACTATCCCAAGGAAGTTTCGTGCCGTGGCATCGTATGGCAAGATTATATCCTCAATATTTTAGAACTCAGAAAAAATATTGTTGATTGATTACCTTATTTCTTCTGATTTCCAGTATTAAGTTATCAATAAACCTAATATTATAACTCATTCTCACTACTATTTGGTACCTCTTCGTATATAATATTACACATATCTTTGAATCTTCTTTTAGAGTTTCTGTGAAAAACTTTACTTCAATGGCAGCGATTGTTCACTGCCGGTTTGATATTAAAATAATAACAGCTAATAAGCGTTTGCAAATAACCTTTTCTCCTTGCCATTTAATCAAGTTTTTTCCTGAATAACAATTTTTACACAAAGCCATTGGCATCTGACCCCTACAAAAGAGCTGCCTGCAATCGATGTATATATTTCTTGTAAGTATATTTGCAGTTTCAGATTTACTGATATTATATAACGACCCAAATGGTGGATGGACTTAGCAACCGTGATCAACTTTTTGATGCATATTCAAACCTTGAAAAAATAATTATTATTATTGTATTAGCTACTCACACTGAACATCGAGGTATGCTGTCGCGCTTTGCAGCTGCCCGTCAGGCGCACTCACACGACACTCGAACTCCCCGAGGTCGGTGCTCGCCGTCTGGCGAATCACCAAGCTGCCGTTCAGAGGAAGCTCTGAACGTTGTGCCAATTCCGGCAACGAACTAAGAGCCACTCCCTCTTTGTACCACTGCACAGCGGACTCGGGATCCTTGGGCATGCATTCTAACTCGGCACGTTCTGATTCTAACACTGTAGCGTTCATCGGAGGAGTGACTATCAAGTTCCCTCCTGTGAAACCAAAAGACAAACCCAATAATAGGAAACTGAACTCCAACACCAAATTCGTTAAAAGTGAACAAACCGTCTACATCAAGGTAGTAAAAGGTGCCGTTGTTTCGCGCTGGGGGCGACCGGTTCGGGAAGATGACCCTGCAGCGGTAGAGGCCCGCGTCGGTCTCGCGCACCGCACTCACGTTGATGGAGCCGCGGCCGAGGCCCAGTAGGCCGTCGCCCAGACGCCGCACGCGCCCTCCCCACCGGTCAGCCACGCGCGGTGTCTCGTCGCCGCTGTACCACGAGAATATCGTCTCCCCCTGTAATGAGCCGTTCCACACCCATTCTTTAAACTTACACTCAGCGAGGTCAGCCAATAAAACAGACACAGTTGATTAGAGACGGGGGAAAAACGCATACCGGAGCAGATGACGCGCAATAGAGGAGAAACAAATGGGGACGGCAGCCCAAGGGCAATCGTCCAAGTGGGAGAGGAACGCCGGTCGCCGCCGCGAGATTAAACTAGGAGCGGAGCCGTTCCCGTTGTTACTTTAATAGCTTGCTCAAGACTTAGCCATTTAGTTATAATCGGAGCTTATTACTACAAGACTAAGATTTTAATAAGGAGTACTTGGATATTTTCTATTAACTTCTAACTTCTAACAAACGCTGGCAGATCCCTACGAAATAAACCAAAATAATTTTTAAAAAGTATTATACACCTTAAAAAGCCCAACAAAAAAGTTGGCTATGGAATATGTCTATCATTTAAGGATAATTCACAATAACCATTTTTATCTTACATTTTAAAGGAAAGGTAGCTTATTTACAAAGTGATTTTCAGCAATACGGTAATTCCAGTAAGTCCTCGTTGAATTAAGTACCGTAAATACATTATCTATTCAATATAAATTATTATGGCCCTTCTAAAACAAACGGTTCATCAGGAAAATCTGGATAAAAACCGATAACATTATAACTTTTTGACTGGCATTTCTAACTTTGTTTCTTGCGTTTGACTATTTTGACTAATATTATTCTAGAAACTGAGATATATGCAGATGTATAGATATAATGATCAGGGTTTACGTCAAATGTTAAATATAATTTAGTGACATGCATCTGTATTATAAATTTCTACTTACTATGCTTACGCTGCTGAGAACGTCAAGACATTAATAAAATGCTGCTTCGTGTAAAAGTCAGTCATATATTTTATTTAAATTGTTTTTGTTATTTATAAACGGCACGCCTAGATTGATTTCCATCAAATTATTATGAGTGTTTGTACCTCGAAAGTGTCCTATATGTAGGGAGGCAAAAAGAGTTAGTTAGAGTGCAGAGTTAAAGGTTAAATTAACCGTTATTTAATGAGAGGGCATTGTATATAGATATGTACGTGTGTCCGTGACATTGGGGCTCGCGGCGCGTGTCGTATGCATCGAGTCCGGCAGAGGGCTGCGCGCAACTATGTAATTGGCGAGCGCCCACGCGCAGTTCGCCCCATTACAGATGTGGAACGACACCGCCCGCCGAAACATACCAGCCGTAAGATCGTTGCCCGAAACATTCTCCATTATATTATTATTTAATCTTTACGTAGGTGCCGGCCACGTTTAAATTGGCAAATTGGCCACCTCAATATTGTTATGAATGTATTCATATGCTTAGGTTAAAGTCTATATATTGGTCGCGTGCCATTTCTACAATATCATAACCCGAACTAATTTGAATGAAAGTAGCATCGTACCCACTGCCAGGAGAATTATATTGAACATACACTTTTGAAGCATATCTCCAGGAGCACAGTGAATGGTCACTAGTATGGGCTCAGCTGGCGTTTCAGGAAATGCAATTGGCGGCGGAGCGGCGCGCGAGGGTGGCGGGCTCGGGTGTCGCGCAGCGCGAGGCCGACCGCAACGCGAGGCGGCGCACGTGCGCTCGCGCCATGTTTTGTTGTCCCGACGAAACATACGAATTAGTATCTCCTCTTGTAGTGGCAACGTAAACTTTATTTGTAATTCTTCGCATCAAAGATGTTTCATGATGGTAAACTCCATGTTGCCCGTTTACAGGTTTATCTCCTATTATTTAAGATTTGAACTTGTGTGTAGAGAAGAGTGTAGAGAGGGTGCATGATAGTCAATAATTTGAGGTGATAAAAGTTATTTTATCTTCTTGTATAACGGTACGGTACATAACATGAACTCTAAAATGAAATACAAAATATTCTCTTTTTTTAACTGTAGCTATATAGGTAAACCGTAACTAATAAATTCGAGACAATATTAAAATAGTTCCTAATAAAATAATACACTACTAGAACACTAAGTAATCGTAAAACAGAAAAAGTCGCTATTACAACTAAAATTGCTTTAATGAATAAAGAGTAAATTTTAATCAACATGCTGCTAGTGTCTTATTTAAATAAATTTACAGACATCCTTATAACCACCATTAAGTGAGTTATTCCTAGCAACAAACAGTTCCCGAGACCTTAAAAATTGCACGGGAAGTAAAAAACATTTATTACGTTTGGTCAAGTCAGCAATAGGTCTGTTAATGCCACTTTTAAATCTTTCGATATTAAAGGAAGTGAAGATTTATGGGGGGATCTCTTTTGAGGTTGTAAGTTTTATTTAAAATTCAATTACATTATCACACGTGGCAATTACTTCTAACAATGGTATTGCATGTGGTCTCTTGACCTAATAAAACACATTACTGTTATTCCAGTATTCAATTTACTATACTGCCTGTGTTAAAAAAATAGTAAAAAAGTTTGAGTTAAATAATTTAATTGTTTTAATAATTACTCGAATGATAATACATGGTAACTGAATAGGTAACCACCGGTTTTGGTAGCGCAAATCTAAATGAATAATGACCTTCGAAGGCAGTTAAATGAGTATGAATATCACATAACACATCATTAAAAAAGTTGTAAATACTGCGTATGAACAAATATAGTGTGTCAAGCCGGAACCGGAAATATGCAGTGTAGAGTTGCGGTCAATAGGTGCGGCCACATCCAACGATCATAGCTGTTTCTACATCTCCTTTTAAATATAGTAAAATAATCAAATGCACCTCTTTTGTGCAGCGACGATGCGTCTATGTGAAAAATTTTGTAACAATATCACAAATTAGACATTTACAAAGAGGCTCCTCATGGGTTAAAAATCTTGCCAAGAACTTTTCTTAATTTAATGAAATATCGAGTGTAACATTAAGGCAAGACGGGAAATAAATTTTACGATCACAAGAAAAAGAGAAAAGCATACGAATTTTCCGAAGGTTTTAAAGCTTGAAAATTTTAATGTTTTTTTACTTTTAAGCTAAAAAATCTTAAAAACGTCAATGTTTAACGTATTAAAACTGACTCAATTCGCTACACATACAACCTGTAAGTGACCAGAAACGGCAATGACCACCTTAAGGGAGACTGCTACCAATGGCCCAATTTTGTAAATTCCTTTTTTTTATATTTTTAAGGAAGTAATTATAGGTGGTCCCATTTTTATTATTATTTAGTAAGTAGAACTCCTCAAAAAATATTACCTTGCACGTATAAAATTAAAACTCTAGCTAAGTAGATGGAATAGTAGTAGAATAGGACAATGTTTTATAAAGAGTCGAGTCGATAAATTAGTATTGGTATGTATGTACACGTTTAGAATAATCTATAGTAACCAGTGTAACTAGTACATTATACTAAAAAATACGGTTAGTCTGAAATCTGGAAGCAGTGTTACAAAAAAGTATGTTTTTATCCACTTATTTTGTGAATACTATCAGCCTTGCAACGCAGATAAAATTTTAAGGTGAAATATAATTTAAGACTGTAAGTCATCGGCATTAAGATAACACGCACACCGAAGATCATAAAGGTGAAAGGATAATGACTTGAGGGCATCTGTTTCCATATTATTCCAGTTTTAGGAATTTTTTATTGATTGCTGGCGATCTTCCGTGACTATGTTAGCAAGAAACCCCTACCCAGTACCTCCTAACAAAGTCTAGAGCTAGCAGAGGTTTGGCAAAAGGATATGTTAACTAAAAAATATGTTATATGAGTTTTCTGGGGTTTAACCAGCCAGAGGAGTAGTTTTAAAGAGGAAAGTCGTGCTGCCGTGGCCAGATTGTAACAGAAAATAAATTGAAAAAATTGTCACAGTACTCAAGACTCACGGATCTTTCATAGGTAAAGCAGAATAGAAGTAGGACTGAAATAAGTTAGGAATTTTATTTTTGGATGGGAACATTTAGGTAAAGGTAGGACAAATGCATAAACTACAAGAAAAAATCTTGTTTGTGAAGAAAAGTTAATAATTCGGGTCATGACACTTACATGTTTACATAAATGAGCCGATGATAATAATCAAAAAGAATAATTTTAAGTTATCATTCTATTTTTTAGCCAATTTAGAGAAAACATTTTTAGGTAAACAAAGTCTGATAGGAGACTCAATTGGCGGCAAAATGTCAGGCACGTGATGTTTGACACTAGAGTTGTTTACATTCATTCAGAGATGATTGCCTCAAACATGGTATAAAATAAGTATCACCATTTTGAGAGGAATTAATAAAAATTTACAGCATGTTATTGCAGTGAATACGTTAGAAGTTATAAGATTTTACGTTGCGACGTTGCGGGTACAAGTTTTAAAAGTTACCAAAAAACAAAACAGTGAAACATTTCTAGTTTTTTGGAGTCTTAATGGCCAATAATTATAAAAAAATGGATATTATAATATAACACTTGTAAACAATGCCGCTCAAATTATACCCATAACCTATTACTAACAACTTTATCACTTCGTCATAAAAATGGTTACATAAATGTGAGTTTAATATAAAATGAATATCCGATCATAAACCGGAACCGTATGTGGACTAAAGCATGATTTTTTTTGTGACCTTGGTTGGTGGCCTCATTTGCGCTTAACATTTTGTAATTCTCCTTTTAAAGAGTAATAACAAAGACATTCTTTATCATTCTCTTCAATTATACAAATCCTCTTTACTCAAAAAGACAAAAAAAAAGTCTTCAATATCTTATTAAATAAATAAAAATAAATATTTTAAGTAAGAAATATATTTTAAAATGATTATGTAATTATTTAGTAAGTGCTATGGTGATGTGTTTTTGTTACATTCCAAAAGGTCAATAGCCTATAGAAATATAATACATATTGTTCAGCTACAGTCACGTCCTATTTGCTGCGATCTGAGGCCACAAAATGAGCTGAATGAAGCGCAAATTCAGCAACCAGCATTATCTATCAAATAGCGTTCAAATAATTATTAGCATTTAAAACAACAAAACGTAAGATATAACACAAAAGTTTTCTGTTGTTGTACTGTATCCTCTTAGTTACTTACGTCTTTATCCCACTGCAGGTGATAAGGTATTTCATTCCCGAAAGGGAAGTCGAGGTGGCAGTTCATGACTGCGAATCCGCCAACCGTGGCCCGAAGGCGCTCCGTGTCCAAAGGCAGGAGCGAGCCTCCAGCAACGGCTACGGTCGTGGCTAACAGAATGCCTGTCCAAGAAGCCACCGCTTCACAGCTCGTCGCTCGAGCCGCGGACCACGCCATCCTGTTCTCCTCAAAGGGCGCAGTATGATTTGTGGCAGTTGGCAGATATGCGAGGGCACTTGCAGTACTTTCAATCACCACACTTGGAGCTCGGTGTTCCGTCGCGCGCGCACGATTGATGCGCTCGCACCGAATGGAGCGAGTCCGAGTGTCCGAGTGGAGAACGAGGCAATGAGCGGGCGCGGAGGCGCGCGCCTCCCGGAAGCGGAGACGGTCGCGGTCACTCCGTCTAACGCCTTACGCCCGAGCCGGCCTGCGAACGTGTCTATCAACGGATTAATTACAACATCGCCACTCTAGCTCTTATCGACCGATACTGGACGACGACAACAACGAAATCAAATTCCCGGACATGACTGGTCCCGATCGGAGGAATCAGCATCGGCCCACACGTGACGAGCAATTACACGTGCCACCGCGCCCCGCGCCCACTCGCATCATCTGATCGCACGGAGTGGACAATGGCGTTCGCGGCGTAGGGCCCCGCGCGTCTCGCGGTGACACAATGTATTCAGGTTAACTAGGTATATCAAATGCACAATGAGCGGTAATTGACATAATCCCCGCTGGTGCTTACTTTAAGAAGATGACGAAACTAAGCGTTCATAAGTCACAGACGGACGTGTTAATTCAAATTCGTCATATTGTTATAAGTGTTACACTCTATTTCTGGCAAACACAAATGGAAATTTAAAAGCTATCAATAATTACGCAGGCATTATAATATATATTTGAGATAAAAAATGTTTTAAGAAGTAATGTAAGCAATTCTAATTATCAGTTTAGTCATTAGTAATACGACGTTATAAAAAAGTCTTATAGAAATTACACTTATTCATTATATTTGTTACATAAACAAATATCAATTAGTGTTTTGGACTACAACACCTCACAATAATCAAATTCGGATCGGGACATAAACCGCTATAAACGTTACGGGTTAAAGTAATGACTATTTCTTCTCAGTTTATATTTGAAAATATAATGTACTTTCACTAACATAAAAACTAATTAATTAAACATTGGCATACAGATAAACACTAGAAATAAGCATAAGCTTGTTGTTCCAACAACAAGACTACAGAACAATGACATCTTTTATGGAACCATGTTTATGCTTTTACAATAATATCCCTGAAAACGTTCAGCTTTTGTCTGTTAATAAATTTAAGCAACGTTTGTGTGTGAAAGCATATTGTTGCTGTATTGACTAAATTTATGATAACACATCCTGGTAATGAATTGTTCGCTGCAGGCTATTTCAATCTGAAAAAAATATTTTATATTGATTTTATATTTTGGAAATAATTTATTGAAAAAAGGAAAATATATACATATATAATAAAAATATAGAACAGAAGTTTAAATTCCCAACCTTATATTAATTGAGCAAGTGTAATACTTCTATATTGAATGATGACTCTATGTGAATACTTGACTCTATGTTTGAAACATAACACATAAACAAAGAGTATAGAACACTTCTACTTGAAGAATAAACCACGAAAAAACAACCCTCGCAGATAACAAATGCTTATCGGTAGGAAATAGTAGTCGCAGATCCGAAGGAAACTAACCAGAATTAGCGGTTTAAAGTTCTTTAACATCTTTGGTAGCTACTAGCAACAACTTCTATGCTTTTGGTTTATGACTAATAATCAGCGAGATTAAGTTCAATATAGTCAATTACACACATGTCAAGGAGGTCCCTTTAAGAAGCACGTGGTGCTACCACAAAGTTTGACAATCCAAAGTAAGTTTTATAGATGTATCTTGAGTTGTCTATTTCACATTGCATCGCATCTTTTTTTTGTTGCAATTTCTAAATTGCAATCTTTCCGACACTGCGGCGCTCGTGTGTGGAAGGAGGCGGCAATTGTACAGCCATGGGCTTCTGCGCTGATCACCGCAAGGGTGTTGCGGAGAGCGTGAATCGCGGAACATCGCCAGAGTACCAGGTTCAGAGAAATCACTTAAGGCCCCTAGGTCGAGGCAGGTTTGTATTCCTCTATCAGGAGTCAAAACATTATCGTCATTCTGGTTCACTTCTTCTGATCACCTCGGCTGTTCCTTAAAGGATCTACGCGGCTGAAGGATTTCTGGTGACGCTAGACCAAGAGCTATGGATATGAATAAAAAAATAAGGTTTGTCCCTGCATACTGATTTTATTGTGTGATAAATAATAGCGAAGAGATAATATTATTTGCAGATGATACCTCCTTGATTTTTAAAATTAAACGACATACGTCAATAAATGACGATGTAAATAATACTATCTCTAGAGTAGCGAATTGGTTTAGTGTTAATAACTTGCTATTAAACCAAAGAAAAACAAAATATATTAGATTCATGACTCCTAATGTGAAGCATGGTGATTTGAAGTGGTTATGAATGGGGAGGCGTTAGATGTAGTTGAATCAACTGTATTTCTAGGAATAACTGTAGATACAAAACTACAATGGGGCCCCCATATTAATAGGCTAGCAAGTAAACTAAGCTCTGCAGCTTACGCAGTGAAAAGAATTAGATTATTAACTGATATGGAGACATCTCGCTTAGTATCTTTCAGCTATTTTCATAGTATTATGTCTTATGGCATTCTACTGTGGGGAAATGCGGCAGATACTAATACGATCTTTGTTCTCCAAAAACGTGCAATTCGTGCAGTCTATACTGTACTATTTGGGCTGGCCTTATACCTGGGCCCCAAAGAATGATTAGGAAAGTTGTTCACAGAAATAAAAATAATTACCGTTAGTTCTTAATACTTATGAAAATTTAATGTATGTGCAAAAAAATAGACATGATTTCCTAAGAAATTGTGATGCATATGACATAGATACAAGGAGCGAACATAATTTAATTCTTCCAGCAACTAGACTGCGAAGCCTAAGTAAGCCCAAATTAGCCTAACAAAACCTGAAAATTTGTTGAGTCCCCGCAGGATTCGAATCCACAACCTCCGGTTTCTAAAGCACATGCCCTTACCATTAGGCTACGGATGTAGTTAATTACCCAACTAAATACATGTTTATCTGCATATGTGATTTTCGTCGAAATGACTAAACCGATTTGATTCAAAAGTCAGCCAGGCAGAATGCGCAGCATTCGGTTGCTCGGTTATTTATCTATAATGCAATTAAACAGCTGGCATAATTAAATTCTTTGGTTTATAAAAAAAAATTAATAATTACTAATAATTCACACACAAGCCTAAACAAGAGCGGAGCTTTAAAGTAGTCGTAGAAAACCTTCATCCGTCCACCGATAAAGATAAATTTCTGCCACAGGTTACCAGATGTGTAACAAGCAAAAGGACACATCATACGTCACAGTACACACGAAAATAACGCACATATCTTGTGTAGTGGAAATCATCCAGCAAACTACAAAGGCATTGTATACCAAGAACCGAAAAAAAAATCAAAATCCCAGCACCATTTCCGAAAACATATATGTATGTATGTAATAAATGGCCAAACGCTTGGAAGTGTTAAAATATTTTTCAAAATAAACCATATACATGTAATGCTCATTTCAGATCAAGAGCTGTTTTAAAATACATTTTTTTAACATATGATAAAAAAGAGCATGGTGGGTTTAAACTCTGAGAAACCGATTTATTGCAGGCGGCAATTACAACGCTAAAGTAGAGAACTATTAAAATGTGTTTTATGCAAACAATTTAGTAGTTGAGGGCTAAGATTGTCAACATACTGGGCAACTGATAACAATAACATTCCTCATGCTATCGATTTCTGCATCACCAAAGGCTTGGCAAAAATTAAAGTTTTGTAGTGGCAGCTACAAATACAATTATGCATCAGTGCAACTTCCTCCGCATGACACCTGCTTCGTTCCCGGAGGCGCGCGGCGCATAAGGCGAGTCGCGCCCAACGCGAAAGCCGCGACTTACGAGCGTGTAACACACTCCGCGACAATCTATCTCTATCTATCATTCATTCGTCACTTTAATTATGTATCACCCACCAATTGTACAACTCAGGTCTTGTATATAGTTAACCAATTTTATTTAATAAACGCGTGCCCGACCGTCTCGTACTCACCATACGAGACTTTCTCCGGAAACGAACGTTCCGTTACCGCGTTGACGGTACAAAATCTCAACCCCACCCGGTCCTAGCCGGCGTACCACAGGGCTCCGTATTGGGCCCTATATTATTTACCCTGTATACCACAGATATCCCACTCCACAGACACGTAAGCACCGCCTTGTTCGCAGACGATACATGCATCTACGTATCCGGACTGTGTCCTATCCGCATAGCTCAAAGACTCCAAGCCGCGGCCATAACCTTAGGGAAATGGTTTCGGAAATGGAGGATTGAGATTAATCCTTCCAAGAGCGCAGCTGTACTGTTTACATTACGGCGTCGCCTGCCACTCCCGTCCAAAATCCGCCTCCACGACTGCCCAATCCCTTGGGTAGATCGAACCAAATACCTCGGGGTAACACTCGACAAAGCCTTATCCTTCGGTCCTCACCTCACCAATGTCAAAAATAGAGCGGCATTTGTCCTAGGCCGCCTATTTCCTCTCATCAATCCCAGAAGCAAACTATCCCTGCGTAACAAGGTACTGCTTTACAAAACTGTAATCCGTCCAATCATGACCTACTCAGGCCCTGTTTTTGCTCACGCCCATAAGAATCACATTCACAAACTACAAGTAATACAAAACAGATTCATGCGCAGAGCCACGGGCGCGCCACACTATCTGCGCAACGAAAACCTGCACATGGATCTAGAATTGCCTACCATTAAACAGTACCTTAAGCAAGCGTCAATCCGCTATTTCGACTCGGCTTCGCAGCATCCAAATCAATTGGTACGTAGCGCCGCCGACTACGTACCAAATATAATACTCAAAGACCATAAACTCTTCAGGCGAGCACGCCATGCCACATTAGAACCGGATGACAAAATAACACTCATGCAAGCTCGTGCGAAAGCACAGCTGCGTAGCACATACCACCCTCGCCGACGAGGGCAACTATTCACTCCGTACACTAGGTACCGGCACGTGCCGGGCCGGTTTTCACCGAACAGATAGGTCGGGTAAAAACTCATCACAATTAAGTCCTAAAAGCAACTGATCGAGCCTAGGTTCGGCCCACCGGGGCGCCCTCGATACATGTGGCTAACGGGTATAGGTAAGGACAAGATCAGCGGCTGATCGAGCCGAGGCTCGGCCCTCGTGGGCACCCTCGATCAAGCACGCTCACGGGTAAAACAAATGGCAGCCCGAGCCGAGGTCCCCCTTCAGGGGTCCCTCGGAGCTAAGCCAAAAATAAGAGGTGAAGTCTGTGCACACTTAAAGTTGCACAGCCCCTCGACTCCGTTGGGTTGTAGCGGTTCACTCCACCAACGAGATTTCATCATAATACGTTTAATAAACGCAGCTTCTTCTTCTACGCTTCACACTTCTACAACAATTAGACTCTTTATTAACATTTCCCTATCTTAAAGAGTTGCCACAGGAAAACAATAATAGATATAAGCTTAACAATTATTTAGCTATATTATATAAAAATAATTGTAAATTATTAACGCAGAACTCCTATTAAAATAAAATTAATGTAATTGACATTAAAAATATATTAAATTACAATATTGTTCTTTGACATTTGATAGGATGTACCTATCTAATTTTTATAAAAAACAATTAGCTAGTTTGCTATGCTATTGTATTTTTAAAAACACAACCAAAGGCTTGACTAACCAGACCCCTGCTTCTATTGAGCAGGATCAAACATTGACTCTCAATTTGGAATCCGTTCTAAGTAATTTAAATTAAATCTTAAGACAACGGAGGAAATCTCTTGCACAATAAATCAAAATTTTTCACAAACAAGTAATGTATTTTTAAATAATAAAACTTTTAATAATAACAACTATTGTATAAACCTGGTACATCAAAATATACAGGGAATTGCCAGGAAGGAACATGAAGTTGAGTTATTCTTAAATAGTAGTTAAACAGATATATTATGTATAACTGAGCACTGGCTTCAAGAACAACAATTTATGATTTTGGATGTCACCAGGTTGCTAGCCTGTTCAGTAGAGATAAAGCTATACGCAGTGGCTCTTTAAAATTGATTAATAATGATAAAATACAAAAATCGTAAAGATGTTGTGAGCCTCTCTATTGAACGGACTATTGAAATAGCCTGTGCAAAGCTGGAGCATTAGTATATTTCAGCTATTTTCATAGTATTATGTCTTATGGCATTCGACTGTGGGGAAATGCGGCAGATACTAACACGATCTTTGTCCTCCAAAACGTGCAATTCGTTCAGTCTATAACCTGGGCCCTAAAGAATCATTAAGAAAGTTGTTCACTGAAATAAAAATAATGACCGGTAGTTCTCAATACATATTTGAAAATTTAATGCATGTGCAAAAAATAGAGACGATTTCTTAAGACATTGTGATGCACATGACATAGATACAAGAAACAAACATAATTTAATTCTTCCAGCACGTAGACTGCGAAGAATAAGCAAGTCTTTTAAGAGACAATGTATACGTTTTTACAACAAAATCCCTGTAAACGTTCAGAATTTAACTATTAATAAATTTAAAAAGGTAGTTAAGGAACGTTTATGAGTTAAAGGTTATTACGATATTAATGATTATTTAAATGATAACACAGCCTGGTAATAGAATGCTCGTTCCAGGTCTTGTTTCAAAATTGCATAATATGTAATGCCGAATTAAAAGATGACATAAAAAATAGCCCGCTGAGTTTCTTTCGCCGGTTCTTCTCAGGTCTGAGGCGTCCTTTTCCGAACCGGTGGTAGTGTGTTTGACAATCAATAAGCAAGTGTAAACTTCTATATTGAATAAAGATATTTGAATTTGAATTTGAATTTAACTTCCCACAAGCTTCAAACTTTCAAATTCCCTTATGAAGTGTATGACTCCGAAGAAGCGCTGATGTCGGTGATGTTGTATTTGTAGCTGCTGCTTCAGTTCAGTGCCGTAGTTTCTAGAATCTTTCCACTGTTCAATCCCCGATTATGGTACAACTTACTTAGAACCGCTGCAAAAGAAAATATTGCGCACTGCACAGTAAAAACACAGATTAGTCCCGATTTCGGAAACTTTTAGACAATCTTCGATCAATAGCTTTCGAAAATCCTGTTAGTCTAAAAACAGATGACAATTTAATACAAGCTCTCGAATACTTTAACAAGAATGCTCAAGAAGCAACTTTGGCTTCAGACTTCGACTCCGTCACCAAAGCATCGAGAATTGGTTCAATCGTCTGGGTCCAAAGAATGAAATATAATGAAAAAGTTCACTTTAACAAGGAAACTGCGTAAGCAATGGCAAGAAAGCAGGTACCCAAGAATTAAAAGTCATCCGAAGCGTAGCGCTGAAGACCTCAAGCACATGCGCAAGCGAAACCGAAACTTTGTCTTCCGCAAATACCTCATTAGGCTCGACGCTGCCTCTTCAAGGAACTACTGCTGTGAAAAGCTACCCGAAAAATTCAACGGCCTATCACAGCTTCCCCTCTACTGAGGAGAACGAATGGATCTTGGGCGCGTACAGATCAAGAGAAGGCTAACACTCTCTCAGAACACCTCAAGGGTTATTTTCACCACACCCATATAAGAGTCCGCCTGACCATTTAAACAAAAGTAGCAACTTATTGGACATTCCCTGTGATGTCAATGTACATCCACCTTAATTCACTAAAAATTAATTTATCTTTGTTAGAAAATTAAATCCTACAGGATACAACTTAATTACCAATCGCACTCTGCAAGTGTCCAGAATCCGTAATAACTCGCTAACTTCTTAATTTAATGCCATTAGATACCAAATTACACCCACCCTCCTCCCCCTAAATAAAAGTAGCCTAGATAAAAATGTTACTGAAACCAGACAAGAAACAGGAACTTATACTTAATCTCACAGACCTATCCAATTGCTGCCTCTATTTGTAGAACCCCTCCTACCGATACTAACATAAATGAAATTAATTCCTGATTTTTAATTTGGGTTTCATCATAGGCCCGCCACCATAGATCAGAGTCATAGACTTACCAAAAGGATCACCGAATGTTACGAGCAAAAAGCTACTGTAACAGTGCATTTCTGGATATATCCCAAGATTTCGCTCATGTATAGCACAAAGGACTAATTTAAAGCTAATACTGCAATCCTGGCCGCTCCCAGTGATCCTGTAAAAGCTACCTCAATATTGCAATAGGGAAAGTATAAGATATCTAATTGGCAAAAAATAGCTAATCAAGGGAAATTTGTGAATATTATGATTTCATAAGAAACACTGGAATGCCTCAAGCATGTCTCTTGACAAAAGACTGACTTGGTAGGCATATATTCACCAATAGAAAGCTACTAAGCCTGCATACAAGAAAACTCTGTTGGCTCATTGGCCAGAACTCTAAGCTATCACTATATAATAAAACTCTGTTGTATAAGGCTATACTCAAGCCCATTTGGGATCCCTTCCTACTTTGAGGCACTGCAGCCCAGTCAAATATAGAAATTCTGCTAATATTTCAAAACAAGGTACAGAGAATAATTACAAACTCACCTTGGCATCGCCAAACAAGCTATTATACCATGATCTACACATGGCAACAATTAAGCAAGAGATTCAGTGCCATACAAGGTTGTATAAGAAAAGCATAGCACATCATCCTGACATGCTTTCCTGGCCACTTATATTCTTAAATGGAAACTACCACAAGATTATGATAATCTAGTGCAGACAGTAAAATCACTACTTAAAAAAAGAGGATGTGACACTGGTCACTTACCAGGCAAGACAACAGCAATTCCATAACTACTGATGAATGTCCCGATGATATAGAAGACAGATTGCAGTAAAAGATGTAACTCAAAAAATATTCTAAGAACTTGAATGGTCATACTGGATCATGAAGTACACATTTATACAAGAAAACAACATTATGGGATAATCAAACCAATTTAATTGTTACACATACATTTGTACAATGATTTGCCTACACTAAATTAGTACAAAATATCTTATAAATACATTAACCTTTTGGAATATTTATTGAATGTGGAAATAATATGTGGGAATTATAAGTGTCTTAAAAGAAATAGATTCCTAAAAATAAATAAGTACATGGTGGCCTAGCCTTGCATGACTAAGTGCACAAAGTTCTCATAGTTGATGTTACCCTGGGAGTCCTCCTGGCCCTGAAGCAGTTGCTCCACCTGCAACCAGTGCACTCTTTAATTTCTGCTTTTTTAAGCTGTTCCCACAGCTACAACTGGGAAAAGGCTTGAATAATTAAAGAATATGCTTTCAAAGCCTCCAAAGTTTTACCATGTAACCCTTTTGCAGGTTAATTTTTTTATGTTAAGATAACTTAGATTACAATTTGATTTTTGATTTTCCTTAAATGTTCCACACATTTCCTGATATTCATCATTTATTAACCTAGCATTAGTTCAAACAAAGTTAGTATATTAGTTTAACATAAATTTGAAATGAAGAACTTCTTAAAAATACCTCATCATCACTAAGTTTTTCGCCTAAAGTTGAAAGGAGATGGCGCAACTCTGCAGATGATATGAAACCATTTCCATCCTTATCAAAATGGCGGAGGCCTTCAATGAAGTCATTAGCAGTATCACCACTGCGTGCTTTGGATATGGCCTGTGCAACAAATATATGTTAAAAATCTACAATTACATTGAATATGTTACAAGGATAACCTAAGCTAAATTGAGTACAAAATGTATATAAACCGAATCTAACTTTAAGCATCATTGGAACAAAAACATTTGGTGCTTATTTAAAATGAATACTTTTGATTCATCATTTTAATTGACCCATTAGAATGCCCAGTACATTATTGATGTAAATTTCATCTTTAATTTGATTCTAGTAGAGAGACATGTAGATTTTTGCTGTAGTACAATAAATTATATAGAATTAAATCAAAGTTAAGTAGTAAGCCTTTAATTTGCAAGTTAAAATTTTATCAGTACCTGGTAAATAGGTAGAAACACTTCAAAAGATATTCTTTCATCAGGTTTCAAGTGCAGGGTACACTTTTTTACATCAGACTCAGTAGGGTTCTGCCCAAGGGCTCTGAGAGCATCACCAATCTGGGCCACATGAATTTTGCCATCACCACGGGAGTCAAACAACTGGAAAGCTTCCTGAAATTCTAAAATAAAAATATATAACATAAAACAAATGTAAACTTGCAGCAGCATGTCTACAATATACTTATTATACCTTCAACAGAGGTAAGTTTTAGCTTGGTCGGTGGTTCGTACATGAACATGATGGAAGGGCGGCGTACGGCGGAGAACTGTATGAGTCGCGAGGTCGGCGAGACTCGATCAGAATCACTTTAAAATACAAACCATATAAGGAAACTAGGGCGCTTGCAAAAGCCAACGGCTGTTTCGGTACAAACGTTGATTGACATGAGTCACAGTTACACGGCGACGCGGCGCCCTCGGCCGTACGACACGCATTCCACTTTTATTATAATAAACAAAAACTTGTGCCCTTTAAAGGGAATACCTTACATTTTTGTTTTTGTATAGGCAACGTGTATAATCAGCGTATCTATATTGTGTGACTCACCTGCAAGCTGATCTTCTGAATAACCCGCCTAAAAAGAAATTTTTTGTTGAATATTATGAAATTATGCAATTAGAAACATATGAAAAATACAATACTGTACCATTTTAACGAATAAATATATAGAGTTTTGAAGACAATAGAAACCAAAATATTTTACGTCTACCACCCAACTGTCAAACACAAAGACTTCGAGAAGCAGACGCCCATCGCCTCTAAAACGGCTCAGCGATTCGAGTTTGTTATATTAGTTTCTAAATAAAAATAATGTTTAAAAATTTACATATAATATTTTTTTTTTTTTTTTTATGATAACTTTACTGTAAAAACATTAACACATATCATCTCGTGCAAAAGATAGAAATTAAATATTTTAAAGCTTCATTGGTTTATGGCAAGACTAGAAACGTCAAATGTCAATTTATTTTATCATTTAACTAACATAAAATCAACCTTATTATGCGTAGTAAAATCAAAACACAAACAGGGAAACAGGAATCGTCATGAACAAGGTTATCTGTATCAGTTTTTGCATTTTTTTAAGTGTATGCGAATTGTATTTTCGATACGCAATGATATTGATTAATAAATAATTAATTTTAAAGAGAAATTTGTTGATTACTTATGTTATTAAATATAATTATTAAAATATAATGTATTTGAGATCTCACAACACACAGATTTTTTTAAGTATAATATTTTAGAATAATAAATATTATTCTATAAATTATTACTATTATAGTTATTATAGAAGAAAATTTTTAACGTGTTTTTAAAAATAAACTCTTCGGCGAATATTATAACTCGGAACATTGCATACTAAAATAGATTTATGATAAAGTCAGGTATTATTCAATTTAAAAATAACGCAAAATTATTTTAAACGCTACTCTAATAGAATGTATTATTTTTCACTCATTACAACGTTTATCATAATAAAGCAGAAGAGGTTTCTATAGTATAAATTCCCGTAGTTCAACCGCTAACATTTAGAAATATTTTATGTTACTTCTGAATAACTTCGGCTTCAATCAGAGGTCACAAGTTTATAAAAAAAATTGTGTTCCTTGAAAAAAAAACAGACCAAATAGTAGATTTACTTATGTTAATAGTTGACTGCTATGGTAAAACGAACTTTCCAGGTTTTGTGTATATCCCGTGACTTCCATTCACCCCATATTACGGTATCCATATTAATTAGTTTTATTTGCGTTATTGCCACATGAAATATCAGCAACGCTTTAACGTAAAAAATTGCTTCCGCAAATGTAAAAGAAAAAATACATTTATACATTTTTTAATAGAAATAAAACTTAATTTTTGTGCGGTAGAAATAAAATGTAGCAATTAATAATCGTGTTAATAGTTAATTCAATCATATTTTTATCTTGTTACAATGCACAGAAATTTTTAATACTGTAAAAGATATATTTAAGGTTATATACGTTAAAATCAAACTTGAAATATAACTTTAGTATTTTACTGTTAAGTTATTCAATTTTATAAAATATTTCTGAACGCTAGCAACCATTGATCTTTTCCATTCAAAAAAATTTCCGACTGAGCTCGAATGGAACGATGGCGCGTTCGGGTCGGATGGCGATTGGTGAACGATTAGTTGAAGGAAGGGAAAAGAAAAATGGCTAAACGGTGTAGATGTCGTTGCAAAGGTTAGTGCATTGCCAAATCTAACGTTGCGTTTTAGAAGTATTACGGGTTACGTACATTTGTTTATTTTTTAATTCCATGATATTAGAAAAGGGATTACCGTTATCGGGTTAGGTATAGACGACGAGGCAGCGGCGAAATTCGGAGATGGCTTTGTTCGCCGAACTCCACGTGCCTGCCGCCATTTAGGACCATTTTGGCTATAATTTTATTGTTTATTCGTGTCAATTAATACGATAACGGTAGTAATTGGGGTGTTTCTCTTAGTTTTATTAATTTTTACTATTTTAATAGGCGCTACTATATAATCGTCGACAAAGAGTTTTTGCTGGCGGCAGACACGGCGTGGTCATATGGTATTGAAAGCTGACAGTGCGGCGCACCATGGCCGCCGGTGGCGAATTCGTCGAAGGGTGGCTTGTGGCCCAAGTGCTCGGTGAAGGCGCCTACGGAGAGTATGTATTTTACATGTATTTATTTCCCTTTCTCCTACTTACCGGCATTTTAAATTCATGTTTCGAGTATTATTTGACGCTTTAAAAACACCGCCTCGTATAGAGATTTTCAGTGTGACTGTATCGAGTGTTTATGAAAAGGGTTTAATTGTCTCTGTGTAACTACAATCATTACAATCCCTTGGTATTCTAAGTGTATAAGAGATAATTTTTCGGATGTGAGCTATGGGTCCTTTGTGTGGAAGTGAGTGGGGCTTCTGTTCAGTGAAATGGGGTTATTTGGCAGAAGTGGTGAGGCCGTGTCCGCGCGAGGCCTTGCGGGCGCATCCTTGAAAGTTTATCCACCCCGCGCGGTCAGTGCCGCCTCTGCCGCCTCTTTTTCTGCCGCACTGTATTTTCGGCGCACGCTTTGCATAACGCACACTCGCACTTGTTGCAATTTCTCAACTTCACCTACACGCTTGGCTTGTTGAAGTTACACAAGTAACAGATCCAATTTCACACTGTCCAATATTAATTTCTTTGATTTGGGCTACGTTTTGTCGAATTTATACAAAGGCCGAAATTGCAGAACCACTTAATAAGGGTTAGCTTTTTATCGTTTACGAATTTCGAAAAATAAATCTTATATAAAATTATTGAGACTAGTGATAATTTTTTTACGTAGTTGTAAAGCAGGCGAAGGGTCTAGAAATACTTCACCTTGAGTAATATTTATGGACAATTCAATGGTTTACTGTAAGAAAACAGATGTATAATTTTTTTCCTTATTTGGCAATTCTGCTGATAATAAGGAAACTAATATAAATATCATTTTGCGAATATATTGCCAACTTTTTTTACTGCATAAAAAAATCTATAAAAACTTGTGATTCCTAATGTTCTTAAACATTCCCTTTATATTTAATCTCAAATCAAAAGTCTTATATTCTACGATTAACAATTATATATGCTATTATTAACACAAGCATAAGCAAAGTTAGATCATTAGATGTTATTATTAGTGAGATCATTGACATTATCCAATAAATATTAATGTCACTTCACATAAAATTTCATTACAACATCGTATATCGTATACGGTTTTGAGGCATTAGTGACGAAACTAATTTAATAAATAAGAAATATTGACTGAATGTTAACATACAAAACAACGCCATCTAGTTTGGACTCTTAACCTATATACAATTAATTAATTAAAAAATTAAGGTTAGTACTAAATACAGTTATATAATTCGCGTCGGCTTCTTATCCTAATCGAAGTCACCTTCAACAGCCGTCTGGAGCAGATTCGCTTACTGCGACCGAAATGAAACTACTTGGCAAACAATTTGGTAATCAGCCTGTGTTGCTCTGAACAACTAGGTAATAACGATAACGCCAAGTTATTCCCGCAGCTTTTAAAATTACAGAAGCAGGTTTTTGAAGTCGAATGGATCAACCATTATATCTAATACCTATGTATTTCATCATTTTAAGTACTTTTGCGTTATTATTGTCTTCCAATTTACCCAGTATTACGTAATTAGCAGTTGTATTGATACCTGAATTCCATTACTCAAAGTGAAAACTGGATAATATGGTTGAATAGATTTCAGTAAAAAGAAAAAGGCACAGTCGTCTTCTAAAGATTGCCATAGGATAAGGGTCATTAGTCAATATTCTTACCTTTTTGCATTGACGTAAAATAAAGTCACCTTATGCTAATATTAAGAAAGGTTGCTAATATTAAGAATAAGTACGTCTCATCTGTAATTTTCGCCTAAAACCGTACCAAAATTGTGATTAGACACTATGTTCTAGGATGTTCATGAAGTTTTTCATTGAGAGCCTTTTTTTTCTCACGGGCCACTAAAGCCAATTTATAAGATGCGTATTCGAATAGCCACCTCGGGTCAGCTCAACAGTGTCAGTAGTAACCTTCGGTGCGTGCAGGGTGCGGCTGCTGGTGCACGCGCGCTCCGGCGCCTGCGTGGCGCTGAAGACGCTGCGGCGCGGCGAAGGCGGCGGCGGCGAGGGCGGCGGCGGCGGAGGGGCGCGCGAGGCGGCGCTGCACCGCGCGCTGCGCCACCCGCACGTGCTGCGCTGCCTCGGCGAGCGCGTGCACGGCGACCACCACTACCTGTTCCTCGAGTACGCGCAGGGCGGGGAGCTGTTCGACCGCATCGGTCTCTTTTGACGCACTATGTCTCGATATGTGTGAGCTTGTACCGGCGGTGGTTCGATACGCATCGCTTGCCCGGCGCAGAGCCTGATGCGGGCATGTGCGCGGAGGCGGCGCGGCGCTACTGGCGGCAGCTGCTCTCCGGCCTCGGCTACCTGCACTCGCGCGGCGTCGCGCACCGCGACGTGAAGCCCGAGAACCTGCTGCTCGACTCGCGCGACCAGATCAAGATCTCGGACTTCGGCATGGCCACGCTCTTCCGGCACGGGCAGCGCGAGCGGCTGCTGGCGCGCGTCTGCGGCACGCTGCCCTACGCCGCGCCCGAGGTGCTCCGCGCGCCGCAGGAGCCCTACCGCGCGCCCCCCGCGGACCTCTGGGCCGCCGCCGTGGTGCTCTTCGCCATGCTGGTCGGCGGTGAGTCGATTGTTCCATACGTTTTTGGCGTTTGAACCCTGACACCGGACACGGATTGGAGTCGTGGTCACATTTTGAGGAGTCGCGTGTTCGCCTCCGCCCGCAGCGGTGCGGCCGGAGTCGCGCCTTTGCCGCGGCCCGTCTCTTTGGTATCCTAGCTGTAGGCGTGTGCCAGCCCTAAAGTTACGGTACCGAAGTTACGGGTCGCGTCGCTCGCCACGGAAGCGTTCTCACGTCGTGCCTCGGTAAGAGATCTGAAAGTTTACGTCCCCCGGAGCGGTCCGAGGCGTCACTGACCCGTCGCTCGGTTCCAGAGCTGCCGTGGGAGCGCGCCGGCGACGGCGACCCGCGCTACGCGGCGTGGCGGCGCGCGGCCGCGGCGGGCGAGGACGCGCCGAGGGAGGGCGCGTGGCGCGCGCTGCGGGGCGGCGCCAGGGCGCTGCTGCGGCGCGCGCTGTGCCCGGAGCCGGCGCGGAGGCCGGACCTGGCGCGGCTGCTGCGCGACGCCTGGACCTGCGACGAGCCTCCCGCCGCCGGTAATCGATCACTGCTCCTGCATGCACGAACGCCTCTCTGTCCCGTAGCAGCGGGGGCGCTCGCGGGGCCGTGTCAGGTACTAGGTGACTCTGAGTGGCGCCGGTCTCAGAGCTGCCTCGTGCCTCAGCACGGCCGCGGCGCAGCGGGCTGCGGGCCGTGGCGAGGCGGCGCGAGGGCGCGCTCACCTGCGACGACTCGGTCCTTTGGCGATTTAGCTCCATGACGTGTGCCAGTGCTCATAAAGCTAGATTACCAAAGCATTGCGTCGCGCAACTTCATCTATAGAAACCTCTCATTAGCCGATCGGCAACACTGTTCGCTTCGAGGGGCTCTGGAAATTTCATACTGCGTGTAAAGAGTAAGTATGCACCTACTGAATCGATTGCTGTGACTGGTTTTTAGTTAAAAAAAAATATTGTTGTCTTTAGTATCAGTTCTGAATATGTCATTGCTAAAGGTAGGTAACCCAAAGATTTATAGAACTTCATAAACGAAACCTAGCCAACCTATAATGAGGTATGGCATTCTAATTAGTGTACCGTATGCGATTGTCAATAGGTTTTGGTACGATTGACATTACACGCCATTCACGTTAAAGATTAGCCTTGATTTATTTAAATGGTCTTATTAGGACTCTAGTATAGTACCTTTTATTAGCACTTTGATAACACTTGTGTATAAATCATGATATAAAAAGATATAATCATTATATTAGAATAACTCAATTGATTTTTTGTTATAATAAAACTTTTATTATAGATTGTTTAAGTAGTTTATATTATGTCATTTTGTTTATATAAATTATTGTCGAAGTGCTATGCGTTCGTTCGGCTCGTCTCATGCCCAAACTGTGCCGTCTGGCTTTTGCACGCGGCAGAGAGCGCGAGGCGGCAGTGGTGCTCGCAGCCGGCGGCGCTGGAGGCGGCGTGCGGCGCTCCGGCCGCGCCCGACATGCAGGCGCTGCTCAGCTACTCGCAGCCCGCGCAGCCCGACGAGCTGCTGCTGGCCTCGCCGCCCGACGCCGCGCAGCCCGCGCAGCGCACGCAGCGCATGCAGCGCCTCGTGCGCCGCATGACGCGCCTGTGGGTGCGCTGCGACGAGGCGCCGGCGCTGCGGGCGCTCACCGAGGAGCTGGCGCGCCGCCACTACCGCTGGCGCTACCTGCAGCCGCACATGGTTGGATGAGCTTTCGTAAACGACAGTTAAGCGTTACATAATGGCCGTCCATTCTTGTTGCTATAAAACTGCTCAACGTTCAGCCTATGCATTATAAATTCTGCCGGGCCTCTTGCCGTTTCCACTAGTTAAGGATTTTTAATTGGGATGTGTAGAATAATTGAAAAAAACCTAATCTATAGATCGTTTTTTTTTTACAATGGCGTCGAATCAAGTCTCACGACTTTATACGGTGTAACGGCGCGGTATTGATCCATTCACAACAAAAACGAAAGTAAATTAATGAACATGTTGAAGAATAACATGTAGTAACTTTTAACTTTTGTATGTGTTACTGTTAGCATGCCTTGTAAATATGTATTAAAAGTATATTCAGTGCAAAACCTAATTTAATAGATGTAAACAAATTTAACGACTCTTTTGCTTTAATGCCATGTTGCCTCTAAAACAATTAAAAAAAAAACATTGATATTTTTATAACTAATGATTATAGTTTTGTAACATACTAGACATACGGACGGGTGACGTTTCGGTAGTGGTTACTCGATGGCGCAACTTTAAATGCCCCCAGCTGGCGGTGGAGTGCGGCGAGGAGCTGCGGCTGCGCGTGTGGGCGGTGCGCGCGGCGCCCGCGGAGGGCGAGGGCGCCGCGCGCGTCGTGCTCGAGTTCCGGCGCTCGCGCGGCTGCGGGCTGCAGTTCAAGCGGCGCTTCCTGGAGCTGCGCGAGGCGCTGCGCCCGCTGGCCGCGCCGCCGCCGCCCTACACGGAGCTGGCGGCGCCGCTGCACCAGCCCCACGAGCCCATGGACCACTCCTGACGCGGTTCTCCGGCCTGAAATTGTTGAGGGGTCGCAGTCTGCTTTATAAGTTTAACGTTTCAGTGTTTAATAGCATTGAAGGGACCAACTTACGTTTTTTATTGATTAAAGTGTTGAATTCAAATTGGTAATTTATTTTTATACTTAAAAAAATACCATTTCATGTAAAGATAAGTGTTAGGAGGAAGCTTGATCCTTAACTTAGAACTTTTTATCATACCTTATCTCTTTCACCGTCACTGAAATTGTTTATCCATGACCATCAAGTTCACGTAGTTTTTTTTCCATATATTAATACAACTGTTAACTTATTACAGTTTTCACTTAGCCGGCTGCCTATTAGGCTCTACTAGGTCCTGTTTTTACAATGGATACAGTATTTGACCCTTATTAATTTGTGTACTGCTATAATAATCTGGTTACTAGAGATCTTTTTTTGATTGATGTGTCTTTGGTATGTCGGTCATTTTCTTATGTAATATACAGAGCTTTTGTCATAACGAAGCAACTAATTGTTCATGATTTAAGTTAGAGCCGTGTTTAAAGTTTATATCATTGTATGAAACTGTATGCTTTAAGAGGTTTTTTACAAATTTATAATAATTTGGTAATAACACACATTTAGGCATAAATTTTTCATGTGAGCAACAAATTATTAATCTATGTACCTTTTGTGTGTTGACTTGACTGAATTTAATATGTTTGACAATTAATTTTGATCACACTACTCTCCTGAGTTAGAATGTTGAACATGTTGAAGCTATCTTAAATGATTACACATTATATGATAAACGATGCTGTGTCACAGAAGCTAATATTTGTATACCTCTTTTCATGTTTGTTGGTGAAACAATTAGCATCAAACTCATTTGTGAAACAGGAAGCAACTAAGCACTAAAAACATCTACGCCGAGTAGTATTTTTGATCGACTTTCGAAAATAAGGAGGTATTTAATTCGGAGACCTACTGTTCCGATTTTGTTCATTCTTTTTTAAAATGATACATATTAGCTGACATTTGGTCCCAATTGTTTAAAAATAATTTTGTGATAAGTCGCTTCGTAAGTTTTTAATAAAATTTTCGTCCTCATAAATCACACCCTCATGTGATTAAATTGAAAACGTTGGCTTAACTTTAAGAGATAGTCTTTGACAATGTTTTATCTATCTGAACTACTTAAATTGCTCTGCAAAAAGTCCAAAAGAGCGTAATTATGTCTGTTTTAAGAATAACCTGCAATAAGCATTTTATTGTAAATATTTTTAAAAATTGCAATAAGGCATATTCAAAGCTGATTTAAGGTAATCAGGTCAGTTTAAGTTTACCTAAAAGTTATTGCAATAACGATAAAAAAATCTTATTCTTAGCACATTAAACGTTTCATAGAAAACATTTTTACTAAATAGATACTTTAAAGGATCAGAGATTTAAAATGCGGTGGCAAAAATGGCGACACAATTTTGTAAAGAGAGCATGTTGTTACCTACTTATTTGCTATTTAAAGTCGGTCCTATTTTTTGTTGAAATTTCATTTGTAACGCATTCAATCCGTAGACAATAACATAAAACAAGATCAAATAACTTTATTCAATACAAACGCGTTACACTTGATTATTATCTGTCGAACACGTTAGAGAAATATCAATTACCGGTTGCGAATAGGACGCCTCCGACCGGAGAAGAACCGACGAAAGAAACTTGGCGGGTAATTTTTCTTACGTCACTTTTTAAAATATACACTCAATTAAAAGCATACTTATTTTGCAATTTAAAATATAAAGCGACGTAATAACCTTTAACACGTTAATATTTCTTGAAAACTTAAAATTTAGTTATGGTTAAATTGTGAACTTTTGTTGGGATTTTCTTGCAGAAGCGTATACATCTTAATATAAAAATCACGTGTCACGATGTTTGTCCGCGATGGACTCCTAAAATACTTAACCGATTTAAAAATATAGTTGCTGGGCAACTATATTTATCACCCAATTGTCTGAAAAATAAGATGATTCATGCGTCGGATTGGCATGCAAAAAGTCGGTCCACCCACCAACCCGCATTGGACCACCGTGGTTGGATACGGTCCATAACCCCCTAATAGATAGGGGTGTATTAGGGGAGGCCTATGTCCAGCAGTGGACTATCAAAGGCTGATGGCCAAGCAGCCTTTAAGCAGTGACAAATACTGTTCTTTTCACCTCGCAAATAAAATAACAAAGGAAAAAGTTTTTTGGTGAACAATCGAGAAAAAACACTAGGTAGTTCATTACTTTCCGGTCGTATTGTACTTAGGTAAGTGATTATAGTGTTGTTCTATATACTGTACAGGTATTAATATACAAATCAACTGCAAGTTGTATTTTGTAAAGATAACCTTTTTGAAGTTATACTTTTTAGGCGCGTTATGAAAAATGATGAGAGTGAAATTTTAAGATGCGTGACACAAAATTAACAGTTTATAATGAAAACGGTGAAAATGTAATAAGGTCCATATTACATAGTGATAAAGTTGATTTTTGTGAATGGAGTTGTCGTTTTTATTTGCGATAGTTGTTGCATAATGTGCTCTATGAGTTAGGATTAAGGTTCGTTTTTGGATATATATATATTATTAAATAAATATATTAATTTTTGTAATGATGTTTATTCAACTTGATATAATGGTAATATTTTTATTCTTTTAATATATCAACATTGTGATTTATCTATGTAATACGTTTTAGATAAGCGAATCTAGTCACACATAATCAAAGCTTTGATTTATAGTACCGCTGTACAAGTAAGCCAACATCTCTTAGGAATTCTACATTTGTAAGCAAAGATGGCGCTGAACTACCAGTTATATGATATATCAAAGTACGTCTTGTGAATCCATAAATTTCTTCATCTTGTAAATCTATCATCTTTAATTATCTTAATTATTTTGATTGATATTACTTACTATTTGTGAATATTAGTGAAAAAATTGTGCTTATATACTTTTTCAAGTGCTCCAATATAATTAAGGTTAACTATCCGTATGTATTATTTATTGTATTGTAATTAATTATTTGCATGCAATTAAAACTATTTTTAATGATGCCAAAGAAATATATTCTCACGCGCGTACATAAGTACACGCACCCATTTTTCTTTTTGTGAGTAGAAAACATATTACGGTCTTTATAGTGGCCAGATAGCGGACTTTTAAATACGCGATAACATGTGCAGCAAAGGTATATGATTGGTACAGATATCGATTTCGGCCTCTGTTAGGGTTTTTATTATTTTATATTCTCCGGAAAATATAAGTAAATTCTTGTTTTATCCATAGATAACTAACATAACTTGTTTATCCAAATAATTGTCCAAATCTTACCGCAATGACATTTATTTATATATATAAAACAAAATGAAATACTTAATGCTTTAATTTGTATTTTATAAATTGTATACGGTCGGTTCACAATAATTCACTATCAAAACGTTTTATATAAACTATTTGTATTTCTTCCCATTGATTATTTTGAATAAAGCACGATAATATATTTATTTATATTGATTGACGTGACGGGACTAATGGGATTTTCGCTCGATGTTAATTGATACATCCTGACCATAGAAAATTACCAACACGCCAAATCCGCTCGCAACTGAGACATTGGATGTTACTTCTCGTTTGACAGTGGCACTTTCCTAGTCAATGTACTGTAATAAGATGACCAACCTTTTAGATATTTTTTGGATATCCACGGTTGAGCAAGAACTGATAAATTGCAAAGTTTGGATTTAAAGCTAAAGCAACTACCCTTTAGGTAGTTGTTGGAATGTCTTAAGCTTGGCATCATTTTTATTATACATCTAAATCGCCCAATCATTGTAATAGTTTCTTGCGTTGATTGCTGTTTTAATTTAGAGTGGTGACAGCACATTGGTACAGACAGCACAGCAGTTTGGCATAAGTAATAATTTTTATATTCTGTAGAACTGGTAAGTAGGCAAGGCAAATCATCCAGCGTTGTGGACAGCCCCACACATCTTTCCCTGCATTTTTTGGGAACATCCAGAGCTGACTTCTCCTGTTCGTTTGACTTTTCCTTATCCCTCAGGTCGCCATCTTCGCCACGTTTAGATTGATACACATGTGGATATATGGCCCTTTGAGCCCATTGCTCGAGAGGTTCTTTGTTGTGCGTATTGCGGCATAAAAAATGGCAGCCTGAGTGGCTGACCAGACCCGGATCTGATTGGTCTCTGAATGCCCCCTGCATTCAGGGGCGAACCAGATCGTGACAGGAGCACTCTTTTTTCATGTCCGTACGCCGGTCGTTCTTCTTGGCCGTTCGCATAAAATTCGGGTATTTCATGAATAGTTTGCTATAGGCATATGATGACAGTAATTAAAAACTACTAAATACTATATTTATTGAATAAAACTTGAAGCTTGCAATATAAAATACGCATTGTTTTTTTTATTATAAGTGTGATTAATACATATTTTTATAAAACAAAACGACGCCTCTGTAGCCTAGTGCGTATGGGCGTGTGCTTTGAAACCAGAGGTCGGGTTCGAATCTGCGGGACGCAACAAATTTTCATTGTTGTTTCTAGTTGGTTAGGGCAATTTGGACCGATCACCCAATTGTCTGAAAAGTAAGATGATCCATGCGTCGGATGGGCATGTAAATAGTCGGTCCACCCACCAACCCGCATTGGACCAGCGTGGTGGATACGGTCCAAACCCCTAATGGATAGGGTGTATTAGGGAGGCCTAGTCCAGCGGTGGACTAACAAGGGCTGATGATGTATAAAACAAAACTACAAAATAAGGCAATCCGTCATATCTTGATCACCAATCAGAGCGCATGACGTCACGCTTTAGTAAATTTTTTATTTTTTTGTTTGTTTTTATTTTTTTTTTTGAATACCGAGTACTATTTGAGTGAGAATACTATTAATTCGAATATAAATTAACACTAATCATGGATCAAGTACTTACTGAGGCAAACAGCGCTAATTTGCCTAGAATCGAGATAATAACGCTGGGAGAGTTTTAGTTGAGATGAAACCTAACCTCGAAATAGATAGTTTATATTTTTACATTTAGACCTCGTACAAATTATTATTACTAAATACTATAAACTAGAATCTTCAAAAGTATGTAAAACTTACGTCAAAGTGATCTCCACAGAAATAAAACTGGGCAATATTCCTTTTAAATCTCGCCTTGCAAATTTAAGCTACTTGTTTCGTATTGTTTTAGTTTGAGGAACGAACACAAATAGCTCATTAGAAGTTTTTATGGACGTTTTCTCGCACTGGGGGACCCCACACCATCTGTACACTTTCGAATTCTTATTTAATAACACAAAATAACTAAATTCTTGCACGAGCGCAGCGCGTTTACGTTTTGATTACAAAAACGTGACGTCACAACCGACGACATGACACTAACAAGTGTTTTAGTAGGAAATTTAAATTATTATTTTAAAATTGCATTTTTTTCCTGCTAAACTTTTAATTTCTGCAGAAATGTCTCATTCATTGTAAATAGTATAAATTTCTGGACATTATAGGTCCATTTTTCAATTATTGTCATCTTGCCTATTCAGCACATTATTGCTCAAATATTGAAATTTAAGCAATAATGTGTTGATTGGACCAAGGAAAAAGATTTATCAGTTGTTACTTTTCAAAGCAGTGTTTTAGGATACCTACATGTCTTAGTTTCACTTTTCAGTGCTTTTCTCGTATTAAATCAATAACAATTGTAAATAAATTAGTTTAGCAACATTCATCATCAGCCTGTGATAGTCCACTGCTGAACATAGGCCTTCCCTAATACACCCCTATCCATTAGGCGGTTTTTGGACCGTATCCCACCACGCTGGTCCAATGCGGGTTTGTGGGTGGACCGACTTTTTACATGCCCATCCGACGCATGGATCATCTTAATTTTCAGACTATTGGGTGATCGGCCCAAATAGCCCTAACCAACTAGGAAACAACAACAAAAATTTGTTGAGTCCCCGCAGGATTCGAACCCACGACCTCCGGTTTCTAAAGCACACGCCCATACCACTAGGCTACGGAGGCAGTTTAGCAACATATATTTATCAAAATCGTTTTGCGAAATCTTTTGACTCTACTGCTACCGAATTTAGGTGAAGAATTCAGTTATTTTGAGTAATTTTTCTTCAAATTGCTTAAATATTGTAGTCCCAGTTTACGGGTACGCCTACAACGCCTTGTTTCCAATATCATTCCTCTTTATGTATTTTTACATCTAATCTAGTTAATTATTTAAGGTCGCAGGGGTATTAATGAAAAGATGTTTCTATTAAACTAATTTATTACAAAATTTCTATTATTCGACGGCAGAAACTTGACTAGGCCCTTAGAGACTATTGCCATTGTTGTAGTCTCTGTACAAAATAACTGAGCGGTGAGCTTTTTGTTTCGATCTGCACTCACTTAAACCTCCTCCTAGAGGCGGAACTTCGCAAGCTATAAAAATTATTATAGTAAAGCTGATTACGTTTTATAGGTTCAATTTAATATTAGTGGACGCTGGTCACAACTCTCCGGGCGCCTCGGCCGCCGTTGGCACCGCAATTGGAACTGCGCGATTGCAACAGAACTACTACGCAACGTCAATACACAAGTCCGAACGGCGGCCGCGCACCGACGGGCCTCCCCACAATGCTTATTCATCTAAGTCACAATCGAAATAACACGTGTTTCAGTTTTAGTTGATTAAGTAGGGAAGTATAATTGGTAAGGTTCAGCTATAAATACAAATTATAAACATAATAACCAAAAAGGACAGCTCAAATCAAATATTCTCGATATTCGTGACAAGGTTATTGAGTAAGTGCCACACAGAAACACCGCGGCACAAGTTCTTCGAATCAACCGAATATATAACTATACTCTGCATAATGAAAGTATTAAGTATAGTGAAAATGACTTATAAATAGAAAGGTAGTTAAAAAGTGAGGAGCGTCGCTCGGAGGCGGCGCCTCTGCGACACGGGATATGTTGGGCGCTCGCTCACGCCACGTCTTACCTCTTTACATTCTATCTAGTATCTACACACGAGTACGCTTATAACCGCAAGTGAGTAGTCGCAAGGGCACTGCTCACAACGCACGGACTCTATCGCCTAACAATATCGACCTAATTATCATTAACTAGAGACGCCTCTCGGCCGGGGCCTTCTCTCTCTCCTCCCCCCGTCTCCTACAGCGTCTTCGCCTTCTCCAACAATTCGTTGATGAATTTCTGAAATTTGAACATAAATATATCAACGGGATAACACTTAACATGTTATTTCACTTATTAACTTATTTCACTTTCATTAACACGTAAATTGATTACACTCGATATTTTAATATGTTATAAAAATGGCTAACACTTACATGTACATCTTTCTGGGGCTTTTTGGCATCCGTTAAAAGCTTCTGTAACAACAATATAAAAGTTTAAATCTTTACTTTGTTGTTTTTATTTATAATAAATTTAAAGGTCTTTTTATGTTATATAACGAAATGAAACGATTACGACTCTATTTACGGAAAAAAGCAATTTACCTATATTTATATTTCATTATATATAACCAACGTAATTTATGGTAGTACATTGATCTCATATTTTGTTTGGTTGTTTACCAACGACTTTATTAGAGCCCATTTTTTGTTAAGGAATAATAGAGAAGTGTGGTCAACCAAAATATTTGATCGTATGGTCTTAATAGACAGCGATAAGTCATAAGAATCATAAGTCGAGCGCGTTGTACCGTGAGATGGCGGCGCCTCATCTCCTCGCTGTCCATGTCGAGCAGCTCGTCGATGTCCACCTCCACCTCCTGAGAGCCCCGCCGCCCCTCCGCCGCCGCTTTCCTGTTCGGTTGCAACATATGCGCTCATTCTCAGGACACAGTTTGCGACAACGACCAGTTATTATATTTAATTTAATATCCTTATAATGTACATTAGCCAAATAAAATATTTGGATTTGAATATAAGACTGACAATAACGTGAACTTCACAACGATATTCGAATAATAAAATATATTAAATACTGCTGTTATTGGATTTATTTTATCGTGTTTTTAAACGATACTACCCTTTAAAATGCACAGGCAATCATATATCACGGTGACTAACTGTATAGGTTTACCTTTTACGAGACAGGCTTAGAGAAAGCTTTTAGAAGGTGTAAGGGGGCCGTCTGAGATAGTATGATCGCGCTGCCTTTTTTACCGCAAAGTAGTAGTGGGAAAACACTGCCATGTTCCGTTTTGAAGGGCACGAGTCGTAACATTCTATGTATCACGGTAGGCAGCACTGGTATTGCCAATGAAGTTGACTTTAGTTCAAGGATCAATTAAGATGGCTTCACAACGTAAAGTGATCGTAGAGGTATCGACGTCAATGTCGAGCAAAGGGAGCACTGACCGGCGTCTCGTACAGCTTCTGCAGCTCATCGTAAAGCCACATCTCGACGGCGAGCCGCTTGCGGATCAGCGCCATCTGGTGGCTGCCGTACTTGGCCGTCAGGAACTTCTCGCGCCGCTCCTTCACCTGGCGCACATCGATCGGTGTATATTACACATAAGGACTAAAGAAGAAATATACTTTATATTTATAATTATTGTACGCTTATAAAGCTTGCGCATGCGCCACACAGAGAATTAAATTGAATGGAGAGCCGCACTCGGAAAACAGGTTGGTAGAATCACATAATTTTTGAAGACTGTATTTTAATATATTGATATGATGTTTTTCTTGAGTAAATTTTTAGGATGGCTCTCAATTGCCCCTCTATATGTTAAACAAAAGTTTTACAATGTGTTTTTGGGAGTGATTACATTGGGAATTAATAACATAAGATCTACGAAATAGGTTGATCTTATGTTATTTGGCAATTAGATACTTCGTATAATTAATCCGGGACCAAGCTACTTCTGGAACCATTTCGTATAATCGTTTAATGAAAAAGCCATTTAACAAAATGATCACAATATACAATTTGAGAACCACCTCGCCCTTGTCGCTGAAGTTGACGTGGAGGCCCGCCTTGGCCGGCGAGCGCTCGGCGCTGGGCGAGAGGGCGGCGGCGGCGGCGCGCGGCCCGAACGCGCCCCCGCCGCCGCCCGCGCCCGGCCCCGCCGCCACGCCGCACTCCATCGCGCCGCCGCCGCTGCCCCTCTGCAACCACAACGCGCACAACCCACGCCATCAGTAGCCATTCCTTGCTGCGGTCAGAGAGAGCATCAGCGCTTCTACAGTGAACCCATGACGGGCCAAAACATTACACGTATCAGTAAAAGAGTAGGTTTAATCGGATAGGTCTGTAAGATTTAGATGATACAAATCAACTTTCATTTATAGTCTATTAATTTACATATTACAATGTTTAGAACAAAAGAGAAAGTTTATGAAATAGGGATAGCGGTCACTGGAATCTATATAGAATTGAGCAGAGGTGTAATAGCATATTTTATGTTTAAGCGCTTCGCCGCGTACACGAGGAAGACAGATTTTATTAATAAGCAGTTGCTATGCAATTTTGGTGAACACATTTTTATGCTTTGCTTCGTAGAGCCTTGTACAAATATCGATGTATGTAAGCTTGTTAATGTTTACTCTTTAGTTTTTTATTTCGAAGTCCCGTAACCGCTTCCTTCACTAACACATTCTTGGCCGAAGTATAGGAGTGACTCACCAAAATGAGTGGCCCGATATAATGTAGCTTACAGTGTTTTGCTTTCATAATATTGAACTTATTAGAATTTCGTAGTAAACCTGATATCATGAGGCACAACAGCAAAGCAAAAACGTGTTTTTGTATCATATATTTATTCTGCTTACTTAACTTTGTTTACGACTAATTGCTTTATAGTGTACTGATAAGCGTTCGCTATACAAACTGTTGTTCAGAACGAACTTAAAATTTTAGGTATTCTTTAATACAGTAATTCTTTAGGACAATAAATCTAAACAAAACAAAGTTATATCTAGTTACGATGGTGAGTGCTGTTAATTTTCATCTAAATTCAAACGCAACGTTTTTCTTGCTCAAGGTTATTGATTAACCTGTTCAAAGAAAGATACCGAAGTAATTTGCAATTATACCTATATATAAGGGCTAAATAACACCAACAGTTACTAAACACATAGAAGTATTACTTCGGTATATAGTGAATAATTCGTCGCATAGTTCCGAGTGGGTGCACAGGGCCCTCGGCGACTGCGATTGTACAGTCACGACGACGTCACACGACGCTTCTTAGCCAACCATCATCAGTTTATTCATTGCTGCATTTCTACATACATGCGTGTAACCTTCTTGTTTTGCGTCGCTCCAATTCGAACTTCGTAACATAACTTTGTCTACGAAAGGCAAAAACTCAGCCGGTAGTAGCCAAAGGCAAGTAATATTAGCGACTACCATTTACTATTAAATAAATAAAAATGTACAAGTTTGTATAAGAAAAAAAATTATAACATAAATAATATGTCCTTTCAGAATCAGAATATAACTATTATTACATTTTAAAAAGTTGTATAAATATTTAATAAGAGCGCAACCTGGTACTGGAATGCTCGCTTCTGGTTTTTTCAAATTTAAAATACGTATCTTGTAACTGCATATTACTAATATAAATGCATATTTAGTTATTTTAATATATGGCGTAAAATAATATCGGGTCGTTGTTTCGAGTTTAATTCCCAATACCCCAAGGATGCCGCATTGCCCATTGCCTAAGTGACTTATTCTCAGCTCTTATCCGTCGCTGTGGGTTTAAAGCTTCGATTTAACCACGTCATGGCTCCCAAGGCCCAAAGGCGAACGATTTAAAGGATGCAATTTGGGGTGAAACTGTCCCGCTTGTATTGCCTATTGTCTTTCAAAAGCGTTGCCTTAACGGAATGCGTTGGTAAGGTAGCTGTAAAGAGCGAAAGAGTAGCCATATTCCCATTATTAGACGTTCGGGTGTACAATAAGGGTATTAGGAGGCGAGCCTCTGACATAAACCGTTCTTAACTCTTCGGGAGCAGATGTACACTCAGATTATCCCATTTAACGTGGTGAGAATTCAATTAAACCACCTGAACGTCAGAATCTGTCAGCGACACGAGGCATAAAGAGACGGGTTGCGCGGCCAATGTTCACCTTTGGGCCAACGGCTTCAAGAGCAAGCTTATGCGTCATCGGTCACAACGTGCGTCATTTCCTCGAGATCGATGACATTTTTAATGTTACCCATTTTTTCGCTATTAGGCCAGGAATAAACTCTCACCTTTTCAGAATGTAACGTCAGCATGAGCCACTCAATGTGGTGCTTACATTCTAAAAATTCTTTATTATACTTGTTTCTCAAATAATTATTAACAGCTATAAACATTTTCAATGATATTTTTAAAATTTCCGCTATAGATACAAAGTTAAAAACTGTGACAACATATTTTTTATAGTAGCATCCAATATCGGAACGTATACCGTACCGTTATTATACAAAGAAGCAGAGGACGTCTTAAATGGCGACACCGTATAAATGTATTCTGATAACATCGATATGAGCATGTATTTCGAAATATGAAACCGAGACGTCAAGAACGAATACGTTTTTCGCAATGCCTTTGACCGAATACAGCGCTTTTGCTGAATTAATGTTCCGTTTATTCAATCGTGTCCAAGCTGCCAAGACGGTATTGCTTGGCCTTTGTCTTAGAGTAACGTAGAGGTGTTTAAATGTTTCCTTTTTTAAGCCTTTGGAAAATACCCAAACCTGTACTTTGCAAAGCCAAGGATGCGTGACGTCACCGACTTGACATCGCGGCTCAAGCGTATCTTGGCCATCTCCTTCCGACTGGCACACGGATTTTCTGTTTGCTTACTACATATCTCGTATTTGCACAAGATGCACATTAATAGTCTGACAGTCATTTTGACTCTATATCCGGACCTATACGTATTATACTGGAAGTCTTGACAGATATTGGATTCCCTGTCGGGAAGTAGGTACATTATTTTTAATTGATATTTACCTGATGTGTATTAACGTAAAGTTACGAGAATCAATCTATTACTAAATGGTCATGAGGCCAAATTTGATGTCTTCATTAAAGTTGATTTTCAAGTTTTTTTTTTTTCGTTTCACAAAGTTATGTACGTTTAGTATAAATAAATGTTGACCATTGAATAGGCTTATTTGATGCGCATGACTTAGGAAGCCTTTTCCCCTCAAGGATTTTAAAGGACACATTTTGAAAAGCACATAACATTTATGCTTGTTTTGCGTAATTAAGAAGCCGTGGCGGTTGCAACACTGAAGCACCGACAAAACTCGCCACGTTCGCTGTTCGCCCACGCGCTCCGCCGGAGCTAAATTAGCCACATGACTCTTCAATCGTTATAGATTGTATTTTTTAAAATATATACGTACAACTTCTGCATATTCAATATTCCGTGGTGGGTTTTTAAATATAGTAATATGCGATGTGACTATTTTTACACCGCCGCCTTTTCTACTCTTGAAAGGATTTGGTTCAGTGGTTTTATTACAAGGAATTTATTAAATTTTCACTAAACCCTGGGACATTTAGTTAACGTGATATAAGCTTTACTTAACTAAGTTGAAGACGAAGAGGAAACTGACCGACCTTTAAATATTTCTTGTAATATGTGCTAATGCATGACATTGATTTTTATTTCATATATCTTTTATATTCTTATAGATTGCTCTGTAATGGTTATAGTGCGATTAAAAAGGAACGCTGACTAAAGCTTGCGAGACAGATCATGACGACATGTAGAGTCGTACATTCACAGCAAACCACTGCACATGTCGTCACACAACAAACACAGAAAGGTTATATGCACAGTGTTTACATTCCAACAACAAATGCGTTTTACAGAAGTGTTAGGTACAAGACAGCGCAATAATATTTTTTTACTTCATATTGCTAGTTCATTATAGTTCATTGTGTAACATAAGTAGAATTACTTATTTAACGGTTCGCGCTTTAAAACGCATTAATCTTGCTATTCCTGGAGCGTATTCGTCTATGATCTTACATTAGGAAAATTCTTAATGTAATGATTTTTATTTCCTACATAAATGTTTTAGTAAATTTGTTTAAATATTCGTTTATTTTGAGCTGTTACAAAGTTATAAATTAGAATTAAAATAGATTTTTAATGGATTTTCAGTGATGAAACGATTGAAAGTTTCGTACTTAGCGAAAACTACGGGCAGCTTAGCGACTTTACGAGTCATCTGCTGCATCAATTAGGGAGCGGAAAAGCATTTAGTTGGCATCTCACCGCGCGGCACTTTGCAACAGCAATCCTATTTCTAAAAGAAATTTATGTCACTATTCAACTGAGTTGAATGCATATAATAACATTTGCTCTACCACGGATATCAGCCTCCTAATGCCTAACTCGCACTAGACACGTGAATACGTGTTTGCCTTTCGTTTTGCTGTGGTACAGCAGATAATTGATTACTTTTTAAACTTGCGAAGTGATTTTTTACGTTGATTTTCAATCGATAGATAGAAATTAAAAGTTGATCTTCGCTTATCGGAAAATACCATAGTAAAAGCGCCATAAGTAGGTGCGACGTCACTTTTGGGACTGGAATAATGTTATTCAGTTTTGGTACAGAATATATATTTTGCTACGTGAAGTTATCCTATACGTCCTGATAAGGGGCAAGTGATATATTTTAGTTCAATTTATCAAGTTTCAAATATTTAATTTAATTTTCGTACAATTTACAAGACCTTAATAGTCTATTAAACAATTAGATAACACCATTATTTTTTCAACATAAACACGGTCGTGTTACTCATCGATCTTGTGCCTAAATTTTAACCTAAATTTGTTGGTCTAGCAAACGTACAGACACTACACAGACAATGTAATAAAGATTGTTCTGTATTAATCCATATTGTATCTACATGTTTTGGAATTTATAATACAAATATTAAACATGAGCTAAAATTACACTTCTAATACGAAAGAAAACTGTTTTTACCTCAATTTAAAGTGCACGAGTATTATTTATATCATCTATAAGTTCACGTTATATATTATTACTTACGCAGTATATCGTCATATATATTCATCAAAATGACTTTTAATTCTCTTTTTATTCTTGGATCCTCCGTTGTGTTGCCTAGCAGATGATACTCTTAACATTAAGTATCAATTGCACAAAGACGAAATAGCATAAAAATCGTGTTCGATATTTAAAAAGGATGTAGTTATCTACTTTAAAATGTCATCTTCGGCTCGTCTTCCATAATATAATAATAAAGATGAGCCGTATTTTAATTTACTTCCTATTCAGTGGCATTGGCCGGAGGTAATGCGTTAAAACGATTAACCGAAATAGGCCGCGCCGAATACCAGCTAATACTTATACCTGCTATACTTAACCTATTGCACACTTAGCATAGAACATTATGTGCTGTCGTCTCCTGTGTAAAAAGCACGAGCAAAAACATTTTTACATCAAAACTAGGTCTACTCATTTTTAACTATAAATTCGCGTAGACACAAATCTTTAAGCAGTTTTTTATCAAGAAAATGTTTATTGCTTTATACTGTTTATTGATTGAACTAAAACACGCGAAGCACAAACGGGCAATTTATTTACTTAATATGAAATATTGATAACATAGGTATTTCCGCGCCCTATTGTTTTCCTGCTACATTTAAAACTGCGAGCACACACCGAACACGTGTGCCTTTATCTAACTGGATTGAGAAGTAGACGCCATTCGCACTGCATCAATGTACGCATCGTCTACAGTTCATTGTTTTATATGGAAATAACTGATTAAAATGAACAGTTCTAATAGAAAATTTTTAATTTTATAACAAGTTAGAAGCCTAGGCTATTGAATGAATCATTTTAGTTTATTATAATTATTAGTAAAACGTATATAGCGTTTTTAAATTTAAGGTCAGTGGCTGAAATTGACGTTGATTGAAGAATGGTGTAATCATGTGATTTGTAAAAGGAAAAAAGAAAACATTAACGGTAACAATTTATAGCCATTACTCCGCAATTATAATATAACAATTCTTATATACTTATTCAGTTTTATTTAGAACCTGGAAAACTTAAGTAAAATATTCTAAGATTGTATAAATGATTATACATATTATATTAAAAGTAATCTTATTCGCGCGGAAGGCATGGAACCCCACAACATAAGATACGGGAATAATGCAAAACAAATAATATACTTACTATCTAAATTTCAATGCAATCGCAATTTATAAATGTTGTGATAACACAAACACGTGTTACTTATAAGTGCACTTAGGCTCATGACTATATTTAGCGAAATATGTGCAGTGCTGTCCGCAAGGAGTGTAGCGTAAAATAATTAAGAGCTTGATGCCGATACATGTCAAATATTGAAGATATCCGCTGTTGCACTCAACAAGTCAACGTGAGTATGAATGTATTTTATGCTGTCGGTCGACGTCACCGGAGCGTGAACAGAATCGGTGTGAAATATATTCCTAGCTTTGCTCTTAAAGAACACAAGTGCACGTGCGTGTGAAAGGTGCGGAAAGATTTAAGGAGGAACAAGCGGCGGGCAACGTCACGGTTTGGCGGAGGCGCGCAATAGGGGGCGCCGGCGGCCCACATCACTCTCCACTAGAACAAAGCACCTCTACTTGACCGAGGTTAAAGTTTTACATAAAAGCAAATCCCAACCCAAGGTCTGCTTTCATTGATATTCGCTCCGTCTCGCACTTTGCGCTTTCAATGAGCAAGAAAAACGTTTGCCATTCCTTTTATTATAACAGACTCATTCGGAGTCCTGTTCAAAAGTTCCGGTTACCAATATAAATAACCAAATCTATGCGGAGCTATTCGAGGTCGGTTGCGAAATGCGTCATTAATTAGTAGCGACGATAGGCGTTATCGGTCGCTCGGATAAGGCGTCCGAGGCAGAAGCCGCACGGTGCGGTGGCACAGCGCCACAAACCACTCGTAGATCAAGAAGATTCACCAACGAGTCAACGAGCGCTCTCCAATGGAGGCGGACCGTTGCGGACGCCATTCGAATCATTCAGTCGTTTAACATGGCAATTGTGCCGCTACACAATTTTCACGATTCGTCTGTTGCAGGAGCGAGACGTACCGAGATGATGGGGCGGTCAGTGCCCCGCGGGGTCGCTCGGCGCAAGAGGTGCGCGGACAGTGGAACTCCGTGTCGTTCACTGGCGGAGTTGCGCGATCGCGGGTCGCGGTTCAACGCATCGGCCACGGCACTCGGTTCACTCGCGGCGGCGCGCCTTTGACGCAGGAGCGTACGGCGGAACGGTCGGCCGACGACTGGCGGACGGAGGCACGGGCGGCGCGTTCGCGGCGGCGGCGCGGGGAGGGGGAGGTCACGCCGGTTTAATAATTGGGCTCATCGCGGACTCCCAATGTCTCGACCCGCGGCGGACGCGGCGCCGGAGACGGGGCGAAGGGCGACAGCGCCTATCGTACTACCACAGCCCTTCACAGATTTACTAATAAGTAACGCATTATTTCGATTAAGTACTGTTTAAAGTTTTCAAAACGTCGTGTTATTTCTATAGGAGGTCAGTTTGCTATATACACAAGGATAACGACTGCGGTTGCAACTTTGCCATTGAGCAACATTTTCGCATCATACCTATAGGTGCTTGCATACTAACACATAAATATATAATAAAATGCCATTATAAAGAGTAACGTAATAATATTATTTGATAAATATTTTCTTAACAATATTCTTTTTCAGGTCGACTTGTGTCTAACGATCTCAATCTTATTATCAGATGATCGTTGAGTACGTATCGTCACTATAAGTAGGGTCATAAAGTTTTTCTAAAGCGTCTGATTTGGAGACGCATTGGATTCAAGCTGTTCGCGGAAGCCATCTTTGGATGTGCCATGGGGAGTGCTGGACACCTCTCCTGTCCTCCGCAGCCGAGGCGGATTCGTTGGTGAAGAGGGTGTCGGTAGTCCATTTGTCGCGCTCCTATACTCCATGGCTCCGCGGGGCCGCACATTTGGCATTCTGTCGTCGATCACTGCTCCTTCTGCGGCCTAAACTAGCGGCGAAGCTTAACATCGACGCCGCTGGAACTCTTGTTCCTACATGGTTTGAGATCTCCTGGTTCTCTTGGCTTCTGGGTACCAGATTCGGGAATCTGTTGCCTGTGAGTACTGTGAGTTACCCCTGTTATACATGTATAGAAGCCTACTTGAAAGGCATATTGGTTTCGTTAGGCCAAGATGGAGCTGTTTCGTCGCAGTCACAACCTAGCTTGTACATTTCTGGTTCTAGTTGAGTAATATTGCACTAGACAGATGCTAAGAATTGAGTCATCTTCCTTAGCAGCTTGTAAAAAGTTTGGCTCTGAAGACACCTCAAGATGTAGCTGAATGGTCGGTTACATCTTTTACATAGGGCAGAACAACAGGTACTCTTACAGGTCACTGTGACTTTGTGGTTGCGCTACAAGGCAGATGTCTTTTATCCAATAACGTGTACTTTTATGCAAATAAAAGAATCGATTATGTAAATCAGCACAGGAAATTTGTTTCAGAAAAATATGTTTAAAATTATTTTTTCTCTCTCTCTTTATTTCTTTATTTTGCTAATATGCAACGGAATACAAAATCAATAATCTCCCATTTAAATATCGAACGTGGTTTTTAAAGAATATATATATTATTAATAGCTTTCCATGCATGATGTCCTCCATGTTAGTGTACGCGACAGGATTGAAGTAATTACGGAAATATAGACATAATTAAAAAGCAGACAAGCGGGCGAGACGTTTTTAAAAGATTGTAATCTGTTGTAGTTGTATATTTTGGCAGGTGTCTATACAAAATAATGATTAAAGTTTTTCTATTAGGCTCCTTGAAAAAATACAAACACAGAGTTGGTACTATGCACCATCCATAGCGTCCGTTACTTGCTGTCCGAATTAGTACAAGTGCGATAACATCTTAATAAAAGACGAGTAATTACGGATACAACTATAAAAAACCTGAACATCATAAAACACCTTCACCGTAGCCGTGCATGTTTTATAAACTAATGCCAAGGCCAATGTTCATTTGGACCAAAACCAAAAGAGTATTTTAAAACGTCATATTCAGTCCCGAATAATTTTGTCAAAAACTAAATTAAACGTGATTATCTTGTTCTTATTTAAAGTTACTAAAGTGTATGTAACCAAAGGGTTTTCTACAATTCCGCTGTGGCATTTGCGTTTACTATATTAGTGGTATTAGTTGAATCCACATTTCTAAGGATAAAATACACGAGGCACCTAATTTTAACCTAATTCGGAAGTATCCTCAGCCAAAGACAACATTTCCGCACATTTCTCCAACCTGGATGCCTTTACTGTTCCCTTAGGAACCTCTTGGCAGATCGTCTCTGCCACTTTTATGGTGATTTAAAAAGTGCTTCTCTTTCTTTTCTTACGTGACTTGCAAAATACGAATTCGGTATGTGTATTTCCAGCGTATTTACTTTCCGCAACAAACTTCTCCCGCGATGTACGTTGGCAATTTTAGCAACTCTATTCTAATTTTAAAATGCGTTCTAAAGTTTTAATTAAGTTATTAAAAATATTTACGCTTCTCTATGAAATAGGATCTTTTCTGAAATTACGCAATAAGACCTAGGACAAGGTCACAGATTTGTTTGTATAACAAAAGCTTAAGTAGGAGAAGAAGGAAGAGTTAAAGTACGTTTTATTTTAGACCGCGTTTTGCGCTATTCTACGTTCATGTTTTTTATGTAAATAATTTTGTTATTTCGAATTATTCTGTGCAGCTCAATTTTATGTGAAAATCTTATATTTTTATTATTTTTATTTACATTGTATTAAGGGCGCAAAACATAAATATTAATTATAATGAAGGTAAAAGACTAGCCAACCGTCTCTAGAGTCGTAGATCCGGGGCTAAAAGTGTGCCAATATTTTGTAATAATTAAATTAATGTCCATATATGTGCAACATAGTTTTAGCCTGCATTGTAGTACTTAATATAAGTACTCGTCAAAATAATTATGTAACAACGGCACTACATGGCACGTATTAGCTATTGAACAATAGGAGAATCATGGAATTCAGCTCCTCGGGAGTGAAATAACAAGGTAATTTATATTTAAAAAGCTAATAACATACACATGTATATGGCCATATATGTAACTTTAACAACGATCCGCTTTGACTACCCACTTTTAGAAGTCGGTCAGAAACTGACGGCGTTAATAACCTTATAGAGTTAAATTTAAACGCTGAATGATATTTAAACGAGTAATAGTGTTTTATAGAATTAAAAATTTAAGTTGATAAACACAAAACACTTTAATTCAAGTACTTGCTATGAGTAACAAAACATGCCTATTTAACCTATTATGAACATAATGTGCAGAACACCAATCCAAGGAACGTCTTGTAAGAGTTAGCTACTAACCATCAAATGAATAATGAAAATACAAAGGTAAGCAATGAGCAAAAAACTGATTTTTTGTTTATTACTTTTTTGTAAAACAATATTCTCGTTTAATCGTGTTAGCTATTTTTGCGTTCGTAGAACGAGATATTTAAGTTAAGGGGCAGAAAAAATAATGACATCACATCAATAGTAGGCACAAGAGTACGGTTACATTGTTTTTATTATGTTTTTTTTTTATAATTTAATTCTTCATCGCTTGGGGACATGAAATTATGTAAGCTGTTAGTATGTTTCCTAATCGTTCAAACAAAGGCGTGATAAGTTTTCACAGAAATATAGCTCATATCTCTTATATAAAAATAACTCACATTATAAAATCATATAATTTGGCAATAAAGGAGAGAGTCTAAGCGGATACTTAATGCGTAATAATAAATATAGTTTAAACATTTGGTCATTCGCAAGGTGACACTTGTTAAGTCTCGAAAACGACAATAGACTTCGTTAGGGGCAACTATGACGGTTGACAAAGGCGCACGGCGCCTCGCACAATCGCAGAGCGCTCGAGAGGCGCCTTTGCCAACACTCGTCGCACAATGCGCGACAACAATTGTGGGATCACCGTTTCCAGAAAATGCACACGGATTATGGTTGTTTCTTGTTGCTTGTTGAACTGTTTCATATCAACGTGATCGGATTTGTCAAATATAAACGAGTTGGCCCAAGTTGCTGAGCAGTTTTGTGACAGCCGCTGGCGACGTTAGTGCCTTAAACTAAATGACAATTTAGTTGATTTATCGAATGCAATTTATCCTATTGACTTTCAGAGATTAGTTTGTTTGATTCAAAAAGGTTTTAGTTTTAATTTATTTATTCTTGTTGTATTAAAAGCAGAACAGGGCACCAAGTCCGAAACTAATGGGATGACATGAGATTGTCCTAACTTTAGCTGATCATTTAAACATATAAGAATCAACCTAGCTGCTTTCTTGAACAACCACAAGAGACAGCGTTCGAATACTGCCAATTTCCTGTGTTTTTTTGCTCTGTGCTTGCCGACTGGGCTTCCGTTATCCTGCTAAAATAGGGAGACCAGCTCTTCTAATGAATGAATCGATGTCGGAGCTTGAGAGATGTTTTCTATTTTGTGTTGTGGAATCTTTATATATGATCGAACGTAAGCTTGATAAATAGGACTACGGGCGCGAACGCGTCGATTACAGTTCGCCGGAGACGCGACTTTTTGAAGCCTATTTGTATGTAAATGCGCAAACCGCAAACGGCGCGTCACCGCAATTTAATCATTTCTAATAAACGAGAGTCATTCGCTTTGGATCGGACCAAGGCGTAGAAGTTAAATACGTGAAACATGCTGCAAAATTGAACGCTAGCTAGTTTATATGTTTGGCGAGTGTTAATTAATAAGGCGGTAGTTGAACATTAAACCAAGCTGTGTTGTTGTCAAAATAGCAGTTCATTAGAACTCTAAGTTATTACTGTTACCCAAAGCGCAATCAATGTTAGTTATAAATTACTATATTTCTAACGAAATAAATTATTATATGACCCCACTTACTCTACCTATGGGCACTTGTCTCAATGTAGAGTATGTGGGAGTCAGAAGTAAGTGGGGCCTCTTTGCGCTTTAAAAAATAGGGCTTTCGTTAAGGTAACCAAGTCCCTCACTCCTTTGGCTCGGTGAGGCCGCAAGAAGCGACCTTGGAACAGTTCGACCCCGGCCATGACCCTCGCTAACTCTCTCGCGCTGAATAATAGGAACACCTGATTGTAAACATTTTTTAAATTAAAAGTATTTTTTACAATACTCATTGGGCCTACTTCTCATTTGCCAGGAATTATTTATACAAATAATTATAATTGAAATGTCAAAGTTTTTAAATGTTTACATTGTAAAATACATACATACCTATACATACAACAAACATTTTTTTTGTCTGTCCGGTTTTGACGGGTATTTTACTGAAATATAACTGATGTACTGGTTGTAACTAATATTACTTTTTCGAATTTTTATTTTTATATATATATATATATATATATATGTATATTACCACGGGCAACAGCTAGTTTGCAATAAAGTGTGCGATGACATATAACGATATGGTAGGAATATCCAAGAGTAACCATAGAAATCTAAACATTAGAACAGCAACAAATCGTATTAATAAATGTATCAAGGTTTTAATAACTATTTTAAAACAGAATCGGTAATTCTGATTATAGTATAGGCAGTAAGTAAGTATAAGAAGTAAGTATAGGAATTTGAACTTCGCAATTGTATGCGCTGCAAGTTCAACAATGGAAGCACTTCCATGGTGCAGTTGACTCGTATAGTGAGTATGACGTAGGTTGTTTGAACTTTTTCCCGCGCTGATATATTTCTACTTGTAAAAACAATAACTTCCCTAATCTACAACCTCCTAATAAGTGTATTTAAAAATATTCATTTCAAAAGACAAAAACTTTCACTTCAAATTAGTTTTTCCAAACCTAACTTTATTTCTTGGGCCGTATTGTTTTTCTTATTAAGTAAGTTCATATTTTTCCGCTGGTCTAGTTGAGACGCAACATATTTTAAATGTGCACACATATTTATAAAAAAAAAATTAAAACTTGGTAATAGTTAAAAAAGTTTAATTTTTAACAAAAATTAACTAAATTTAAAAAGGCGACTCTATTGACAGGTTATGAATCCACAGCCGTGTTGTTTGTGTTTTCTGCTTGGTTAGGGGCAAAACGGTGGTCACCCGTCTGTCTGTCTTGGATTCATGTATCGGATGGAAATGTAAAAAGCTATTACAACACAAAAGGGGCTCGTTGAGTTTCTTACGCTGATTATTCTCATGTCTTCCATTTTCCGATAAAAGTTTGAATTAAATTGCCAAAAGTTTTCGGCATATTGCAAATCATGCCATAACCTTTCAAAGATATATCAAAATAATATTTAATGGAATGAAATACATTTTAAGTAGATATACTAAAATGATAGAATACAGTTTTTATCAAAGAACATAAATAATGTAAAGGATAATAATGTCTCTCTACCTTTACGGAAAGATTTAAGCTATTATCAGTTGAGGAAGTATCAATAAGTGGTAGGTGATTATTTTTTGTGATAAGGACTTTTAAGAACCACGACTTTCAACGTTGTTGAGTTTGATTTTTACTTCTTATGTAAATTTGTATTTGACATTTAATTCACACTATCCTGTATCTTTAGAATACATTAAAGAACCTTATAAATAATTGTGACTTTAATTACTATTTATTTCTGGAATTTTTTTGAATTGGAATATATTTTTTTATTTTTCTAGTAATATTAGAACAATCCATGGAACAAATAACATGCGGATCTGAAAATGTTTGTAATACTATTTTGTTATACCATGATTTAAAAAAAAACAGGTGCCCCAAAACTCAACGGGTGACATATAGATCGTAACCATCACGAGAGAAATCAGAAAAAAATAACTATTTGGAAATGTGGCCATTTAAAAAAAATAACTACCAATTTTGTCAAACTATGACGGTTGTTCGGTTTTGGTGGTTAATTTTTATCATCTTTGTACATTTAAACTTTGGAAATATAACCCTAAGCAGCATATCTGAATGCCAGTGAAAATAATGACCCAAGTGCCCCAAGTTTCCTAGAATTAGGACTAATTTGTTTAAGTTTATATTTGAACTTTTAAAACTTTGCCAAACTTTAAAAAAATGTATGTTAGAGTGGCTTGGAAAGGGGCATTACAAAATGTCGCATTTAATCAGGAGTCTTAAATGGTACATTACTTATTTATCAAATAAAAATAGTCTCTTTCAATCAATACTACATCCACACCTAGCTTTAAAGTTATTTAATAAGATAAACAACTTCTTCTCAGTTCGTGTGAGCCATACAAGGTAAAGTTAAGTTTGGAAATTCTTATTTGAAATGAAAGTTTCAGACACATTATGAGGTTGTACAATGAAAAATCATTGTTTTTATAAGTAGCAATATATCAGCGCCAGAAATAGTTTAAATGTAACCGTATTCATCGCCATATTCACTATATGAGCTAAGAGAACCATGGAAGTGCATCTACTGTAAGAGAGTGCAGCGCATACAATTGTGACAAGCGAATGCTCCCAAGGCACGGCAGCCTCTCCACTCCGAGGCGCCTTAACGCGACCACTCACTGCAACAAGGCACACTCCCTCTGAGACGCCCACGCGTGTGCCACATTGGCCAAATTTGCTCCACGAGTTCACATCGTTAAGGCGAAAGCGCAAGGCTAGGTTAATAGTGATCGATTCACTTATTTCAAAGGATTGATTATTTACATGTTCTCTCCATCCCTACTTTTTGATTGGTGCCTAAATGTGAGTGCTGCATCTGTGTTGGCATCGTGGTCTCGCGGTGTGCACTTTTCGGTCGAATCAGTTATATTGTTAGACAATTATTATAGGGCTAAACAGCAAAGGCATCGTACCGATGCGGCGCTGAAACTAGATGTATGACGAGATTGGTAGGTACGCCTCGATCACGAATGATGGCAGGTTAAAGACGTAAAGGAGATCAGTGGCGGAAACAAGTTGTGCGCATGCAACACCACGATGCCGCACACGCGTGCCCGCCCGGATCCACTTAGCAAATTTAAATTAGCAATCCGAAGCCATACATCATCCATGTGTGCTGTGACCTGTTCATAGTGTTTGAGATTATCCACAAATAAGGTAAAATTATATTTCGGATTATTTATATACGTGTAAAATTTCTCAATTAACTGAAACAAAAGGTTTCAGAGACCTCAGCGTCTTTATCAGTTAGCGCACTTAAACACCGTGCTATGGGTGTGTCGCGGGCCGGGCTCTGCGCCCTGTACTCACATTGTTTCTGAACTTGAAGAAGAGCGACATGTGGCGGCCCGCGGGATGCGCGCGGCTTCTCAGCGAGGACGGTGGCGGCGGCTGCGGAGCGGCGATCGGTCGCTGCGTGGGCCGAGGTGGGGCTGCGGCCGGCGTCGCGGCCTCACTGGCGCGCCTCCCGTCCACCGCCGCGACGCCTCTCCTCACCCCCCGCGCCCTGCGCCGCCTCTCGCCGCTCCCCGTCTACGCACCTGCGGGCCTGGGGATCGATCCCGTCGCGCCCTTCCCTGCACTTTTATACCATTGGCATTACTCCTTTCCGAATGCCATTTCAGGATTGAATTTTAAAACAAACCCTATAAGGTGATGTCGCTGTGTTCCGAAGCTTTATAGACCGAAAAACTTACCACACTTTCAACAATTACACTAATAGTAGTGCCTATAAAGAGACTTATTTAGCTAGTTAAATTTTAAGGTACAGTGCTCATCCCTCATGTTCAACAAGCGCGTGGCGACATAGGAATCTGAGGTTGTCGGGGCAAGGGGGCTCTGTGCGTGGCAGGGCGCGTGCGCGGCGCCATCGAGCGTCGTGGGCGGGCGGGGGCGGGCGCGGCCTGCGGCGGCAGTCGGCGATCGCGATCGGCAGCCGCAGGATGCGCGCGTGGGCGTGGTGGCTGACGGCGGCGCTGGCGTGGGCGCGCGCGCGTGAACTGGACCCCGCGGAGTGCGGCGCGCGCTTCGACGTGCAGCGCGACAAGATCATCCGCACCGAGGAGTCGCGCGAGATGGGCGCCAGGTACCTCGCCGAGCTGGACGTGGGCTCGCGCGCGGAGTGCCTGCGCCTCTGCTGCGAGACGGACGCCTGCGACGTGTTCGTCTTCGAGGAGAAGGTGTCCGATCCCTTATCACCGCTCGCTTCGTAGCTTCGCAGTATCGATCGCGCGACGCGTCATCGCCGCGACGGCCTTGGTCCCTTGCCTCGATCTGTCCAAATATGCAACCGCTACAAAAGTTATTGAACGGAAACTATTAGGATTAGGGAAACTTATTAAAACTGCTTTGATAATCTATGGATTATGAAGCTTGGAAAAAATGATTACTTAGTGTAGTACCCCAAAAATGCGTGAATAAAAAATCTTGCAAACGTTCGATGGCGCTCACATGTTAACTCGCGTGTGGGTGCAGAAAGTTTTTAACAGGCAGCATAGTATTGTGAACAGAGGAATCATATCTTTCTATATTCTTGTATGTCGTAACACCATAACATACTTATCGCGTAAGCATGTTATGTGTATTAATATATATATTAAGTGTCGTTGCAGTCGCAAAACAGAAAAAATAATTTTCATGCTAAGGTAAACGTGGCGTAGTATGTGCGTGATGTTTATAAACATCGGCAGATATCAACGCCGTTTATTCGAAGCTCAGTAAATACCAATCTATATGCACCCACTTCAATCGACACATCTGTACTGTTTTATAATAATACTAGTGACCCGCCCCGGCCTCGCACGGGTGATATGCTAATCTATGCCAAGAATATAAAAAGGATTTTTTTTTTTGTGTGTATATATGTAATTAAACTTTCTCAAAATTCTCCATTGCTTGAGAGTAACACAGGCTGTTTTACTTCACGAAAATCCATTTAAAATCTAAAAATAACGTGGACAGAGCCGTCGATCAACTGCTAGTACTAAACATACCTACTTTCCTGCCTTTATATCTACCGGTAGAGGGCTATATTGATTAATATTAATTGGACGATGCATTGAAGGTTCCTAATTAGAGAATGATTAATGCTGTATTGCATAAAATCTTTTCGGAAATAAAATGATCAAATGCATTTCATGAGTTATCCTTAAGCGATAGATATATACCATCGCGGTCTTTTTAGTTGGCCTTTTTAAGGTCTATAATACTGAAGTACATTATTATGATTTATCTCGTGGGGTTCAGCCAGCGTTTGCAATTTAAGTGCTAAAAAGTGTTTATTTGTCACCACCATCAATTCGCATTAGAAACCTCCGAATTTATTAGAGTTTCTATACAATATTGTACAAGAATTATCCATATAAATGCGTAGTTATAAAGATTTAAGCATGCAAAGGGACGGACAGATAGTGATAGCGACCTTGTTTTAACTATCCAGTGAAAGTGATGATATATAGTAAAATATTTGTACAACTTTAGAATTCACTTTACATTTTGGATTAAGCGTTTCCCTGAAACGTAAGAAAGCGGCTGGTGTGCTATAATAAAGCGGTTATCTCTTTTCCCTGTTTTAATTGCGCGGTGCGAGTGTAACCTCATTTAGCGTCACCATACATATATTATTTAATCTGCAATCTGTTTCATACTATATAATCTGACCATACATTAACGCATCGTATCTTAAGCAAATATCAATATCTTAATAAAAAAATAAAATCGTCACCATGCTACTAATAAATATTAATTCTTTTATACATTTTTCTGATGATTCTATAAGTATTCTGCAACAAACGTGCTGTTGAAGGAAAAGGACCATCTGTAAAACATCAACCAATCATTTTGTATAGGGCGCATGATGTTTTACCATCTGTTAAACGATGGCCGGTACCTACTGGGCTACTTTAGATTGAATCTATTTTCTTTCGAATAGGTTTCCTATTTATCGTAGTGGTGGACCTTGTAGCTGCGGCTTGATCCACCCGCGGAAAAGCTAGGCTAGGCTAGGCTAAGATGGTACTACATTCGTCATGGTAGCTCGAATCGTGGTCGCTCTCTCTTTCTTCCGCGGCCGATAGCCCGTATCGGAGAAGTCTTTCAACGAGGCCCTAGCTGGGGGTAAGAGCCTTGTTCCAATGGGTGCCTGACTCTCATGACCCCTGGATTACGAATTTGGGGACATCTGTTGCCTAAATATAGGGTCCGAGACAAAGAGTGACGCGTGACTAATACAGTCGTCAGAGTGCGTGAATCTTTCCTTCGCGTCTATTTTAGACGCATACCAATTTAAAACTACGTCATTACATATCTCTCAACAATCACAACATAACATATGATCGTGCATTGCAGAGTCCTGGCAGCTGCTACCTGTTCAAGTGCGGCCCCCCCGAGGACTTCCGATGCAAGTTTACGGCGCACGGCAACTTCAGCAGCGGAGTGCTGGCCCTCAGCAGGCGCCTGGCGGAGCTACAGGACCAGGAGCGGCTGGCGCAGCACGAACACGAGCTGCTAAGCCTAAGGCGAGTCATAGTAGTCTTTGCCAAACTCTTCATAACTCTATCTTCAATCGGCCGCCGTATTCAGAGCACATGACAAATACATATTTATTGAGATTCCTACTTATACAACGTGATTTTTCGTGTAGTGCAAACCTGAGAGTAGTTTGTTCAGAAACAATAACATATTCCAACAAACTGATTAGAAACTAGGTTAATTTTCGTCCCAAAACTCCGTTAAGATACGAACGAAATGGTTACCTACTACTATTACAATAAGGGAAATTTAAACAAAAATATATATATGACTTAAAACAGCATAAATAACCAACTACGTTGCGCAACACAACATGGGCCATCGTGCCCTCTGCTAGAAACTAGCCCGCGATTTCCGCTCCAGCATTTTAAATCTCTAATATCTTTTAAGGTATTTATTAAATCGAAACGTATCACATGTTACAGCTCTCGGCGCGGAGCATAGAGGTAACATAAATAAATAAAAACATATGCTCCGAATTGCGTACGCCCTTCATTTGGGAAGGCGTTTAAAAAAAAAATTGCATTATTATCACGTCGAGTGAGCGTGAAATTACAAATAATAATATCGTTGTTTTCTGCTTGGTTAGAGCAATTTGGACCGATCACCCAATTGTCTAAAAAGTAAGATGATCCATGCGTCGGATGGACATGTAAAAAGTCGGTCCACCCACCAACCTCCATCGGACCAGCGTGATGGGATACAGTCTAAATACCCGAATAGGGAAGATGTGCATTAGGGGAGACCTATGACCAGCAGTGGACTAACACAGGATGAATAATCATGCAAAACGAAAAGATTGCTTTATGCGTCGCGTATAATTATAATACATGTACGGTACCAACTAAGCGCGAAGGTAGGCCATAATTTTCGCTGAGACAAATGAGCAAGAAGTAACTTTTGTAAAAGCTTGTAATTTTTTCAGTTTTATTATTTTTGATGCATTTTTCGTATACTATATTTTAAAATAAAACTCTAGTTGGCGTGTATAAGCTTTTTATTTAACGAATGAAAATCACGTTGTATATGAAGGAATTAATAATACACTTTTTGGTATTTTCATAATGAAGCAATCAACAGTTGTTCGAACCTATTTAACCACAAACATAAATACATATGTACTAATTCAATTCATGAATTAAATGTAGACAAAGTGTGCTCAAGCGTTACAAGTGAGTCATTATTAAAATTACAACTTTGCAGAAACCCGACGAGTACGAGCAGCGCTCCCGCTGCGGCAGCTGTGCAAGTGCAGCAGTTGCCCAGTCTCCAGCAAGAGACACAGCTGCAAACGCTGCAGTCGCAGCAAATACCTCAGACACAGCAAGCGCTGCAATCACAGCAGAAGCTGCCACCGCCGCTGCCATCTCGCCAGCAGACGACTACTGTGTCGCAGCATCCCCAGCCCCCACCGACACCGCCAAGTAAATATATTGTCATTTGCGAGCATGCAGCAAACGGACAACATATTAAGCAAGTGATAGCTCAATGCTTTGATGCAAGAATAACCGTTATCGAAGCACAACAATTTTATTTTTTTATTATTAATGTTATCTAATTCGTAGAAATTCTACTAGTAACGAAATTTCAACGAATATCGTAAGTATTTGGAGGTAGGTAGGGTTCTTTTTCACATATGCTTATTTGTGCCACAAAGCAGAAGAATTCACCGCGTTAACCACACGGCGATCCATCGGCGTGCAAGGTTTCTTGATAATTTTTTGTTTTCCAACAGAATCAGTGTTCAAACCGGCTGCTGGCCCCTATAGCAATACTGCATATTACATAATACTATGAAAATACGTAAAATTAACCTTGCGTTTGGAAAAGATAGCACAACTTAAGCATTTTGATAGGCCTTCAATATGAGCCCCCTATGGTAACTTGGAACCAATGGAAATTCCTAAAAAATCAGCGGAAAATTCCTATGGTACTTGACTTTATCAATGTGAACGGCAACTTGTGAAGAAAATACTTTTGGTTTTATGAAGTTTAGCCCTAAATTATGAGCAACCAACCAGTTTGACACCTCATTTCTTGAGTTTTTGGAATGATTTACAGTTTGGTCATCTTTTTTACATTCAATAGGAGAGATGTGTCGTCAGCAAATAGAACTATTTTGGAACACCTGTCTACCACTGAAGGCAAGTAATTTATGTAAACCAGTAACAGAAAAGGTCCGAGTATCGACCCTTGGGGCACTGTTAACCCAGTAAACCTTACGTCATTAATTATCACGATGTTCCCAATCGGTGTGGATTATTTGATCGGCTAAATAGGTATAATTAAACGGTTACATTAAGGGCGATGTAGCCGGTACCAGTTCGAGTGCCGGCGCGGCGGCGAGTGCATCGCGGTGTACAACGCTTGCGACGGGGTGGCGCAGTGCGCGGACGGCAGCGACGAGGCGCCGGAGCTGGGCTGCCCGCCGCCCGCCCCCGCGCCGCACCGCGCCCCGCCCGCCACCGCGGCGCCGCCCGCCCCCGCCACCACGCAACGGCCACAGGTCACCTTTGCGGAATCGTCCTCTGTGGTCCAGCATTTAGTATTGTTCAATTGGAACCAATTTAAGTTCAAATTTCTACTAGCTTTTTAACTTTCGACCATGCTATCATTACCTCGGATTGCACGCCTCTGAACTGAGAAGAACAGGCGAAAGAAACTCGGCAAGACTATTTTTTGTCATCTTTTACAATGAAATTATGACCACAAACAATGTTGTTTAGTGTATCAATGACATCTAATTGAAAAAAGCTGGTGCAAATATTCCATTACCAGAGAGGTTCGAGTATATATTTAAATACATTGATAACACGAAAAAATTTGTAGACAACCTATTTTTCTATTTATTAATAGTATAATTTTAAAAGTTAGAGATTTTGTTTTCAAAGGGAATAAACTGTCCCATAAAATATTTACTTTTTCTCAGAGTCGAGTTCCTAAAAAAATAATTACGGTGATAAGAATTACGATAACCTCAATATTCATCCTTGCTTTTCTACAAATACATAAAATTATTAACACAATAAGAACTAACGGTCATTATCATAATTTTAGTACACAACTGTGTAAGTGATTCTTCGATGCCTACATTACATAATGCGTAAAAAGCTTTTTTTGTAGGACGAAACACAATATTAATATTAGCAGCGTAACCCACAGTAGAATGCCCTAAGACATTATACTGCGAAAATAACTGTAATATATGTAAGCGGGCCGTCACCACAATAAAGATCCTTGTGGGACACCATATGTACCGAGGTCCCGAGAGGTTTTTACCTTTCACGTTCACCGTTTGAGTTCGATGGCGCAAATACGAAGTTGGTAGATCGAATACGGCTCAAGTTTATTTACTGAAGCGACGTAATTTGCTGATCGTAATCTTTTTCCGAACAACGTTTTTAAAGATAATACCTAAGTCATCTTTCAGTGCGAATACGTCTTTACAGAGCCAAACTGATGTAGGCGATCAGTTGCTGAGCGACCCTGTGTAAAACCATATTGCTTGTTATTGAAATAATTTTTCCCATTGACGTGGTCAAGTAATTAATCCCATCAATAATTTTAAACATTTTAATCTTTTTGTTTTAATATATTGATCTAAAATTTATGGGATCAGTTTTATTGCCCAATTGGAATCTTTATTTACTTACTTTACTTTTCAAAGGGTTTACATTACAACGATTATAGTTGTCGAACAAATATAGTTGTAGTGTGGTGACATTAGATCCATAACATTACATTATTTAGTATGTGGGTCTTTTAATGTTAAAAGAGTTATATTGGATGACTGGTGTTAGCAGGTGGTGCCCGATGTGCAGGAAGTGCAGGAGGCGCAGAACGTGCAGCCAGAGGGTGGGGACACGGGGGAGGTGTGGCCCCGCCGCCTGGCGCAGGCGCAGCACCGATACAATGGTGCGTTGTCCGTCCTTAGTTCCGTGTCAATGGGCGTTTGTTAGATTTTACAACATTGATTAATAAAAATAAACGTTGCAGGCTTGGTAAGTAACGGTGCTTCAAGCGGTGGCAACGGTGGGGGCGCGAACCCACCTCGTATCTTCAGCCACCAAGGTGGGCTGCTACAGCCGGCACCCTTCGCCCCCACTTGGCAACATCGCCCTTGGGCTCCCGACCAGCCACGCAATGGTCAGCCTCCTACTTTACCTTAAAATTGGTTAAAAACAAAGCCAGCGTAGTCGCTTACAATTGAATTGCATTAACCACAACAACGATGTCCATTTCAGAGGTGGAGAGCGTGGAAGGCATGGGGCCGATGGGTCCTATGGGGCCGCTAGGGCCGGTGGGCGGCTGGGGCTACTCGCGTCTCGAGCCGTGGCCGGACGAGCGGCGCGCGTGGCAGGTGCCGCCGCGGCCGGACACCGTAAGTGACGTGCCTCCTCTTATTTTATATTTATTATGAAACACCCGGTACAAGCGGGTCTGCAATATTTTATAAACTTCCCAGCAGGAGATGGGAATTTACATGCCGGCGAAAACGATGCCGGAGCTGCCACTGTACACGGGGCAACAAACGGCCCTCCGCGACGCGCCCAAGAAGGGTCTGGAGCTACACCCACCAGAGCCCCCGAGGGCAACCGCAGCACCCACCGCACCGCCCGCAGACTTGCCCATTGAGCACAAAGCGGAAGTCATCGAAAACACCACCAAGAAGAAAGCTGCGCCCTTGAAGGTTCGATCACTATTTCTCTGATTGGTGATGAGTATCATAGTTTAACTTACTGCATTGAATCGGATCAAAAGCACTTAATACTGCTTTTTAACAAAAGTACCTTTATCATAACTAGGGCTTAATTGTGGTGCATTTGAATTTATGTTGGCGTTAGGTTTTTGAGCTTGCCATATTATTTGCTATTATGTCTAATGTGGTCTAATGTAGTGTGTCTAACTAATATTTGGTAGATTTAAGTAATTTTTATTTAAATCTTTCTAAAAATATGCCTTGCGCTGAACGCCGCACAAATGATAAATCATTATTGTAATCACTTCATGTGTTTTTTATATTATAATGAATTTAATACCCTGCCAAGAAAAGCACTAGATCGCTTTTACCTAAAATGTTTGCGCAACATTCTCCATATCCGTTGGTTACATCGCGTTCGGAACACAGAAGTCCTACGAAAAGCTAAAATCACGGGTAGTGAGTCCTATCTCATGCAGAGACAACTTTAATGGTGTTGAAACGTATCGCGGATGCCAAATCAACGTACAGCTAAGTGCATCTTGTACTCCGACCTTGAAAAGGGCAAGCGTAAGCAAGGCGGATAAGTCCTAATAAATAAAGAGGTGCTGAAGCATCAAATAAAAAGACTAACTTTCATCCTTCACTCTTGACGGTGAAAGCTGCTCTCCTGCAGGATTGGAGGGACCTTGTGAAATCGAAACTAAAAGCTACGACTGCGATATCATCATCATCATCTTTTATTCTTTGCCTTTCTTAATCCACTGCGGGACAGGCATTTTCTAAGGCACGCTAAGGCGGCCAATCCCTTTCTAGTCGCTTCCAACTTGAACCAGCAAGTGCGTTCCATAGCACATTGAGACAAGGCAAACTTGTGAACCAACTCAAAAGCCACGTTTCGGTCCCGTAGGTCATCACAGGGAGAACAAATTGATTGAAGACTTTCGTCTAAAAACAGTGGGGTATCGAATGTGATATATTAATATATATTATTCCAGGATAATTAAGACTTTAATGAATGAGACACTTATAAGCGCTAATTGACTAGCGAGTTTTTTTTTAATAATAGGTTCAGACAAAGCATATGTATTAATAATTGTTCGCAGGTCGAGGCGGCCGGCGCCCCCTCCGCGGTTGTGCGCCCCGCGGCCGTCGTGTCCGCGGCCGTGGCGTCCGCGCGCGACCCGTCCGCGCCGTGGGCGGACGAGCGCGACGGCCTCAGCGACCACCCGCCCGCCGCCGTCCTCCTGCTGGTGCTAGGTGATGCTTCGCTCATCTCTTGCTGCCCCACCTCCACTCATACTTTGTTGCGTGCTAACTATACTTTAGGAAAATTTCACTCCGACCAAATTTATATAAACCAAATAATAGCAATATAGGCATATAAATAATAAATAAAAATATAGGCTTGTCAAATATTTCATTAAGCCTATTCGTTATGTGTAATGCAGTAAACATTTCAATGAAGCATTTAAACCAAAAGCAAATTTACTTACCGTTAAACGAAAAAACAATTTATGATTCTAAATGAAAGATTTTAATACTTATTTGGCTTACAAATCACTTGGTTTATATATAATTATCAAACAAAACGTTAAAGCTGTTCAGATTTGTTCAATAGTTTTTAATAATTTAATTGTGACGATTTCCATTACTTTTTCTAAACCGCAATAAGTAAAACTAAAAATATTTAAAAATTATTTTAGTTAACAACAATATCATTCATAATCCAAAAAATACTCACGGAAATTTTACTATTTGCCTACACTATAGTTTATATAACTGCCTACGTAGCCTAGTGGTTTGGGCGTGTGCTTTAGAAATCGGAGGTCGTGGGTTCGAATCCCGCGGAGACTCAACAAATTTTCATAGTTGTTACCTAGTTGGTTAGGGCATTTTGGGGCGATCACCGAATTGTCTAAAAAGTAGGATGATCCATGCGTCGGATGGGCAAGTAAAAAGTCGGTCCAACGTATCCCACCAGAAACGGCCCAAACACCCCTTAAATGGAAAAGGCGTGCATTAGGGGAGGCCTATGTCCAGCTGTGGACTAACACAAGGCTGATGATGATGATGATGGCTAGTCAAATATAAAGACAGAACACATAATTATTTGTACTCGCAATGTTTCAGCTTTGTTAGATTTTCCGTAGCATATTCCCTTTTAATGCAAGGCATTGACTTGTAGAGACTAATTGGTGTTTATAATGGTGTTGCAGGGTCCCTGATGACCGCCGCGCTGGGCGCGCTGGTGGCGTGCAGGGCGCGCGCAGCTCGCCGCCGCCGCCGTCATCACCCGCGCCTAGCGCTCGATGCCGACTACCTCGTCAACGGCATGTACCTCTAGCGCTACTCCTCCGAACCGATCGGAGGCGTTCATTTAACAATAGATATATCCTGTAATATTTCAAATAGTCCCTTAAACAATATTCCTATTATTTAATAGATGAAACTTTCGCTTGTACTCGTTCGCCCTTTGCAAGGCAATTGTGCTGTTTTTGATATAAACGATCGATGTGAACGTTTCTGAAGATAATAAATAAGATAAACCACCTTTTGGAGACGATTTCCATTAGAAAAAGATTGAGTTTTCCCCGTCCTTATCCTGCTTCAGATTTTTTCCTACAAACACTGTTACAACGTTCATTTTCTTTAATTTATATAGGTACTGATTCTGGTATATTGTGTATATAAATTAATTGTGTAGATATAGAAATATATTTTCTTCAATAACCGAATGTTTATTGTTTCAAAGCCATGACTTTGACTAGAGATAGTTGTGTATAATTAAAATAAACAAATTAAACAAGATTTTATGAGTTTTAATCATAATAATTTTGTGCAATGACATCCATTAGATCTTTAAAACTCCGTCTTGATGCTTTAGTACGTTCATATTCGTCGTCGTAGTACGTTCATATCGTGATGCTGCAAGAAGATATAAAAGGCCTGTTTAAGTAGTACAACATTTTATAAAATAAATATTCCAAACTCACCTGCACGTGGTCCACTCTGCTGAATAACGAGGCTCTGGCAAATCACCCAACTCCCCTGCTTGCTCCCCTGACGAATAGAGGAAAAACGCCCCGGTTCCCAGTTCCTGGTAGCATTGCTCTTCCTGGCCAAGGCGGCGGCCACGGTAACGGTAGAGCGGGGGTGCTAAGTATCCCCGGGAGTATGAGTGCTGCACTAAAAATATCGGGAATGGAATATTTCAACTATTCCTGTCATATTAAAATATTTTTAAATGCAAACTCCTTAGTTTTGAAAATCGAATACCATTTAATCGTTAAGAAAATGGAAAAGACGATTTATTATGACTTTCGAAGTGGTTCAACACAAAAACAGTGTGTTGATCGGATGACTTCTGCATTTAATGATGAAGCCGCATCCAAAACCACAATTTATCGCTGGTTTGCTGAATTTCAACGTGGACCTGTCAAGCTCAGTGATGATCCCCGTCAAGGTCGTTCAAAAACTGCAATCACACAAGAGACCGTTGATGCTGTGCGTAAGCTGATTGAGGAAGATCGACATGTGACCTACCGCGAAATTCAGGCAACTTTACATTGGCATGAGTCAAATAAAAATAATCTTGCATGAACTATTTGGTGTAAAAAAGTTGTTTCCCGGTGGGTGCTGCATTCGCTCTGTTCTGATTGCCGAACTGTTCAGTGCCGCCCTCGTGTGTAGGCCGTCGAAAACAACTGACGCTAGCTGCTAGCAACGGACGCAGGTTATGACTAGATTGTCATTGGGCAACTAGTAGAGGTGCTGAGGTTCATAAGATTTAGTTTTTATGTTTCTTAACAGTGATTATACAAACAGGCGAATAATACTAGCAGAGCCGTGGTGGGACTGCTAGTATAAGATATTTTTACTGTGAGCTAAGGCGTTACATGAATCTATAAATAAAAGAAAAGTTTTCCTATATTGGCTATATTTTTTATTTTGCAACTTCGAATGTTACCAAGTTACGCTTAACTGTACTTACTGAGAAACTGTGAACAGGGCGCCACGCTCGTTCAAAAACTTAAAATGGATCATGAACAGATGCACAGGCTTCATGCACCCTTAAACATTAATAAGACAATGTTATTTACTTATAAAATGTAGGAATACAGTATACGTTCTTCGTTCATAATTTTAAAGTTTAAAGTTTTTAAGTGAATATAGCAAAATCGTGAACAAATAGTAATGTACAAATACAACTCTATTGCTAAAGAACGCCATCTACTTCTTAATTTTACGGATCCTTCATTTTGGTACATGATATAACTTATTATTATTTACTGTACTCTTTTTACTTTTATATGCCAAATGTGCTTTCAGATCTTTTTTACTAACGAAAAAGGCACAATGTCCTCACCGTCAAAGATCTTGCGAGAGGGATCGTTTTGCGACTGCTTAAAAAGTTACAAAGCTACCTCGTTCATGGGATGGACCGAATTATTCTATCTCAAAAGAAATTAGTATATGTAGCTATTGCACTGACCTAGAACAGCAATGTCTTTTCACTTTTTCTCATCTTGTTATAGGATTCGCATATTTTTTTATTTTTAGTTCGTTTAGGAAACATCAAAACCACCGATATGTGTGGAAAACACCTGAGCTTGCTATCAAAAATGTGTCTCAACTTCAAGCCCACAACACACATATGATAGAGAAATGAAAAACTCTCAAACTGATCAACATTTTATTAATTACAATATTTATAATTAGTATAGGATGAGCGGGCGAACGCAAGTCGCGTGTCGCGTGTCGCGTGCCCACGTCAATGTCACATTAAGACTTACGTCGGTTTCCAGGAACGTGGAAGAGGAATCAACACATAAACTCCAAAGAATCACAGTTGCACAACAGCTATCGTAGATGCTCCCATCAGGAGAAGCAATCGTCCAACGAAACGAGTCCCCACCTTCGACCTCGACAGTCACACAGTCACAAGCCTTCTCGTGGAATCCGTTTGCCTTCGAGCAAATGAGTTCCAGTTGCGTGAACGGCGCATTCCGCTAACTAACGACATGTATATAACTCTTACAGGAATACAATAATAGACATGGTAGCGTACCAGTCATGAGCGACACAGAGCTGGCCCCGCGACCCCACGGCGCGCTCTGTGGCCGCGGAGGGGCATGGGGTGCAACAACATTAATTATTACTGACGAAAGTGTCTTAAACTTTCTCCTAAAACATTAAAAAGGCACTTCAAGTTAGATACATCTAATCCAATGATGGGGTCATGTTTCGAATACATTATTATTATTATAAACAATTCAGTAAATCTTATTATTTACGTTTCATCCATACGTAGCAAAAACCAATGATTTTAACAACACTCGCGTGTGCAATAATGGTTGCACCGCGGACGGTCACGCACTGTGTTAGCACACGCGCGCATCGAATGTATACGTTTACGCGTTGTTATACTTCTATTCACATGATAAAATATTAAATAACAAATCATTATTTTCTTAATAAACTGTCCAATTATGATATATTCTTGTATATCTAAAATTTTCTTAAAAATATTATGCGAACAAGACAATAAGGATACTTTTCAAAGGATAATAATGCGTACTCAGGGAATGTACATGAACCGTGTTTAAGCATGGTAAGAATCAAAATCGTCGGTGCCGTCGACATAAAAATATGCAATAGTAAGCGTCTCTCTCATAATTGCACACGATATTTCTAAATGGAATTAGATGAGGATTGCAAACAACGTACTCGTAGAAACGCTTCGAGGCCGTGCCCCATTTAGAGGCTCAGCTACGATATCGCGTAAAGGACCGAAACGAGCTCGGGGCGAGGCGTGCGCGCGCTCCCTCCGGCCTCTGCGCGGCCGGCGTCAGGGCAGCCGCGGCCGATGCGCCAGCCGGCAGTTCTCCAGGTACAGGTCCTTCACCAGCAGGTCGGCGGCCGCCAACCGCGACGCCAGGCGCTGCGCGGCGCGCTCGGCGCGGGCGGCGCGCGCCCTCAACGCCGCTGCCGCGCGCACGCCCGCCGCGCACGCGCACGGCGCGCAGCACCCCTGCAACAGGAACACGCGAGCATGAGAAGCGGCACCGACCGATCACCGGTAAGCGTGGCGAGGTGCGGGACGTACGGACGCCGGCGCGGCCGCTGGCCGAGGGGCGTGCGGCGCGCGGGCCCGCTCCAGCTCGTCGAGGCGGCGCCGCGCCCTGGCCAGGTCGTCGGCCTGCGCCGCCAGCCGCGCCTCCTTGTCGCGCCTGTACGCGGCGAACTCCTCCTCGAGCGCGGTGACCTGCAGCTCGAGCGCCGCCCGCTCCTCGATGGGCGGGAGGGGCGCGCGCGCGAACTGCCGCTCGTACTCGCCGATCTTGCTCACCAGCTCGGCCAGCCTCTCGTCACCGGCGCGCTGCTCCTCGCTGAATATCTCCCTCTCCTCCTCGACTTTTGCGGACCAGTACTCTTCGCATTTATCGTAGTCCGACTTCAGTTGCTCGCAGGAGGATTCCAGGTCGCTGTAAATTGTTAGCGAATTCATGAGCCCAAAAATTATATGTCTGAATTTCAGTACAATATTAAAACTCGATATACCTAATGACACTCATCAATTTGGCCTTTTCCTCTGAGTGTGCTCGTTTGATGCTCTCGAGTGTCTCGGCCAACTGAGCGGCTTCCATGCACCGACACGGGTCCGTTTGCGAGGAGGCCTCCGCGCTCCATACCCCCGCTGCGTCTTCGGCCGACTTCTGCGCCACTAGAGTTTCAACTATTCGAACGGCCGTTGATGACGACTCGCGATCCTCGTCCACCGACAATACAGAGCCTTCAGTATTAGTCAATGCACTTCTCCTTTTCTTACCTTCCTCATGCTGAACGATCTCATCGCTTACGGGCGATGTAGAGTCGCACTCCTAAAAATAAATGTCATTTAGTATAACCGTTAAGCAAACTAACAACATAAATCAAAGCTAATTGCCTCACTTGGGATCGGTCTTCGATAGGCAACGACGCGTCGAGCGCCACCTCGTCTAGCCAGGAGGCATCGCCGTTGGATGCGCGCACCAGCCTTGGCCGCGGCGCCGCCTCTAGTTCCGCGCAGAGTTCATCGTTACGATCCCGAAGCGATTTATTCTCGAGGCGCAGATCCTCGAGCATTGCTTCGAGCCGTGAGGCAGTAGCCCTAGATGCCTCGGCCGCACCGACGCCACTCGCTTCAGCCGCCCTGCTCTCGGCGGCAAGACGTGCACGCTCACGCTCCGCAAGTTGTGCTCTCTCTTCGGCAGCGACGGCTCGCGCCTCCAGATCCTTCATGCGTTCGCGTAAACCGGCGGCGTCGGCCCGCAGACGATCCTCTATTTCAGATCGCCGCGCAATCTTCTCTTGAAGCAGCGAGTGTACTGCGGCCGCACGCTCCCGCTCCGAGGCTAACTCGGCCGTGGCAGCACGTGCGGCCTCCGCGTGTCGGGCTTCCACCACCCGCAGGCTCGCCTTCAGCTCCGCCTCGATGCGGGCGTGGTTCTCATCCACGTCCTGGGCGAGGAGGCGCGCCCGCCGGTTTGCTTCACCAAGGTCGACGCGTAGCTTGTCCCTCTCCGCGATCGCAACACCGATGCGTTGCTGGGCCCGTTCCAGCCTCAATCTGTAGAAAGCCAGCGAAGCTAAAAATAAAAGGTTTCTGGCGTCCGCTTGACCATTGGGCGATGTCATAAAAGCCTGGAGTTCGTCGTCAAGAGCACGTTCGAGATCGGGTGGCAGCACAGAGGGTGTCGTGAAACCCAGTTCGACCAGCAGCCTGCGTGATCGCTGCACACCAGCTCTCTCCCAGGCTTCCACTATAGAGTCACTAGGCAATGCTTCATCGAGCTCGGTTTCGCTCGCATTACAATGGGGGTCACGTGGTGTCGCAACGGGAATTTCTAAAGATGCAGCTATCGAGTTGGTCAAAGAGGCGTTAAGACGGTCGAAAAAGTCCCCCACAGTGATCTCTTCCGTAGGGGCACTGTCAAACACACCGTCGACAAGTTGACTATCGATGCCACTCATCTGCAGGGAGCGACACAAGGACAAAGCCCGTGCACGATCGATGCACCTGTCGTGGTCGAGGTCAGGAGCGGCTGTGCCGTCCGCCGCCTCGTCCGCCAAGATCGAGCCGCGAGTCTCCATCACAGACGCGCTGCGTTTGCACCTCATACGTTGCCTGGAGCGTTCCCCGTCGAGCCGCGAGTCAGAGGAAACGCGAGGCCGCGGAGTTTCGTCACTGGCTACGTGCTGTGGCCGCGATCTACGCCCGTATTTCTTTGAACCAAAAACAAACTTAGGCGCGACTTCTCGGTTGGATGAGTCCTCGTCGCTGTGCGGTGTGCAGATATTGTTGATGGGAGGAGCAGGCAACGCCGCGGGCTGGCTGCCACCGAGCACGGACAGCAGCCCGTTGCGGAACTGCGTGAAGGTGACGCGGCCAGAACGCCGTTCAAACAGCGAGTCGACTAACGCTGCGCCACGGTCCTCGAGCTGCAACGCGTCACACAACTCTAGTACGGCGGACTTCTCTAGGGCTTCCTCGTTATCTACATCGAAGGTTTTGAACACAGTGTACAGCTGTTTTTCGTACTGATTCATATGTGTGCAATCCATAGTTAACAGACTGAGGACTATAGGATATATTTGCCTACCATTTACACATTTGTTGAAAAACATATATAAAGTATCACATATTTAATATTGTAAACAAGATAACATCTACGTATAATTTTATAACAATTACTTTAATCCGTCACATCGTTCGATTCTCATAATGTCGTATGTCAACTTAACTGTCAGACATTATTAGTGTCAAGATACAAAAATCCTTCAAGGTAGATTTACAAATCTTTCTACGATTAAAATTTCAGAGTTTTACTGAACAAAAATTTTGTTATAAAATATGAGATTAAAATAATATTCAAATAAAATATTGAATAGTATTTATAAACGTACCTAAAATATAATTTGCTTTTCATAAGAAAATTTAATTCTACAAGGTCCTTAACAGCGAGCTTTGTAAACGATAACCATAAATCGACGATTCTATTTACGCAAAAGCTAAATTTAAAATACGTTATATTCAGATAATTTTAGGATTTTATTAAACTTGTAAATTATTTGATTGTGAGTATTAATTTAAAAAAATATATTTAAAATTTGTGGTAAATAAAAGAACAAATATAAGCAAATCGACTCGCTTTAAAAAAAGGTGCAACAAAGGCTTTAACTCTTGTTTATAAACGGAATAAACTGTTTTGCTTAAATTGACCTTGTACATGTTGTTGCAGTTTTGTAAATGGATGTTCCGATTAGTTTTAGTAAAAAATACGTACGCCAATCGCATATGTTGTGAATATTACGTGTGCACATACATTTTATAAATACCATGTCTATTTACTAAGTCCACTTTGTATCTCATTTTAATTAAAAAAACACAAAGTAACGCTAAAAATATGTTTTTAGGTAAGTTAAATGTAGAAAACAAGCACGATGAATCAAGAAATGAAATAAGTGAATTTAAAATTGAAAAAAGTAAATGGAAGACTCATAATTTATCCAATTGTATGTTTGTGCTGACATTAATTAGTGCTGCTTTGTTGATATCACTGTTTGTGGCTCTATTTGTTTCTTTATGGAATGGTGAAAACGAGCCAATTTTAGTTTCAATTAGTAGCCCTGAGGAGCACTTCGCAGCAAATCTGTTCAAAGACAGTGAAAAAGTTGTGTCTTGCTATTACAATACTCCAAGTGAACATGAATTGCATCAACTAATGCCCTTGGATATACACCCACATCTCTGCACTCACATTAATATCGGCTTTGCTGTTATTAGAAACAAAACGATACATCTAGAAAAGGAGCAATATGAAGCTTTGTCCCAGATTGTACTCTTAAAGAAGATCAATTCCAAATTGAAAATTCTTCTGTCCATTGGCGGAGCAAACAATGATTATGGCTTCTCAGAAATGGTTGTGAATCATGCTTCTAGGAAAGTGTTTATAAAAAGCATCAAGCAACATTTATCCAATTATAAATTGGATGGCATTGACCTTGACTGGGAGTTTCCTGCGCTACACAACATAGGTGCTGATTTGAAAGGGAAGAGAGAGCGCCAACACTTCTCTCAATTACTGCGAGAAATAAGAGCTGAATATGTCAGAGAGAGAAGGAATTATTTATTGACTGTAGCCGTAGCGGCACCTGAAAGTATAGTGAACGTAGCTTATGATGTTGATCAAATCAACTTGTATGTAGATTATGTCAACATCATGACATATGACTTTCACTCTTTTACTAAGTTCACTCCTTTTACTGGTTTAAATTCACCACTTTACGCTAGAAGTTCTGAACACTTGATCATGGCTACATTAAATATTAATTATACAGTACAAATGTATATCAAAAAGGGATTAGACAGGAATAAAATTGTTGTTGGCATTCCAACTTATGGACATTCCTTTACTTTATTCAATGTTAATAACCCAGAAATAAACAGTCCTGCTTCTGGTTTTGGAAAGCTTGGAGGATTGGGTTTTGTGAATTACCCGGACATATGCAAATTTTATATCAAATTCAAAGATGTAGTAGTCTTAAAGGAAGTTGAAGATGCTAAAGTTCCATACCTATACATGGGGTCAGAGTGGGTCTCCTTTGACTCTCCACATAGCGCTATGGAAAAGGCTACTTATATAAAAGAGCATAATTTAAAAGGTGCAATGATTTATTCGTTAAATGCAGATGATTTTACAGGTGTTTGTGACAAAAAGCTACATGGCAACAGAAGTCCATTAGCTGTTTCCGTTAGAAATACACTCACAGGGGTAAAGTTAAATGAATGAATAATTAAGTGTAAAAAATTAGAGCAAAGCATTTAATTGTGAAGAAACTTATGAGGCGTTACATTTGTGTTAGATTTAGTATTACCCTCAATTTATATGGTAATAACATCAAGTATGGCAAATATACCTTCTTTTTCCTTGAGACATATGTGATTTTGTACATGGTGCAGAATTTCATATTCGCGCGAGTGGCACATGGAAAGAGGACGGAGGGGCGAATGCGGCCGACGGCGTTCGCAGCGGAGGCGCCCACGCGGGCTCGGCGCCAGCGCGCGCGGCACTGAGCGGCCTATTCGCTCACCTTGTTCACTTTTACAGTTAGAAAAACGTAAGAATTCTTGGCGCCGCTTCGCTGGCGGTGAGGGTTTCCACTTGGCTGCTGCCGCCCTCCTTAGCATTCTGGATGCATACATTACAAAGTATGCTATAGAAAAATCAATAAATATATGCAGTCATAGTGATATTAAAATTTTTTATTAGTTATTAATAATAAGATTTTATGTGTGGATTTTCATGTCTATAATTTTGTGACATACATAAATTATGTGGGCTGTGATTTGTGTATTTTATGTATATGTATTTTTACTTAGTCAATAATTTTAGTAATTTGCATGTGACTTGTGTGGGCAATGGCATTGATGCAAAACCGATTTTGTGTAATGGGTGGATGTGGTGGTCACTAATTACTCACTTTATGCAAAACGAATTTCACATTTTGTGGAAAGTAGTATTATTAAAGTGTATTTGCAACTTTTATTGAGTTTGTATTTGTTGATGTTTACAACTATAGCAATATATCAATATATTTATGAGCATTTTATTTTCTTAAATATTTTTTAAGACATAGTGTTGTATAACTATTTTTTATTAAATTAAGGTTATTGAAACACATAATTAAAAATAGGAAGCTCTTTAATATGGCACTACCTTAAAGTACCTAAACTACATATACGCAAGTTAAATCTACATTTTATTAAAGGCACATAGCCTCCTTGAGAGAGTAAATCATAGAAAAAAAGGGAAAAGTATTATGACTGCCCACTCTATCAACTTATGAGGCATTGAGTTTTAGCTAAAATATGAAAATAATTATTTGCATGACACTACTCTTATAGTAGAACAACTGTTTTTCATTTTACAATCAACTTATAAACAAAATGATACAATCCTTAAAACTAAACTTAAGAAAATTACATGCTCACTGTTGTCAATTTAAAGTTTTTATCAAAGCTGAATTAAAATTATACATGATGAATAAATATATGAATACAAATTGCATAACAGTAAAGTTATTATTTTATACCTCTGAGTAGTAAAATACTGTTTTGTGACATGTAACATTTTAAACATAGCAATATAAATTTTAAAACATGGCAAAATTACAATTCATTAAAATACTTCTTGTAAACATTTTATGCAGATTTTATTAACAAAAAAAGAGAGCAAATTCTACATTATTTTTGAGTATTTTATTAAATGCAATAGACTTAAATTCCTATGGACCACTTCTAAAATGGAAGCTTGAATGCTGGAAGATAGCAGTTACACTTACAAACTAACATACAAACTATATAGGCAAAAATAAAAGAGAGATCCAATATAATTATTACAACCTTATTTTGTGATAGATGCAACAATACTCTTGCTGCATGCAAATAGCAGTGCTTTCTCATTGAGTTTCCTTTACTGATATTTGTAAGTTCGGCAAACAAGGCTACATACCCAAAAAAATGGGTATAAATAATAGTGATTGAAAACATATTGGCATTATTAACGGAATAAACAAAAATAAATAAAAAATGGTTTACATAAACTTCAAATCTCATTTGGATCCATACTAAAAGTAATGTCATCCAAAAGCTGCTCTAAAACTGACATTGTATTATTCCTATAGCACAGTGGTGTCTATGATATTTTGTTTGATTTCGATTTAGTAAGTCAATTTCCAATGTACAATGTACTAATGAGGAAAATTGCTAGGAGTGTTCATAAACATTGTGCAAAATAAGAGGTTTCAACACAAAAGACTTTTATTAAGATAACCAAAATTAATTTTATGCTACCTTTTAATAATCCAAGGTATTAAACCTTATCAATGTTATCCACCTTAAACAGCTGGTCCCTTCTACAATGGAGATTTTGCAGCACTCTTCAAGGTCATATTCATGAGTTTGCTAAAAGATAACCATACTGTTGGTAATAATACTGCTACAGTAGAGAAGAGTAGCGCATACAAAACACATTAAATTATGCCTTAAGAACATTTGAAACAAGCTATCAGTTAAATTGTTCCTCTCCGATGTCCTCACTCAGACTGCTACTATGCATGTGCAAAGTTATTGTACTCATAAAGTCACAGGAATGTTGTGCATTCTACACAATGCATTGATATGGCAAGCAGTGCAGGTTCCACCTGACTTAACTGCAAACATGCTTCTATACCTAATTTAACCTAAGTACATATTACTCCTAATATTGTAGACTTCACACAAATTGTAAATTCTTCCATATCACAAACTATAGGTTTATATATATGTATATTCTATCTTTTCTATATGCATATATAATATATGTATAGTTGAGTATCTAAATATTAGGATATGGCAACTTAACAACGACTTATTGTCTACTGGAATATTCTAATAACTAGTATTAACCTTGACCATGTTTGCTGGAAGTACATCAATTTCACAAACTAAAAATACTAATCTCAATGATTAATTTGCCCAAAATAATCATATTGGTTATATTTGAGATTGAACTAAAACATTTAATGGTCACGACCTAGTGCATACTTGCACTCAAATATATATTAATGATTAAAGTAGATAACTTTGCGCTATAAACAATAGCAGGACGGTTCCTTAGCTTGACGATTCACATTATTGTACAGTATTGAAGCAACAACCCTAGCACTTGATATGTTTTGAATTACAAGTTCTTGCATTTTAATATTTTATGACATTGTTTAATCCAAACTCGTTCAATTGAAATATACAAATAACTCGATGAATTTATGTTAAGTTTCATAGCTTTCTGGCCAATGCAGAGTGCGCATATTGCGCTTGAATGCACAAAACTGGAATGTTACGTTTGTAGCCAATGAAACATAAGACTATGGACAGTTGGGTAGTCTAACTCTGCATTGGGAGAACTAAGGAATTCTTTCAAGTTTAGCGACACGTTACCGGAGTGAGCTGCTTCCTTGAGCTCAGAAGCGGAATGCGCTGAATTATCATCGGAAGCACAATCGGAGGATGCTCCTGGCTCTCGCCACTTGTCGTCGTAAGTCAAGTCGCAGAGCGTGGGGGGCTCGTCGGCGTCACTGAGCTCGTCTTCCGGGCTGGCCGAGGTTTAGCGCGGGCATCCTCGGAGCCGTCGCGGCTGCCCTCGTGCTGTCGTCGGCGTTCTTTAGCGCACGGTACCGGCGAGATCGCTCCCGTTGCAAACGTCGCTTGCGCTCATCGGCACGTTCTAACTCTTCCGGAGACTTTTTGGTTGAGTTTTTCCCAAAAAAGTATCGCATAAAAGACTCGTCGCAATTACGTTTCGAAAGATAACTGGCCATTAGTTTGTAGTAGTATTGATTATCCATTTTATCAGATTCTATATTGATATTTTACTAAAAATTACAGAATGAAATATTACTAAAACAGTGAAGAGAATCTGGAAATTGCGAAATAAAAATAATGAGAACGCGACTGTCGCTAACGTGACGTCACTGACATTTCGACATAACGTTTCGATTTTTCAATTACACTTTAAAGCACTGCTCATGTTCGTTATATAAAATTTATTTTCAAAACCAAAACCATCTTCTAGTCTTTCTCTACTTTCCAACCACAATTGTATTTTGGATGTATTTATCGGTGTAGAAGGTTGAAGTCTAAGGTAGCAACTACTTTTGAAAATATAATAATAACTTATATTATATTCAGGAAGCGACTGAAAAATGTCAATGTGTGTGAAAAATAATAAGTCGCTAAGTTGTAGCATTTCATGCTATTTTTCCGTTTGTTTGAACTCTAGCCACCCTAATAACTGATTAAACGTTACGTAATTTCTCACGTCTTCGGGCAATAAATGGAATTGTAGCGTTTTACGGTGCATTACCTTACGTGCTAAAACTTAAACAATCAGGTGTTTTAAAAATAAAAAAATATGTTAAGATAAGAAAATTTCTTTTACATAAATGCTTTTTTATGTAAGTACCAGCCTATTATTATAAAGTAACAATAAAAACAGTATTATGTGTACAACTTGTTTGAAGGGATCGAGAGGGATCGTCAGACTTTATTCACAAGATGTCAAACATGAGACATTATTCTGTTGCCAATACCTCTACAAAAAGGAATCAAAAAGTAGTGAGAAGGAGATAAAATATAATAAGTACTTGATAACCTAGGTTATTTTCTTACGGAAAGTTGAACTCAGCACTCTGTTCCTTACTCACAGAGAAACTTCTCTACACAGACCAGACAAGACCAGCGTTTTTAGAAAAGTTTTGCCTAGACCCTGCAAAAAGCTCTCCACGGCATCCATCAGCTCGCTATCGTTAAGAATACTTAAGGGGAAACAGTTATGATAAATATTACCTCTTAAGTGATCTTTCAAATTGGAAACAGATAAAAATCGATAAAAGTTGTTACTAAACAAGAAAAAAATTTCACAATCTTCTTGAATCTTGTCCAACAAGATCTTCGATATTCCAAGTCGATTTTATTGCTGACTATCGGTTAACATTATCGGCACCAATGTTGCGGAGACTTCTGGAGCATACTGTTTTAATTTTGCCCCCGAGTCGCAATTAAGTCTTGCGTCGTAAACTATTTAAAATATGGCTTGCACTATAGTTTTCTCCATACACACAAGTGATCGTGCTAGGTCTTCTTTTACAGTGGACCATCTGAGGTAGTACTTCCGCGGCGCCTAATTTTACCACAAATTAGTATTGTATAAACACTCCTACCTTCCGGTTTGAAAGGCACCTTAGCCGGCGTAATCACTGGACAAACAAGACAGGATCTCATGTCTCAGGGCGGCGAGCGCATTGGTGGCATCTGCCGCTGTTATTTTATAGGAAGGGCGAACCACTTACCATTGTGTGAATGTCTTGTTAGTTTCATCGTTTTAAGAAATATAAATAAATCACATCACAATACACCTTGTTAAAGTTATCTCTTGTTTATAAAAATAACAGTGCTTGATTAATAGGATCGAAGAAACGTTGTCATTTTACCTGTTTAGCCACATATAGATGTTACTTTTGACAGACCACATTCAACAAGGGAATAACAAATCAAAAATGTAAGTTAAATCGGCAAAGCGATACATCACGCGTACATACGGGATAACGAGTAAATAACAATTAAATAATTTAATTATTTCCTTGTGAAAATCTGTATTTCTTCTGTTTCATCGTAAATCTGTTTTACCATAACAAACTTTTTATTGGATGCTTTGATCTGAGACTATGTTGTCTTAAAAAAACACTTAAAAAAAACCTTTGAACATTCACTAGAACATATCTTGAATTCACTTATTATACGTTGAATTTCCGAGCATGGTACCAAAGCACGAAGCGCTTTTAGCGCAATCAGTGAGGATAAGAGCGGGACTATGTTAGAATAAAACTAATATAATTATTTTTTTCTGCATAAGCGTTTAATAGAAAGTTTGAGTCGATCAATGATGATGTCAAAAGACAGCAATGTCGGTCTTTTAACCGCCGAAAGGCCATCGTCCCACGTCAGCATGGCGTTGAAGGAAAAGTAGAGCGCCACCGCCGACAGGATGTGCCACAGGTCGTGTGAATCGTAGAACTTCATAACCTGCAATCGTAAACGACAGAGCCGTGTCACAACGGAGAGGCAGCAGCGGAAGGCGCGGGAAGGCGCGGGAAGGCGGCCATTACCATGCACTGGTGGTTGCGGTGGCGCGAGAGCGCGGGCGCCGTGGACCAGTCGGAGGAGCCGGAGACGAAGAAGTAGAGCGCGGGCGCCCAGGCCGCCGCCGCGCCCGCCAGGTACGCCCACGCGTACCAGCGCAGTCGCTCGCCGTGCACCAGCTTCAGCGTCAGGTACGCCACCATGTACAGCAGCGTGTTGCCCAGCAGCACCTGCAGCATGTGGCCCGCGAAGTCGCCCGACTGCAGCACCAGCCTGCCGCCAACGCGTTCCCAACAACAACTGTGCAACTGGCTCTCTCACGCCGCACGCTCGAGTAGGAAAGCGACGTTACCCATAGATCGCGAACATCCAATTGAGCGCGTTGCCCAGCAGCAGGATGAGCAGCCGCGCCCTGTACACCGGGCGCCGCAGCTCGCGCGCCGCCTCCTGCAGGCTCTCCTTCTCTGCGCACAAGAGAGCACTCGTCAGGGTCTGCGCTGCGGGTGACGAGCGGCGCGCGCCGGCGGAAGCGCCCTACCCAGCCGGAACTGGCCCACGTAGTAGATGCGCAGCGAGAGCAGCAGGAACGTGAAGATGTGCAGCGTGGTCCACATGCCCCAGAAGAGGGCGCCGCCGCCCAACACGCCCCACACCACTGCACAAAGACAGAAAGCTCAACAATATACCCTCTGTGGTTTCACATTAAATATCAAATCAAACACAGTGCTGACATGTGATTATTCGATTTGCTTTACAGTTATGAGTTTTTATTTATTTTAAATAACATCTATAGCATATAATAATAAATGTAAGGATAAATGAGCAAGCACCGATGGCGATGAGCACGGCGAGCACGCCGAAGGTGGAGTGGGCGCGCGCGTTCACGTCCGGGTGCCGCGATTGGTAGATCTTCACCATGCTCAGCACGGCCAGCACGTACATGAACGCCGTGTCTGAGCATTCGTAAAAGGGCAACGCGTGCCATTCACGCGAACGTCAGAATTGACGATCCGACAGTCTTATTAGCAAATTTTAATAATTGTATGATTTTGGTAAAGCTATCGTTTATATCTGCATAAAATTTCAGGTGCTCTAATTTAAAATAAACGGTCCTACATCAATAAAGTAGCTTACTTTATTGATGACGTACCAGAAGGATATAGCTATTAAAAAAAATAGTTTCAATAATAATAATTCTAATCACGAGTCATTTATGCTTTCGACTAGATCTCGACCCAGCGGTTTCAGTCTTCAACCGTATGGAGACGGTAATTTGTATTAATTATAGTTACACTTTAGCACAATTGTTTTTGCAGTGATCGCTGAAATAGTTCGCAGAGATCAGGCTCAGTAGCGTTGTTTTACTTGCAACTTTAACCTAACCAACTAGGACACAATAATAAAAATTGTTGAGTCTCCATAGGATTCGAGCCCACGAACTCCGGTTTCTGAACCTCAAACCTCTCATTAGGCTACGGTGCAGTTAACAGGAGTGAAAAAGTAACAGTTACCCATTAATCGTAACAAAATTTTCTATTTATAACGTTATTTTATTCTTTTACTTTACAATCGTAACGTTAATAAAATTTTATGTCAATCAAAACCACGGTTATCCTACATTCCTTCAGCTCTCGAAAGTATTACCGAATTGGAAGTTGAGCCTGTTGGGGCACACGTGGTAGCTGGCCGAGAGCACCGCCACCACCATCATGGCGGCACCGAGCGCCGACAGCAAGCCGTAGTGCGCCGGGATGCCGTACTCCTGGCGATAGCGGCATTTTAGAACAGAGTGTTGCGAAAGAGGCAGCGGGAGGCCGAGGGGCTCACCCGGTGGCGCGGGTGGCGGCGGCGCCTCGTCCGGCGGCGGCGCACTTGCAGCAGGAAGAGCGCGCCCAGCAGCAGGTAGCCGGCGTTCGACAGCACGTGGTTGAAGTCGTTCAGGGCGCCCGCGGGGTGCGCGCACAGGAAGTTGTAGTAGCACACGTCCAGGGAGCCGAACTCGTTCAGCACCTGCGGGGCCGACCGTCACTCACTGCCGAGGTGCTCGTCCGCGAGGAAGGTCGGTCGAGTAGAGCGATGCACGTATAGTTATAGTCACCAGCTGCACGACGACGACGAACTGGATGACGGGCAGCGCGTAGAAGACGGCCACGGTGGCCAGCGTGTACAGGTAGCGGTCGGAGCGCGCCCGCAGCGTGCGCTCGCGCCTCTGCGCCAGCGCCGCCAGGTGCAGCCGCGCCGGCAGCCCGAACGGGCCCTGAGTGCCATTGCGCAGCTGAACATTAGCACTGCGTAGTGGCCTAATACCATTTCCAAAAAGAAGAAGAAACAATTAAAATTGCTGGTAGAATTCGAACCGAATCATTCGCAGTGGCGGCGTGTCCGTTGGTGCGTGGCGTGTCCGCGGCATCTGAGGCTCCAGCGGCAGTGGCAGGCGCGGAGGGCGTCCTTCCGCTACCGACGCTCCTCTCTCTCCTCCTCCTCGGAAGAGCTGCCGTCGCTGCTGTCAGAACGTGTCCACTGCCAAATACAAATTTTATACGTTCACTGTACGCTTGTGCTGCCTTTGGTAAAAATCAGTTTGTCAGAAAAAAGATGTAAAGTTTATTATATGTTTGTTCAGTAGTTTTTATCACCTATATTTGTGTCTTTAATGTGCTAGACGTATACTTGAAGTAAAAATATTAACCAGATTCTTTCTCCTCAACGGAAGGATAACGGGTAGTAAATGTAGTCGCCTTTTTATGGGAGTCAGTTTGAGGAGAAGAAAACAGTATTATAAAATCATTACTGTCTTCCGGTTTCAAGGGCACCGCAGTCGGCTTACTTAAGAGGTAAATTTGATCTAAGAACCTATTTGTCAAGGCGGCAAATGAATACGTGGCGTCTTAAGCTGCTTTCCTTATGTGCAGGGCGTAGAATTTACCTTCAAAACAAAGTTGTTTCAAAACTTGCAAGACTCGTGGCTCATATCAATAAGAAAAGTTTGGAACGATATATACCAGAGGTCCGACGACGGCGGTGTCCAGGCGTTTGCGCCGACTCCGCTTCTGAAATATCAATTGAAACATTTGTAGCAAAACGCATTTCTGCACGAGTGAAGTGCAGCGAGTGCGGCTCCAGACCTGGGGAGGCGGCGGGCGCGTCGGCCAGCACGGCCTTGGGGCGCACGAGGCGCGCGAAGGGCGGCCAGCGCTGCGCCAGCACCAGCGCCCCGAACGCCACGTAGAACAGCACGAACAGCGCCGCCGTCACCGACACCGCCGCCGCGTACTGCGCACGGCTCAACGCCGCCTGTTAAATAAATGCGGATAGATAATGTGAAGATGGTTCATGCGTCGGGTGAGCAAATCGATAAACGGTGCGAGTCGCCAGGAGCACCTCGTCAGTAGTTTAAAGGAAGCTAGGGCTTCGGAATTGCATCTTTATTGGTCCTAAAAGCATGTTCTGGGGTTTTAAATGACCAGAGCCAAAATTTGGCGTCCTTTAATACAGATTGAATGAATATATATACAAGGGGAGTACGTGCCTCGACGGTGTAGGTGATTCGCTTGGCAGGCGGCAAGCGTCGCGGCGCGGGCGTGGGCTCCTCCTCGCCGAGCAGCACGTCGCGCACGAGCCAGTCGGCGCTGAGCGGCTCCTCGCCTCGGCAAGCGCGCTCGCTGCCGTGCACCACCGCCACCACCAGGAAGCCGCGCGGGTACTCGCGCCGCTGCAGCAGGCGCCGCATTCGAACACGTTTAATAGCCTTCATTAATGGCACACTAAATAAATTTAATTTTTATTAATTACTGAGATAACAGGGCATTACCTTGTGCCCCGAGCCTGACACTATAGTCACCTGAGCTGCAGCTAGCGGCCATGGCGCCCGCTTCGTATGGTTTTCGAGCGCAAAGGAATGAAATGACACTCACCGACACTTGCACGGCGCCCGAGTACTGCACCGTCATCCTGAGGCCGACGCTCTCGATTTCGCTGAGCGTCTGCGCTATGGGGCACTGCGGGATCGATACAACGCAAAGGTTCAGCACCACACGAGGATCGTTTCAGACTCACAGCAGGTTTACATTCTTCTATCGGCTCACCGAGTAGTTCTGTACAGATATGGAAGCGCAGGCGTCATCCTCAGAGGCTACCACGAGGCGCACGCTCTGCTGCCCTTCGGCGAACTGGTAGTGGACCACCTGAGGCGCCATCTGTAATAAGATCGATCGAAGACGATGAAACGAGCTTCTGTTCTCAATCAGATTTCTGATCACCTGATTACAGCACACAATTCAGAAGCATAGTGTTATTACCATATAATAACTACGTAAAACATGTTTTGTTTAACACTAATCAGACCGAACATTTATTAGATACCTAGTTTACCATAACGGGTCAAATGACCCGAAATTTACGTTCCTACTTTTATGTATGTAATATGGATGTTGGAAAGGAAATAAAAATATAATGATAATAAAATATGTATTATAATTATATAAATGGCGCGGCGCCTCGTCCGGCGGCGGCCACTTGCAGCAGGAAGAGCGCGCCCAGCAGCAGGTAGCCGGCGTTCGACAGCACGTGGTTGAAGTCGCTCAGGGCGCCGCGGGTGCGCGACAGGAAGTTGTAGTAGCACACGTCCAGGGAGCCGAACTCGTTCAGCACCTGCGGGGCCGACCGTCACTCACTGCCGAGGTGCTCGTCCGCGAGGAAGGTCGGTCGAGTAGAGCGATGCACGTATAGTTATAGTCACCAGCTGCACGACGACGACGAACTGGATGACGGGCAGCGCGTAGAAGACGGCCACGGTGGCCAGCGTGTACAGGTAGCGGTCGGAGCGCGCCCGCAGCGTGCGCTCGCGCCTCTGCGCCAGCGCCGCCAGGTGCAGCCGCGCCGGCAGCCCGAACGGGCCCTGAGTGCCATTGCGCAGCTGAACATTAGCACTGCGTAGTGGCCTAATACCATTTCCAAAAAGAAGAAGGAAAGAATTAAAATTGCTGGTAGAATTCGAACCGAATCATTCGCAGTGGCGGCGTGTCCGTTGGTGCGTGGCGTGTCCGCGGCGTCTGAGGTTCCGGCGGCAGCGGCGGGCGCGGAGGGCGTCCCTTCCGCTACCGACGCTCCCTCTCCCTCCTCCTCCTCGGAAGAGCTGCCGTCGCTGCTGTCGAACGTGTCCACTGCCAAATACAAATTATATACGTTCACAGTACGCCTGTGCTGCCTTTGGTAAAAATCTTAAAAAAGGGTGTATTTAGCAGAAATAAATTTTAAGTTTGTCAGAAAAAAGATGTAAAGGTTATTATATGTTTATTCAGTAGTTTTTATCACCTATATTCGTGTCTTTAATGTGCTAGACGTATACTTGAAGTAAAAATATTAAACAGATTCTTTCTCCACAATGGAAAGATAACGGGAAGTAAATGTTGTCGCCTTTTTATGGGAGTCAGTTTGAGGAGAAGAAAACAGGGCACCGCAGTCGGCTTACTTAAGAGGTAAACTTGATCTAACAACCTATTTGTCAAGGCGGCAATTGTATACGGGGCGTCTTACGCTGCTTTTCTTATATGCAGGGCGTAGAATTTACCTTCAAAACAAAGTTGTTTCAAAACTTGCAAGACTCGTGGCTTATATCAATAAAAAAAGTTTGGAACGATATATACCAGAGGTCCGACGACGGCGGTGTCCAGGCGTTTGCGCCGACTCCGCTTCTGAAATATCAATTGAAACATTTGTAGCAAAACGCATTTCTGCATGAGTGAAGTGCAGCGAGTGCGGCTCCAGACCTGGGGAGGCGGCGGGCGCGTCGGCCAGCACGGCCTTGGGGCGCACGAGGCGCGCGAAGGGCGGCCAGCGCTGCGCCAGCACCAGCGCCCCGAACGCCACGTAGAACAGCACGAACAGCGCCGCCGTCACCGACACCGCCGCCGCGTACTGCGCACGGCTCAACGCCGCCTGTTAAATAAATACGGATAGATAATGTGAAGATGGTTCATGCGTCGGGTGAGCAAGACGATAAACGGTGCGGTCAGTAGTTTAAAGAAAGCTAGGGCTTCGGAATTGCATCTTTTATTGGTCCTAAAGCATGTTCTGGGGTTTTAAATGACCAGAGCCAAAATTTGGCGTCCTTTAATACAGATTGAATGAATATATATACAGGGGAGTACGTGCCTCGACGGTGTAGGTGATTCGCTTGGCAGGCGGCAAGCGTCGCGGCGCGGGCGTGGGCTCCTCCTCGCCGAGCAGCACGTCGCGCACGAGCCAGTCGGCGCTGAGCGGCTCCTCGCCTCGGCAAGCGCGCTCGCTGCCGTGCACCACCGCCACCACCAGGAAGCCGCGCGGGTACTCGCGCCGCTGCAACGGGCGCCGCATTCGAACACGTTTAACAGCTTCATTAATGGCACACTAAATAAAAGATCGTCATCAATGAAGATCACTCCGATTACGTAGTTATACTGAGATAACAGGGCATTACCTTGTGTCCCGAGCCTGACACTATAGTCACCTGAGCTGCAGCTAGCGGCCATGGCGCCCGCTTCGTATGGTTTTCGAGCGCAAAGGAATGAAATCACACTCACCGACACTTGCACGGCGCCCGAATACTGCACCGTCATCCTGAGGCCGACGCTCTCGATTTCGCTGAGCGTCTGCGCTATGGGGCACTGCGGGATCGATACAACGCAAAGGTTCAGCACCACACGAGGATCGTTTCAGACTCACAGCAGGTTTACATTCTTCTATCGGCTCACCGAGTAGTTCTGTACAGATATGGAAGCGCAGGCGTCATAGTGTTATTACCATATAATAACTACGTAAAAAATGTTTTTTGTTTAACACTAATCAGACCGACATTTATTAGATACCTAGTTTACCATAACGGGTCAAATGACCCGAAATTTACGTTTCCTACTTTTATGTATGTAATATGGATGTTGGAAAGGAAATAAAAATATAATGATAATAAAAATATGTATTATAATTATATGAAATAGTATTTTTACAATTTCTATTTCAAACGCAAAAAATAAGAGCTGTTTTTATACATCACATTTTTTACATATAAGTGTTTCCGTCGCACATTTCCAGCAAACAAATTTTTTACAATTGGAGCAAATTTTATTAGTTTTATTCTCTTTTCAGTATCCTATTTGACACCTCTTATGTTTATTAGAATCTGTAACAGGGTTAGGCAACGATCGTTTAGCATTTGCTTTTTCTTTTGGTTTATCACGGGCAACTCGAAAATCGTCGGCAAGTTCTACTGCTACTTGAGTAAAAAATCTTGTCTCGAGATATTATCTCCTGTTGCTTGCTTGTATAAAATCCAGGCATTTATACCAGCTAAATCAAGGATATTGAAAAAAACTTGGAGTGGCCATCTGCAAGACTTAGACTTTGTAGTAAATTTCCTCGCCATTTGATTGGTCATGTCTACACCAAATTTGGTTTTATTGTAATATGAAACAGTTTCAGGTAAACGCTTATCATTATTTTCTATTGACACAAATTTATATTTAGAACTAAGTAACAATATATTTTTTATTTGGCTTGCTTGAAATTGTAAGAATACAGTTATCTGAAGTAAAAGTTTTCGAAGAAAATGTTGCCATATCATCTTTCTTGCATGTTCTTATATGGTTCATAATACGGTGGTCAATTATCAATGAAAATGCAGTACTAACTTTACCTTTCATTTCACATATGACGTTTAGCATATCCTGTTGGGCCTACTTCTTGCCTGAAAATGTTATGAAGTGGTGGTCTTCCAGGTGTGCCACCTATTTGTATTTCTTCCCAAACAGACCCATCAATTGCAACATGTTGTTCATTTATTTCTGCTTCACTTTCTTCAGAACTTGAGTGTAATCTTCTTCTTTTTCGTCCACAGCCGATATTCACAATATTTTCCTCTTCATTGTCAGTATCTGTAGATTCAGACTCATTTTCGTTTGTAACAAATATATCTTCGTTTTCAGAAAATTCATCTTCACCGATTTCCGAAAACTCTTCTCCAATATCATTTATATTTTCTAAGAATTTGGACTGTCTCGTTCGTTTCGACATTTTATGGATAAATAGTATAATAAATAGTTACCTATATCACTAATAAAGCTATCAAAACAAAATAAAAACTATGTACTAAACTTTTCTTTTTTTGTTGCATTGCTGCACAAAAATCTAGTTTCAATCTAAATTTTTTATATTTTCTTGAATTATTCTGAGCTATTTTCACTATTTGATTGAACTAGTTTACAGTGTTTGCATACATTTGCAGTTTACCGAATAAAATAAAATAAGCAATATGTATTGATAAGCTGTGTGTATGTGGTAGAACAGTATACGACAGTTATAACTCAAAATAAACAAAACAAAAAATTATAAAAATAGTGTTAGAACAGTGCACTTAATTAGTCAGAAAAAGTCAGAAAGTTAAATTTGGAGAAGTAATAAGATAATATGTGCATTATTAATGCGAAAGTTCAAAATGGGTCATTTGACCCGTTATGGTATGATTAGTGTTAAATTAATAGGAATTAGGCGCACTTTTACTTTTGCTCCTTTCACTTTATTGGCAATCAATGTCAATACTAAATCAAAATTATAGATAAAGCTCAACCTTTATCTTATTTGAATTATGTTACAAAGATTTCAGATCTGGCTCGACTTTAGTATAATCATAACAATTACTTGTGTTTGTTTCTGGACTTTACAAGATGAACAACACATATCGAAAGGTGTGACGTGTGCATGGGCACATTTCGATTGCCTGGAATGAAATAGAGAAGCGGAGTGAACCTGGGTCGCCTCCACGGCGAGCGGCTCGGCGAAGGGCAGGCGCCAGGAGGGCGGCAGCCGCGCCCGCACGCGCACCTCCGCGCCCGCGCCGCACGACGACGACACGTGCAGCGTGAACGAGCCCCTCGCACCGGCGGAGCCCTCTGGCGGCCGATGTTAGACATCCAATAGAGTTATACTATGCCATGATTTATAAAGACACAATCGAAACATCATGCCTCTGGATTCTCATCTTACTAACGGCATGGTCAGCAGCATGCCAACATGAATTCATTTATTGTTTATTGCATTAAATATTCGTGAGTTAATCTGTGTAGATGGCCAATGGTAAATGACACATAACACAATACACATATATTTATGTATTAAATACATATTTTGAATACATGACACATAAGTAAAGTAAATAAGAACCGTTTTTTCTTTAAGACCAATGCGGACACAAAACGTCCTCGGTGCTTTTACGCTTTGCGACTGCAATCTTCCTTGGAAACTGAAACTTTAGACATGATTTCAGGGTGAGATAAGAGAAAAAGAAACGAACCACAGTCGGAGTCCGCGTTCTGCGGCGCCGTGTCGTCCGGGCAGAGGGCGCGCTGCAGCTCGTACGTGAGCGTTTCGTCCTCCTCGTACGGCAGCTGCCAAGTGCTCGCACCTGGGGGCAGCCATGGGGCGCTCATTCAATCATTTGCGAAGCACTTTAAGTCCCAAGTGTAGTAAAGTAATTATACTTGATCATAATAAACAGACCAAGGAAATAATTCGAAAAAATAAACACGGCCTAAGTCAGTACAAATTAAGAGTATCATATCTGTCACAGCGCCATGTTATTATTGCTTCAAGCGTTTAATAAAAATGAATTAAATGGTAGCTTATGGACGGTCACCTGCACGCCGCCGCGCCGTGAGCAGCACCGGCTGCGCCACGTCCCCGCCGGAGCTGGTGACGAGCAGCGTGGCCGGCCAGGCGCCGCCGTCGTCGCCCACCACCACCACCGTGGGCTGGGACATCTTTCGCGTCTTCAGGTGTTTACAATATGGGGGGACCGATTGGGAGAGTACGACTACAACTCGGTCATGACAATATGAAGCTATTTTGTCGCTATAGAGTAATAAAAAATAGTCAAAATCTGTTATGGGTACAGACTATAGGAGTACATGAATCTTTTTAATCAATGTAGTTCATTTACGGTTAAATTTTGTTCAGAATAATATTGTCCAGAGATATAAGCAATTTTTGTTCTCGGAGATTAGGAGAACGAAAAAGCTTATATTTGCTTCAGAGATTTTGTAGTTCGCGTAATGTGAGGCTTAACCGTTATAATATCTCGTTATTTATTTTTCTTTCAATACAGTTTACTTTCGGTCTAAAATTATCAGTGTATTGTATCGAACGGTCCATATTTTGATCTATATTAAATATAATTCATTACATAAATCGAAAATTGATTACTCTATTGAATTAGATATCGCACGAAGCTATATAACCCTTAACTTACAAGGCCGACCAAAAATTTAAAACCAGTCCTACAACCTCACCTCCTACTAACAACGGATCCTAAATAGATTATATACTTAGTCCGTAAAATAAATAAAATAATCAAAATAATAGCCAATACTCTAACACTGATAAAAGCCGCCTGAGAAGCGGGTGGAAGAGTTATTGTAATATATTACGGTGTGTTCAATCGATAAGAATAACTTTGCTTTTGTTTTTTTTCGTGGGTTAATGATAAAGGTAACTTAGCTCAGTTATGTTTAGCAGTTATACGCTCAATTATACCCTTATATTTTGAAAATGCAATATTACATGATTATTGGGCTCGATACAGCGACACAAATTAAGAGCTTCTAGTGAAGATAATTTCATCGTTGTAATTAGCTGGAATAGACGCCAAACAGAACCAGGAATTATTATTGCTTAATACTACTGTACTTTTGTGGGAAGAGCTTGGGATAAAAACGTCCGCAATGTCGCCCAAAGTCGCAAGAAGGCACGTAAACGTTTTACGTCAAAGTTGGTACAACATTTAACAAGAACGTCAAAAACTTTAAAGTATAGGTATATTTTTTTACATCTTACATGTTTATTTACTTAGTTTTACTTAATTCTCTTATAACTACGTTGGTCCTAAACTTTTGGCCTGCAGTGTACATGTGTTGTAACTGATAGTGATTGTTTTTGAACGTAGTGATTCGCCTCGACGCACGTGTTTTAAACTACGGTTAGGCTGGATTGATATCGTTTAGTGTCAAGTTAACTAGTAATTTTTCGGTTGAAGAGTAAGCTTAAGTTATTACCGGTATGAAGTCCAAAATGTATTCAACCGTGTTATTGAGCAGGAGAACTTTCTCTTCGTCGTACTGCACCCTGTAATGGGAAGCCATTTCAAATATATGACGTTTACATCAATGCACGAGGTCACTAAGCATTGTTTCTATTACTCGTCATGTTCGGCGTTGGCCGTAATCACCCATTACGACAGAAGTATAAATAACCATTAGTCAATAACAAGGATAATTAGATAACCACTTAAATGAAGTAAGTACTGAATGACTGTAAGCTTAATTTAATGTTTAACATTGAATTTATTCAATTTTAACGAAATAAATGAACGTTTAACAATGATTTGTGCGTATTTTTTGAACAGTTTGAATGAACAGAAACCTTTTGTGGAAACTCATCGTATAGGGCGGAAGGGCATAAACGTGACATGTGGCCATCGCGCACTCACCTCATCTGAATTACGGCGACGGAGTCCACTTGTTGGTCACATCGGATGGCCACCGTCCACCAGCAGACGGCCAAAGCGGACCGAAGGAGTGACGCCCGCATGGCGTGCTATGGTGACCACTCACACCTACCGAACGGCTCAACCGCTGCCTAAACTTGCACGAATCGTGTTCATTTCCGTATTTAATGTGAATATTTTTGCACAAGCGGCCACTATGCTGCGTATGTTTATGAAGCGACGCCGGTCCCGTCCGCGACCGATAACCTAATGGCACAAAATAATATCGTCCACTGGAGTGGCCTCCAAGCTTGTCTAGTACGATTTCGGGTGATCCGCGGAGTTGGTTCGGTGCGCCCTTATCGCCGCTATCGCCATCGGCCTCGATAAGCGCCGGAATGCGACCGAACGCGACACCCACCTTCGGGAGGGCGGCGCGACGCTGATTCACTACCACCTTTGTCTTCTCCTATCATAGATATAGTGCTTATCTAATTTAAGGGATCTTCATCTAAAATAGGTTCCTTGAAACCAGCTTCGTTTTGCAAATCGCCAATTAAAATCCTATGCTCAAGGACTTACGATAACATTTGTGAAACAATTTTATTTCACTGTACATGGTGGTTGCGTAAATAATAGAGATTATTGTTTATCTTTTGGGGAACAAATATTTATTTTTAGTGTGAACCAATGCTCCTAGACTAGTGGTACAGTTTTCGCTTTAAACAGTCAAGGGCTGTGGGTTCGAATACAACAATAACTGTGTTTCGTGTGACAGCATGATTGACGGGGCATAATGCCCGATCACTTGTAAAGAGAGGTGATTCACGTATCGGAAAGACATCGTGACGAGCGTCGATGACTGTCAGTGGTATATGATCGGACATTTATTTCATGTAATAAAGGAAAGAGTTAATGAGAGCCATTTCTCGAGAGAGATTATTTTGCTTACAGGTGTACATTCGTGCGGCACTTTCAATAAAGATTTTATAGCCGTCATGTAAGTTATACTTTTACGACCAAGCCGACTTGTGACTTGTTAATTGAACTTTTCCCCATTTAATTTGATTCGAGTGCAACAAAACATTTGTCTAAAAGAAGCCCTCAATCAATGAGAGTCTAACGTCGTTTCTCGTAAATCCATAATGCGGTAGGGAGGAGTGGGAGTAGGAGTGGGAGGCAAATGAAAAGAAAGAAAGAGCTTCGGCGAGGAGGAAGAGTTTATTGGTCCCTGCGGCGCGAGTAGCGCAGGCCCAGCTCGTCGGCCACCTCCTCCACGGCGGCCAGGCAGCGCTCCAGCTGCTCGCGGCTGTGCGCCGCCGACAGGCAGAACCTGTGCCAACATCATTATTCATACTAAAATAAAGCAATTCCAACAATGTTTCGAATAAAATAATAGGAAAAAGAATATTTATTAATGATTGACACAGCACTGTGTCTATTATTATCTTTACTAAATACAATTATATCCACGATAAAATTTTAAACGATGCATAACAAAGCTCAATTTTAATGAACTGACTGGAATATATGTTAAATAACGAAAACAAAAACGTGACCAACTTTTTAAATTTAGTTATAAATTAATTTTTAATAACCCCGCGTTTTGCATTAAAGCGAAACTAGGGAAAAGGAAAAACGATGAGCTGAAAGTCGGCGATTTTGGAGTAGGGCAACGGAACCCAAGGGGGCAACAGCTGGCTGACTTTATGGAGAGGGAAGGACTATATATGATGAACTCCTTCAAAAAGCAGCCCCACAGAAAGTGGACCTGGATAAGCCCCGATGGTTCCGTAAAAAACGAGATTGACTTTATCATGACGACCAAACGCCAAATATTCAATGATGTCTCTGTGATTGCAAGGTTTAAAACCGGCAGCGATCATCGACTGGAAAGATCTCGTCTGCTAAAGTGCACGCTTCGTCCGTCTCGTGCCCATATTCAAAATGCCCATGGCTTTCAGCTCGAACTTAGCAAACGCTTCCAAACCCTAGACGAGTGCAACACTGTGGACGATATTAACACTGAGCTCGTGGAGACTGTTCATGGTGTGGGTTCTAGGTTTTATAAAACACACCGCAAAACTGGAACCCAAAAACTCTCTGATGCCACTCTTAACCTTCTGGATACAAGACGGAAGATACGGCTACAGTCTTCTTCTGATAAGTCTGATTATATGCAGCTTAATAGACAGTTCTCCAAGTATATGCGGCGGGACTTGGGCGTGTTGCCAGTAATGACCTACGGAACTAAGACGTGGTCCTTCACTACTGGCCGTATGAGGAAGCTCCAAGACACTCAGCGAGCTATGTAGCGGCTATGCTCGGAATTTCTCTGCGTATTAAAGTGCGTAATACAGACATCCGCAGCAGAACGATGGTGACAGACTTAGTTCGCAAAGTTAGCAAGCTAAAGTGGCAATGGGCCGGCCATTTAGCTCGTAGAGCCGATAACCTCGTACTGGCCATCGCAGTGTGGGACGACCTGTGCCAGTGTGCGGGAAGTCGGTGGTTGCAGGTGGCGCAGGATCGTACTTCTCGGCGGCTCATGGGGGAGGCCTATGTCCAGCAGTGGACTTTCATAGGCTGATATGATGATGATGATGATGATGATGAACCCCGCGTTTTTCTTATATTTGCCCAGACTAAATCTATAATGACTAATGATTACATAAACTACACTTATTGTCATATAAGACGTCCACACGGCTTAACTCACGTATGACACTTATAACCTAAAGATAAGATACACGCATATATTATTTTAATACAACATATTATTTGTAAAAGGGATGTATCCTTAAATAAATCGCAAGTTTGATTTATTTAAGGATAAATATTTAAACAGATTTAACTTCCCATGTTAAAAAAACATATTTTAGGCCATGTCTGATGTTTTCTGTATCTCCTCAAGAGCCACTGAGCCTTCTGTGGGATAGAATTATACTGTGCACACGCAGTTGCTTGCGATTTCTTTAAAAAGTAAATTCTGTCAGATTTTTTTTGAAAAAGGTAGCTAAGTTACTCCCGCTTACATCGGCAATCTTTCTGTAAAAGTCCCGTTAAAACGGACAAGCCCTTTTTTATTTTTTTTATAATTAAAAGGCTTTAATAAAATAATGCATAAAAATGCGGCCTTAACACCAAAAGGCATAATCTACCAGTCGATCTTTGGGTGGTAGAGTTGTTACAGAGATTTGCTCGAACGAACAGAAAGACAAAAAAATCCACACGTTATAATATTTAACCGATACAAATAAGTATTGGTTATATATTACAATGAAGGGAAAACTGGTTATCCTTTGTACGCTTTTCAGATTATTTTTTTTTTAGTTATGATTAACTGTCGGAATTACTCTTATATCTAATTGTAGAAAATTTATTGTACTTCGTTACAAAATAAAAAATAAATTATTATGTCAAAAGGTTAAAGTTATTATTTTTCTATAACAATATATTTGTAGGAACGTACTACATGCATATCACAATATGTTATGAACTTTAAATAGCCTATTGAAGTCGTTGAATTTTTGTTAGTTACTTGAAAAATATTTATTTATTAACTAACTTAATAACGCTTGATTTGTCGCAAAAGTTTGCTCAATGACAAAAATGTGTTACCTTTTATGATTCATATGTATTAATGTGCAAGTGGCGACACTTTGCTAGCAAAAAGTGTATTTGTCTGCTGTTTAGTATTTCTGTCATACTCGACGTACGAAACCATTTCCTTGAATCATTAAAAAATGGTTATTTTCTTATTATACACTAATTTATAGGTAAACCGTAGGGAGATAAATAAATTATAAGGCGCACTTCTAACGGATGCTACGGTGTGAACGGGCGTTCCCCAGGGATCAATTGCTAAAATAATACATTTTCTCATACACTGAATATATATACAGTATATAGCGAATAAATGTATTGACCTGATGCGCGCCTTGTAGAGCGGCGTGGCGGGGAAGCCCACGCCCACGGTGGCCAGGCCGCGCGCCGTGAGCCGCTCCACGGTGGCCGCCATCTTGCTGAACGAGTACACCAGCATGGGCACGACGGGCGAGTCCGCGTGCCCGAAGGCCACCACGCCCATCTCGCGCAGGCGCCGCCGGAACAGGTGCGTGTTGTCGCGCAGCGTGCGCACGCGCCGCAGCCCCGCCGGCGTGCGCAGCGCGCGCATGGCCGCCAGCACCTGCATGGCCACGGGCGGCGCCATGGCGTGCGCGTACGCGTGCGCGTGGCCCTGCGCGCGCACCCACGCCACCAGGCGCGCGCTGCCGGCGATGTAGCCGCCCGCCGCGCCGAAGCTCTTCGTGAAGGTGCCCATGAGCACGTCCACGTCGGACGGCTCGACGCCGCAGTGGTCGGTGACGCCGCGCGCGTGCGCCCCCATCGCGCCCACCGAGTGCGCCTCGTCCAGGTACAGGTGCAGCCCGAGCCGCTTCTTGAGCGCCACCACGCCCTGCAGCGGCACGATGGAGCCCTCCATGCTGTACACGCCCTCCACCACCTGCGGGCCGAGCGCACCGTCAGTCGCCTCCGCCGAGCCCTCGCGACGGAGAGGTGTGTAGGCCGAGGCTTACGATGACGATCTTCCTCCACTTGCGCTCGGCGATCGCCTCCCTCGCCAGCCGCTCGAGGTGGCGCAGGTCGTTGTGCCGGAACACTCGCACGGTGGCCTTCGCCAGCCGCAGCCCCAGGATGAGCGACGCGTGGTTGTTCTGGTCGCTGAGCGCCAACGTGCCGGGGCCCAGCAGGCCGGGCAGCCCCAGCGAGTTGGTGGCGAAACCCATGCCGAACACTATCGCCGCCTGAAACGCGAAAGCGACATTATAGATCTTCGTTTTTAAGTTGGTCAGGATGGTATGTTACTCTTGCCACGTGGACGCGCACCTCGACGCCGAGAAACCTCGCCGTGGTCTCCTCGAGCTCCCTGTGCAGGGCGCTGGAGCCGAGCTCCGCACGCGACGAGCACATGGCGAGGCCGTAGCGCCTGGCCGCCTCCGCCGCCGCGTCCGCGCAGGGGCCCGTGGGCTCCGCGAAGCCCAGGTAGTTGTAGGAGCCCAGGTTGATGCAGCGCCTCTCCGTCCCCGTGAACCTGCAATCGATCGTCCATGTTGGACAGTGCACTTCTTAAATTGATCCTAACATTAGACATGACGGCATGTGCAGTGTATGCCCGTGCTCACCCGAAGGACCAGTTGTAGTCGTTGGTGTAGCGCTCCTTGAGCACGAGCTCGGCCCCCGGCGCCGAGCTGATGGGCCTGTTGAAGCAGTGCCGCACGCGCCGATACACGTACCGCGAGAAGAATCTGCTCGAACGAGTTGTATAGCGGCGCGTACCCCTGTTCGACCAGAATTTAATGCACATCAAAAACTCTTATTTTTGTAATACAATTAATTCTGAGTTAATAGATACCTAATAATTTATAAACTCGTTATGACTAAATCATTATTTTATAAATAAGAGTTACAATATTATAGGAGTTACTTTGATATTGCTCATATCCATGCATAGAACTTATTATCTCAGAAGTACGGTTTCCTAGATGTTCGAACGAAAGTGTTCATTTTTAAAAATGTCTATAACTATTAAATCATTTTCAACCAAAAGTAATTTGAAAAATACAAAAACAACTATAATCGATAATCCTGCTAACCACGTAACCGAAGGTTACATTAGCACAATAAGAGAGTCTAAAATATACACCATAGCAAATGAGTTAAAATAAAATATATAAATAGATAAACCTTTGGACCCTTAGTTAAGGGTCCAAAGATTTATCTTTTATCAAGAAAACATTGACTTCGTGGAAATGAATAGGAATTGTGGAAATTCAATAAGTGTACTACTCAAACACCTTATGTAGTGTCAAAACGTATCATCGAAGATAAGATAGCGCATGAGGCGGAAATTTAAACCATTTAAGAATGTCGAGTGTTTCGTTATTTGAAAACGCACGACTTCAGACCAATAAGCAAAATAATTAAGTGTTTACTAAAAAAAACTTAAGGCCAAGTTATTCCCGACGAACGTAAGCTGATATAAACATAAGCGGAAACTCCTGGGTTTTTGTTTTTCAGCCAGTAATCTTTTTGTTTTATTTTTTATATTCTGTTACATCTGTAAAAAGTAAAGTAAAGTAGGTTCATTATGATAAGGAGTTACCATGAGTAACCAGAAAATAAGTGACCTCCGACTATGCAATAGTTCTGCTCACAATGACTTTAACAGCGTGAGGAACTATTATTGCGAATTATGGTTGTTCTAACACAGACAGTAAAAAAAGCTATTTTTAGCAATGGCGTTATTTCATATGGAGTGTTTCATTGGAATTAATACTGGTAAATCTACGCTTCTCTCACCATTAGAAAGCTACATTCACCTTCAATAAAATAGGCTACTTTTACCCCAAGAAAATCTATTTGAAAAATATAAAATAACACGGGTCGAATAAATATACATAGACAATATGAAAAATCAAGGTCATATTACACTGATAACACTTAACACAAAACGGGGCCTATCGACGGTCGACGAATGTTCAATGTATTTGGCGTCGGACAAGTCAGCGGTGACGGCCCCACTTTCACGAGCGCCTCTCCTAGCACACAGATTGCAGTGCTCACTCGAAGAAAAAAACATGCATTTTCACTTCGCATTTCACACAAAATAGCACTCTTCGTTATGATAGAAACGGTAATTAAAAAAAATACTAACCTAAACTTTCAATGTTAACATATTTTTATAATACATCAATTGATGATTTTTGAATATCATTGAGTCGGTCTTCTTCTTGGTCGTTATACTTCATTTCTGAAGGTCGTGTCCATAGAAGCCATCGCCTTTGATGTTATATACTTCCAGTGTTCTCGGTGTTCAGCTTCTCTGAGAGCAGTTGTAACGGGGAGACCAGTAAGTGAAGTTATTTGGTCACACCAGCGAGTAGGTAGACGTCCGCGTGGTCTTTTCCCGTCTATTTTTCCCACTACGACCAGCTTGTCGAGGGAGTCTGTTTGTCGGCGGGCAATGTCACCAAAGTAACCCAGGATTCTCCGGTAACATGTGGTTGAGAGCCTACTTCGAACATTAAGTTGCTCCAAAATATATTTTATTTCTCCTCTTGGCGGTCCATGGTATGCGAAGCATCCTTCTCCAACAGCACATTTCTAAAAGCGTCTATCTTTTTGCGTCTTTAGTTTTGATTGTCCAGGATTCCGAGGCGTAAAGAAATATAGAGACCGGACCAATCTTATCTTAGTAGTAATAGATACTTTTCTACTCTGCCATATTCGTGTAAGCTTGTTTTAGCAGCTTTGGCCATTTTTATTCGTCTCTTTATCTCCTGTTCACTAGCGCCCTGATTAGAAATTAGAGATCCAAGAAAAACAAACTCGTTTACGAATTCTAGTTCCGAAAGTTCTCCAGTCCTAGTGATTTGGCTACTTCGGTCAACAAGCATTACTTTTGTCTTAGACCGGTTTATAGTGAGTCCAACTAGACCGCTCTCGTACTCTACCCTTCGGAATAATTCGGAAAGTTCTGTCTCCAGACGGTGCGAATAGGGTTGTGTCATCTGCATATCTCGGGTTACTTATCTTTTTGCCTCCCACAGATATGCCACCCTCCCATTCTTCTAAGGCCTTTCTCATTATATATTCACCATATGTATTGAAAAGAATTGGAAAAGGACCCATCCTTGCCTTACAACTTTCTCTGGCTTGAAGGCTCCCGAGATAGTGTCGTTAATTCTAACCATGTATTGACCATCAAGATAGAGATTTGCAATTAGCGCTACAAGATGACGAGATACACCCATTTCTCGCAATATGGTCCACAGGCTATCCCATTTGAAAATGGTGAATTGAACTCACGGCTTTTCTCGATTATTTCCCTCACATTCACGATCTGCTCTCTTGTCCCTCGGCCTTTTACAAATCCCGATTGCTCGTCGGGTATTTGCCATCGTAAGAGATATTGTAGTCTGCTATTGATTACGTAGAGCATTATTTTATTGGTATGCGAAATTAAGGCTAATGTACGAAAATTCTCGCATCGCATAGGGATTCTTTCCAATCAGCAATCCATATACCCGTTTTGCATATTTGATTGCAGAGATCATACATTATTTTAATCCCCTGGTCTCCTAGTTTTATTAATTCTTCAGCGAAGATATTGTGTGCACCGGCTGATTTGTTCATTTTAAGTTTGTTGTTCATTTCATGGCCATTCGTATTTCAGACTCAAGGATTTCGGGTTCCATACATTGCTCGTCTATGTCTTGCTTGCTTTCTGATCGTGTTGGGTCAGCATATAAATTCTTACAGTATGATCTCCACCTTTCTGTGACTTCATCTATTTGGGTTAGTACTTTGGTCATTGAGTCGGTAAGCGTAGAGTGAATTAACTGAACGGTGATCAATCATCATACTCTTCGCTAATTTAAAACTACCACTACTAACAAATGAGAATCAGATTAATTTGAGTAGAAATAATGTCGAGAAGTGATAATGTTGCCTAAACAACAGTGTATTACTGAAATAAGATATCTATTCAAATTGTTAACGAAGCGAAAGCGTAAAAAACCTCTTAGCAATAATGGATGATTAGATCGGATCGTGCATAAGTAACTGACAGGAAGGCAGTGTTCTTTTATTATGTGTAATATGATCTCAAACAAATATAAACAATTTTATTCTAGTGCTGAAGCGAAAACAAACTGTGCCAAACCGTTTACGTTAATATACAAAAAGTTGTAAATACTTTCACCTGAAGAAATATGAAAACAAATGTCGCGGATGAAGAGGGACGGGCAATTGTCCGTTAGGAAGATCGACCAACCTAATTCATTAGAGGCGTTCTTAAATACAATACGTGGGCACAAACATCACGGCTTATTGTCTACAATGGGATCTATTATACAACTAGCGGCCCGCCTCCACTTTGCACGCGGACATTTTAAACATATATATAATACATAAAAAAACATAATTTAGCTTACAAGTATTTTTATTCAAATATGTATATGTTAATGCTCAAGTTGAAAAAATAACCAATGTGCTTATAGTTTTATGTGTGTTTTAATATTGATAATTGATATGTTTTATTATATTGTAGACCGTTTCTATTTTATCAAAATCAAGAACTGATATTCGCAGCGGATACGATTGAAGTCACTTTATGGCTATTATATACACCTGTGTTGGTTTTATTACTGTTTCTAACTATTTCTAAAGTATTAAATAAAGCCTATGTTACATAGGTAACAACTTTAATCGTTTAATAATATTATTCTTGATTTAATTTTTAACTCCCTACGGGGCCCAAGAATGGGCTTGAGCTTTGAAAACCGGTCGTGGGTTCGAAGTCTGCAGGGTTCATGTTTCCTAGCCGATTATGGCAATTCCGATTTGTGCCGATTGCCTGTAAAATAAGAGGGTTCATTCAGGGCATATAAAAAGTCGGATCAGCGCCTGATCTCTCTCCGGTCGTGTCAGTTTTCCGTCCCATCGGACTTTTAGAGAATAAAGGAAGAAGGTGTGTACCTGTGTTTGCACGTACATTTGTGAACTATAATATATCCTGCAAAGTTAGCTGATCTCTAGTATGTATCGTCGATTAATTGCAGAATATTATTCTTAGATATTTGCTGTCTATTAGCAATAACTCACAAATGTCCACAAATCAATAAAAATTTCAAAGGTATGTAATTTAATTGTCTGCGACACGCGCCCCAAAACGATTTTGATTGTATCTCGTTAGAACTTCAAATATGATTTGACTCAGGGGAAAATACTTAAAATAATGTTATATTCCATCCGATTTGTGTTTTGTACGTATACATGAATATTAGTTCGTGGCTTAACAGAGACACTTAAGCTAACGACGATCAGTTTTAATGGTGAATCGTAAAACCGTGAGATGGCGTGGGGCGGAGCAGAGTTGCGCAAGGCCCCGTGAGCGCGTTGAGGCCGCAATTAGCGGCTCCTTCGCAATGCAGCCATTGCGTGGCCCATTTACAAGTAGTGGGTCAAATTTAGATACGCTATATAGCACTTGAATCAATCATTGCCGGTTCGATGGATAGATGATTAGTGAAATAAATCGGGTTTTTTTACGCTTTTATGTTACCTTAAAAACAGTGAAATTTTTACTTTAAGATAATTGAAAATAAAACAATTGTAACAATTATATATTTTCCATGTGATCATTCCAAATACACACCAAATCACTCGTGACGCGTCGAAAATATAAAAATTAAATAAGATAAATATCTTAGTTCTGATACTGTTTTATTTATATTTAGAAGATTTTTAAAGAAATGTCATACGCATTTCTTTAAAATTTTGAATTAAGCGGTTTACTGTATTTGCTATTTAGCGACAAGATTATCTTTAAACACTTTCTCAAATGAGCTTTAAGGTGTTAAAATATGTCATCCTCATATCAATCCCCAACCGAACGAAAGTGTACAACACAAGAGGCAAGCACAAAATGCCTACAACATTAAAATGATTACAATGCGTCACCTTGTAAGGAAACGATTGAAACGTTTACGACAGATTAAGAACCCGAGCGCGGCTGAAGATAAGCTTCGCCGAAGCCGTTGATAGTGGCTCATGCGAGGACGTCGGCGGTGCTGGTTGCAGATATGCGCACATCGCTCAGTTTCTATCATTTGCGATACAAGTAATACAGCGCATAGATATAGTGAGAAAAGCTTTTCCTTCGTAATTTTTCGTAAAACTTCGCATTTATCGTGCTCTCTCAATTAGCTTCAGTACCTAATTATACATCTCTACATTATACAGTCACAATGTTCATTTTGACATATGACACTAAACAATAAGTTTCATATTAATAGACAAAAAAGTCACTCATTTGAAAGGATGATTCACTGACAGTTCGGGTGTCATCGTATTCACTACATCTTTATTACTATTACTATTTGTATAAAAGGCAGATTTAATCTTTCTTAAAAATATAAGTTTATCCAATCATATGTCAAACACGATTATAGCAGAACTGCGCTAAGATTATGTAACTTGCTAACAGTTTCTCTAAAGTCTGCAACGTTACTGTCAAACGTTTCTGCTCAATGTTGATGATTTCATTTAAAACATCCAAGTATGCTTTACGCAGAGAGCGTAGTAGATTTAACGAGTTCCGATTATTGTACACACTGAATGGAGGACGACGCGAGACAAGAGAGAAGTCAGACACGGCGTTAGTGAGGCGCTGTGACGTCACGCGCGTGGAAGGCCAAACGTTCCGCCCTAATAGATGGAATAGAAATTAGTCCAATCGAACTGTACAACTAGCAGAAAGAAAAGATTCGTTTTTTGTTTTATTACACTTAAAATGACACTGGACCGTTGTTAATTATGTTATTAATAACAAAAACGTTACGTTTCTCTTAATTCTAAAATATCTAAAATAATAACGAATCTAAATTGAGACGCTCTACTATCACTATATTTCTTTTCTTACAAAAAAAACTAAGAGAATTATATTTATTTTTTTAGCATACGGGCGAACACCTACTTTCCTAATAAACTAAACAACAAGATGCAGGATTTTTATAAGACTGTGACTGCACAAAAACGCCCGTTGCATTCGAAATTGGGATGTTGGATCTCGTTAACCTACTGATTAACGAGATGCAACATCCCATATTGAATAAAAGCACCTTTTTTAAATTGGAATAGAGCACAAGTACTACTTTGAGCTAGAAAAAGGCACCACGACGGTACTTGTCTCGCCAGTCTCGTGTTAATGAGGAATTCACACTTTTTATATGGGATTGAAGGTTACCTAATTATAAAATTACCTGAAGTATTTTCATTGATTTCATCATAAAATAGTTGTATATTTTAAATCATTTGATATTTCATAAAAAAAAGCATTCTGCTAAATATTTAATAGAATCAATATAAAGGGATACTGCAAGTCAACAAGTGTTGAATTATATACGTCCTATTGAATGTTTTTCAATATAACTTGTCGGTATCAATCGATAATCAGGTGATTCAGTGCAAGTTGTTCCAGTACAAGCGTCACGCACGATGGGGCCCAAACAATTGCTTGGCAGGTGACGTTCCCATGTAGTTATGCAGCGTTATAGAAACCAATACAGAGTTTGACCAAAGCTTAGTCTGAAAAATCAATGCCATCTAATATCGTTAAAATTAACGATATCCTATCGATTAAAAAAATCCGTGACTATCACCAGACCAAATTTTTAATAATCATTTCCGACTTTTTAAACGTGGCCAACGTCGACATCTAAATTTTAACCTTATCATATAATCAATATATTCATTATAGAAATATAGTGCACAGTAAGCGTATAACATTTCCTGTAAACTGTCGATAAAGAAGTATTAAAAAAGTTAAAACAATAGAAAACTATTTAAAATACAAATGTGTTTGGTTATGGCTCATAATGTGGTTAAGCATACCTCTCTGTTTCGCTCTGTGGCCACTTTGGGCTTGAAGAACAATTGGTTGACGAAGCCGAGGAAGGTGAGCAGGTAGAGGCCGATGTGCGTGAGCACCGCCGTCAGCAGCGAGCACTTCTCGAAGGAGCCGGGGTAGGTGTCGTACTGCGACCAGTCATTGGCGGCAGGCCCGCGTAGTTGCCGCCCATCTTCTGGAATCAACACGAACACATCACTAGGTACCATGCAAAATAAACTAAGTCTATAAAACATTATCAAATGATCACAAATTCACAATGTAAAAATCGTTTTGAAATCCAAAAATACACATGTTACCTTCTAAAAATATATGTAAATATTTTGTTTATTTTATTTTTTAAATTAGATAATGCTTTAGTGTACACGAATATACCATTATTTTAAAACGTAACATCGTGAAAAAAAAAACTACATTGTGTGATATAACGAAGTACCAGAAAAAGTTAGTAATAACAGTGGTTTTATTTCGGTACCCCGCATGCTTCGCTCCAATTCAAATCTGTTCGCAGCTTGCAACTGCGATTGTCAATGCACAAGGCGTTCATGATGTATACTAAAGTGCGTACGACACAAATAATACGGAATGTTATACAGGAAATATATAATGCAATGCACTTTAATCAATATGTAATGACACGAGGGTATTGCATTTTTGTGATGCATATTATAAAGGTAAAGCTTTCAATAATTTTAATTAATATACCTACATCAGAGCCTACGTCTTCTGTGACCTCGTTTCGCCACTCCCGATGAACCGACTTATTATTATTTTAGTTTATATTTTATTTTTTATAATAATTGTTGATACGCACTTTAGCAGAAGCTTTTCGAATAATATTTATATGTTATCTTATATCGGAGAAGAAAGTAATATACTATGAATATATATACCTCTACGATAAACCTCACTAACTACATTTTTGGATCGTAAATTATTTAATAAATGTAATGCGTTGATTATGGATGACTAATAATAAATTTGAAGACGGTATGGACCGGCTGCCGATTGATAAGACCAAAAACATCAGTATCAAAGTTTGAATTATATAGTTCGAGTAAGACTTGTCATTTTGATTTGAATTCCTGCTTTTGTCTTTTCTAGCATTAATCTTATATTGTGGTTTAAACTTTTTTTTTGTTAATTATGTGTTGCAAGCAGGTGCCTGAACATGACACAGTCGCCCAGCGAGCACTACAAAGTACTTGAAACTGAATTAATGTGTAAAAAAGCGCAAAAAAATCCATTTGTCACTAATGCCTATTTAAATAAATAAAATAATAAATAACTGATAGTGATAAAAATATAAATATTTTTATCTAGGCTACGATTTCCTTACATACGATGCTTTGGAAATAAAATTAAAGTATAAGTAACATATTTTGTGTTTGCTTTTGTGTTGTAGTATTCGCTTTAGTCACAATCATGTTATTTCCTCTAATTGTAATTGTGGCCGCTGCGTCAACGGTTGTTGTTATATAACGAGACCTTCATTTACCTGGTTTCCATGGCTCTATCGCTTGCTTTATTGGCATACTTAGATAATTTAAAGCTCTTTTTATAGCACTTAATTAACCTTATACAGACTATATAAAAAGAAGGGTTCTCAAATTACTTGATGATTTTTAACAGAATTAACTATTTTCATAAAAAATATCAAATGCGAAGAAAACTTGTTACCTTTTATAACAGAAACACACATACTAAACAAGTAAAAATTATAATGTTACATTTTACAAATAGAGGATGATCCCTTAGTCCTATTTTTAGGTACAGACTTCCGGAGTCAAGCAGGCGTAAAATTGCAATTGAGAGGAGAAATTTAATACTCGAAACAAGGAGTCAAGGTGTGCGCGGAGCCTCGCGCCCAAACCACGCACACCCTCTGGACGACTCGGCGCCTATAACCGCGAGGTTGATGGGGCCATGGGAGGTGGCTGGTAGTCCTGTTTCTGACTTACAAATAAGCGTACCCAGCTTAAAGATAAGATATATGTTTACGGACAAATTGGAAAAATGAATTTGTTATGGACAAGGCGTCCATAGCAAATACAATCTTTGCAATTACACTTGCTACAGTACCTTTTTTCTTTTTAAAACTCAACCTCAACCGTTTTGCGCAGTAGTTTTACCAGCAACACATGAAAATGACACATGTTTTTTTACTTTTAAAATATTTACTAGGCAATATGTTATAAATAAAAAAGAAGAGTAATAATGAAAAATCGAAACTAATTGAAAATACCTCCGGTCGCTTTGGAAGTTGCGCCGACATTGAAGACTAGCAGCGTGACGTCCGCTAAACGGGCGAATGAGCCCACTGGACCAACATTTCCTCAAACCATCCCGCGGAGACGCGAGTACATTCAACGGCAACAGATAGGCTGCAGCCGGGGAACTTGAGTGCGTCACGAAAACGAGCGGAGACTTGCCGTGCCCCATTGCGGACGCTTTATCCTCGTGCGATACGGTACACAGCGCCATTGGAAACATCGACTTCAATCGAAACAAAGACAACACAAGTAAAGCAACGCAACCACTAAGTCGCCACGGTGCCATCGCGAAAGCGTTAGAGCCCATCAAAAACACATTTGCATGACCGTTACATTGCAAAAGTTTGGAAAAGTAAAACCAAGATGAACAATTCTAACAAAATTAAATAATAACAATCACCAACACGTAAAACTGCAGATTGCAGCCATTCTTGTTATTAACTGCAAAATGCAGTTTTGTGATACAAAAATTTAAGGCTTATTTCGTCTTCTACTATACTTTCTTAATTTTTCTTGTTCGTGCACCTCCCAATGTAAAAAACGTTAATAAGCTTTTGTGCTATAAACGTGCATGAAGTTTAAATAAAATTTAAAAAATTACACTGTTTAATATACGCAACCAAAATGTAACTTTAAGTTATGAAAAAGGAATGTTACGGAAATCATCTTAAATCCATCTATCGTCCACAACCGAATCAGTTTTAGGAGCCGATTTTCTAAAATCTAATGGTTAATATTGTAAAATTTTATAAAAAAAGTTATATTCCTGGGAAAGCCAAATTTAATTACTACAATTTTTTCTCATGGATCATCTGGTGAGGGTAGATTCAACATACCACCATGCACGCAATTAACAAAGAATGTTGGCTCTATTGCGGATATTCAATTTATTTATTTTACATAGAAAGCAAAACGAGTGTTGTTCGCATCAATATGTACCTAAATTAATAGAAAAAACATTACCATAATAGTAAGCCACAAACCGTGACTATAAAAATGGCGTTGCGTTACTAACACCACGATAAGAATGGTAATATATCACGTTTCGACGAGTGCTATTATAATCAAATCGTAATGTGCAACAATCTATCAGAAGAAACAAAAATAAGTTGTGGTTCTTGAGATGCGCGCAACTTAGTAGTCATACTTAGCATTCATCTATAAGCAATTTATGTACATTCTATAAATTATTATCACAAGTTAATTGATAAATAGTAGAGTTTTTATCGCGTTTATGTACTTTACAAATCGTCACATTTCAAACCCTTCCCAGGTTCCAAGGTTACGGGACCAACAAGTAAAAAATAATACAGTTTTTACGAATTTCATAAATAATCGCGATTAAATTAGTAAAAACTATATTTTTTATCAAATATAGTATTCGCGTAAGCAACAAATAGTATTATCATTTATATTCAAATTTTTTGGGATGAGTGTCATACTTCGTATTATCGAAACCTATAGGAATATTAATCATAGATTAAATTTCAACGTTATATTTAGTTACATAGTTCACATGAAATTCGTGAACTCCTTGAGATCGGCTGTTTGCGATTGAATAAGGTATGAGTTTTCCACCCGCTCGGAGCATAGAAGCGGCGGCAGCGCCAGTGCCGCAGTGCGCCGCACTACGGCGGGCCTCAATGGAGAGGCCGCAGGGGTGTGGGGGTAGTGGAGCAGGCGGCCGGAGGGACCACCACTGCCTACCACTCTAATTTAGCATTAAAATGTAATCAATGGTTTAAAGTAACGGAGAAGTCTACAATCTTTACAAACAAATTAAATTTAGCGTTTGTTACATCAAAATAACCGTTTTTTAATGATACGATTGTGATATAAAACTAAAACATATAAAAATAATTTTTCTTTAATTTTGACTCTGTTTTCATCATATGTGGAAGTAATAGTCCGTTTTTACAGGACTTTCACCAGAAGATATTCAGAGATAACTAAAAATTTTCAAAGTTGCAGGCAACATCTATATTCAATATAGTAGTAATAAACGAAAATTAAAAGTAATACAATAATTAGGCAGTCGATCCGAGAAGAGGCTCCCTTTCGTCCATAAACGTAAATGACGATGCAAATTATACGCACGTATGTACGTGGTTTTGCAATTGTAAGTGATAACTATGATTCTAAATCTGAGATTTAAACGATGACACATTTACGAAATGTCATTACATAGCTCATAACGAGTCAAGGCTTTGCAAATGGAAACCACTAAACACTGTTACGGTACTAGTGCCGCCCTCGTACTGCGACGCTTTTATCCCGAAAACCAAATTGAGCAAATATTATAAAAAGTTATCCTTTATAATATTTATTTTTGATTTAAAACTATTAATATTTTATATCAGTTATCAGAAAAATAATAAAGTGCGTAGAGCTATATTTCTTTAAATATCAATATGCTAAGTTTGGGGCAACAATCATTTATTAAGTAAGAAGATAATTTTTGCTTGCTAATATTTAAATCTCTTTCTGTTTAAGATAATTTATGTGAATTCATAGATTTCTTGCTCATTTTATACTGTAGTTGTAAAGAAAAGAATTAGTATATGTGATTATAAACATAGGTATAAAGTAATTGCAAAAGGAGTTATGAGACATTCCCTATAGTTAAATTAAAAAAGGTATAAAGTAATGTTTGTGCATTAAAGGTTATTACCAACATAAATGACTTTTCAAATGATAACACACCCTGGCAATGGAATGCTTGCATTTTTTTAATATGAAATTTATACACTTGAAATTGTTTCTTTTCTTTTGCTGGTTTTTCTCAGGTCAGAAGCATCCTTTTCCAAATCCGTTCCAAGGAAATATATTTGAATTTGGCCTGAACAATGTTCATTATTTATAATTGGTTCATAACTTAATTTTCGCCAAAATCTGAGCTATTTATTATGGCTTGGCTATATTCTCTATATTGAATGAAGCATTTTGTAGATGAAAAGCAACACATTATACTCCTTAATAAAGCTCATAGAACTAGAGAGTTGATTCCGTGTCTTGTACATATAACTTTAACACATTCATTTAATCACCAAAGTTATTTGAATTGAATGAACAATGTGTTAATTTGTACACTATTGTTTAAGAAAAAATTAGCATGTAAGTTAACTGAACTTTACATTATGTGGGGGTAGATATATATTATGTTTATTGATAAAAAGTTTTAAATTGAAAATAGACAATTCACTTCAAGGAAGCTTCATTAATAAATTTAAATTGAATCTCTTTTATAACTACAACACTTTTTTATAATAAATATGTCAGTGTTAATAGCTTCTTATATGAAAAATTCATCAAGATTGTATGAAAACAAACATAAATTAATAATCTTAAAATAATTAATAACTAAAATGTATGTAATAAAAATTGTATTATTAAAGTAATTTGCGGTAACTATGTTTGATAAAATTTAAGTGGTCCGGAAGGAATCGTATGCGTCTAATCAAGCGCGATATTGGTGCGGCCTTGTCACAGGTTTACTTTGATTTCTAATCAATCAAGGCCATTGTTACTTGTGCCTAAAAGCATAACGTCAAGAGGCCACTGGTCACAACGGTGGCTAAGGGCGTATCGCCGGTCATCACCACATTAGCAGTCCCATCAGGCCTTTTTTAGTAGGTTATGTACTGTGAAATATAGGTACTTACGACAACGCCATTATTTGTATTAGTCGATTTCACGTAACCATTTTTATGACTGTTATTAATACCGTTGGCAGTTTTTTGTTCATCACTATTATTTTCATTTGTTTTGGTTAACTCTGTGTCACTTAACCTTGCACAACCTCTCACACCCACCGCCGCCATCCTTGTACTTCAAACGTACAATAACAACTGAATTGACACTGACAGAAGGCTTTCTTCACATATCGCGGCTGCAACGCTTTTCTTTATTTTCATGTACAAAAAACAACGCTGAAAAAGCGCTGCAGCGCTAATCTGTTCAGAATTAAACTGTTTTATCGATTCAATTTTGACAGTGCCGTAACTGACAGTTGGTTAGTTATGTTTATGGTCTGTTATAATTTATAAATATTACACACAAAGTATTTACAGTCCTTTTGAAATAGACCATTAAAAATTTATAAATCTTTTATCTTAGTGTGTAATGTAGTATACCTTGCTTAAAATATTGTATTTAATATATTTTCTCAAACATGGTTATAATTAAGTTTTTGTATTTAGGTACGTCATAAAAATAAATAAATTAAAATAAGGTAGAGCTGATCATTGGCATTTGGTCAAAGTATAGTTAAAATTGTGTGGGTCTTGTAACACATTTATATGTTATTTATGAGTAGTAATAGAACTTTAAGTATTATAACTGCTTTAATACACGTTTTACGCACTGGTATCTTTTGACAAGAACAGATCATTTTTAATGATAATTTTAAGTAATGTTAAAATTATCATTGTAACAATACAGATAACTACTGGATCAATACATTAACGCAATCGCAATGGTACTTGCTGTAGCTGTATTTTATCTGTGGACGTAGGAGGATAGGTCGGTAAAGCAGCTCAGTCGGTTAAGTCAATAATTCGTATTGCAAATTCTTTTTGCTTCATAGTAACTTTACTCTTAACAAGAACAATTCTTTTTGTTTTAATAAAATTAATAGCTAATGCTAATAATTTTATTGAAATTTATATTTTTTTCAAACGTCATTCAATTTTATTTATTTGAACAATACCGGCGAAAAGCTCCGCCCCCTCTTTACCGGCAGGGCTGTTTTGCGATGAGTAATACCGTTTCTCGTGCTAAGTGACGTCGTGCAGCGGCAACTGGCGCACGGCTCGCAGACCTCAGTACGTCACGTCGAGGAGGCACGGCAGGACCCCTCCATACTTGCGTTAACTTCTCTCTATTACCGCACCCCTATATCGATCTTTTAATTAAGTCCCGAATAAATTAATTTTATAAGTTTTCGATTCGACATGGAGGCAGATTTACTCGGGGGTCTGGCGAGTGGCGACACCTACCCGGTGGCCGAGTCTGCGCCGACCCTCAAACGTGAACAGGACTCCACAGATGACTTCGAACACCTGGACCGCGAGGGCAAGCGCGACGAATTCGGTGAATCACCAAGCCACCAGGGCGCGGCACGCGCTGTGACGCAAAATTTTCTCGATATGGAACGTGATGAATTTGTAGACACGCCTCGCGCTCCTTCCGTCACGGACAAGCTTTCCGACCACATCGCGGACAAGTTCACGGACAGCGAGTCCGAGTCCGCGGGCGAGTCGCCGCTGCACCGGCCCGAGCCGCCGCAGCACAAGAGCGCGCCCACGCCCCCGCCTAGCGCCTCGGCCGCCGCGCCCCTCGCACACGACCTGGCGGCCCCGCTGCTGGCGACGCCGGCTCCTCCGCCGACCCCGGCGCCCGTCGCGCCGCCCGCCAGCGTAGCGCCCCCGCCGCCTGAGCCCATCAAGGAGAAGAGCCCAGAGCCGAAGCCCGCCGCCGCGCCAGAGGTGCCCCTGGAGCCCCCGGCGGCGCCGCAGCCGAAGCCCCAGCAGGAGCCCAAGCCCGCGCCAGCGAAGAGCGTGCCAGCTGAGCCCGCTCGGATGCCCACCGCGCACGTCATCGAGGCCGAGGTCATCTTCTGCCAGATGGGATTGGGTAAGACCACATTCAGGCTAACATACATTTTTATTATTTATGAAAAATGTTTATTTAACTCAGATGAATATTGCCATGTCATTCCGTGTCAAGGAAACTTTAAATAAGCTGTAGAAAGTCAGAATAAAGCATGAGTACGGTAAAATTTCGTTTCGCAAGTGCACGAAGGTTGCCCTCTATTTGTATCGGGGTGACTTCATCGTCGCGCAGCTCGATCGTTTTTCTGCCGTTCGCCCGATAATGGCGGCTTTCGAAACGCGCTCGAGCGTAGGGTTTAGCCAGCGAGGAAATTTGGAGCTAGTGGCAGATGGATTTAGCCTGCCATTGGCGTCATTTATAACATTGAAGTTTAGATATGTAATTATTCGAATGATTGTCTACTGCGGTGAACGGTAAATTCAGCCGCAGTCTAGATTCGTTAGTCTAGAGTCCGATGCTAGATAGGCAGACGGTCGTGCGCCGGCATTCTCCACGGCCGGGCCGTGGGGGCTGCGGGTGGGGGCGGGGGCTGGCGCAGAGGTGGCGGAGCGGCAAGAGCGATGACCGCCGCTCGCTAACGGGCCGCCGCTTGCGCTCGCCTCTCCGTCTGGTCGGTGCAATTGCCCAAACGAAGCAACCGCCATGCTGACATGTGCCTCCGTCGTCGCCTCCATGCGACCGGCCTCACCTGCAGCGCGAGCGAGACGTACTTTCCTTTGAATATCTTATCACTCAATCGTTTCGCACTCGAAACTGTATGCGTGTGGATTCAGCCGCCATTGGTACATTCTCAATACTACATATGGATGTTGCGAATGAATGGCCACCGTCTCTGAGTGATGTTTTAATTCGAACATCTACCGTAATGGGCCAAAACAATTGAGTTGCCAATTAAAAGCATGGCGAAACGTTCTGAAGTGCTCTCGAGAGGAGAAGCAGCCCGAACTAAAAGGCGTGCTGGTGGTGGGGCCGTTGGGCGGCGGGGAGGGCGCGGGCGCCGCGCGGGCTAATTTTAGCGTGGTGGGCGCACTAGTGGCGGCTCCTCAGGCGCGACCCAACGCGTCCACCGACTCGCACCGGACGCGCCCGAAGCCATCAGCCGGGCCCTCTTCCACTTCTGTACGTGTTGGCCGCGGCCGTATTCGCCGCACCTTCGGCCATGGCGCCCGCCGCCGACGCCCTCACACGTAAGTGCAGCACCAACACGGCCCCCCAGGGACACCGCCATGAAGTCATTCCGTTATTATTAATGCATCGCCTGTCTATTCGACGACAAAATATGGCGTCGACGGCATTGTTTATATTCATCTGGTGTTACACTCGATACACCGCACTGATATATCAAAATGTGAAAGCCGCATTGTATTTTTACCCGCTTATCTGACCGTCCGGCGCGACCTTTGCAGCCGGTTATTACCACCGGTACCATCGCTCTCTTATCGACAAACACAGATGCGTTCGCTCACTTATTGACTCTTTTTATCTTTTGTATTGCTTCGAATAACTAAATTAGAAAGAAAGTTAAAATTATCATTTCGAGACAAAAGGTGTCTGTTGTTAATCCGCATATATTTTTTTGTTTGCGTCGGAGAGTTTTTTGTTTGCACTCGGAGATTTACTCTTTGATGATATCAACTGCTCGGTTGAATGAAGATACTTAATTATTAGTAAATACAATGCTTTAGTCATAAAAATTATGTTGATCATAGATAGTCTTAAAATATAAAAAATGTAAAAGTCTTTGCTACTTTTTTGTGAAATTCCATAAATGTTCTGAATGACTTCTGAAAATAAGAGATACTGAGTAGTCTGGATTTCATTCCAATGAAAGCAAATGGATGATAATAAGATAATGTAATGATTTGAATAACAAAGGATTTTATTTGAAAATGGTGGGTAAAAAGTCAATTTTTACAACGCAATCTGATACGGAGCAAATTGGAAAGTACGATTTCCGCTTGAAAAACGTAGCGTTCCTCTTTAAAGGGCATTGTTGGGAGACATCAATGGATTAATGAGACAATATTTTGCGTGTCAGGGCAGGTCTATTCTCGTCTATTATTTTTAAATAATTTGTCTTCCGCGTATTTGTGTCATCGATTAAAGTGGCAACTACGAAATGGCAACCGGACGGCGCCTCCCACACACCCAAGCACGGTTTCAAAATTTTATGAAAAAATTGTAATAACGATACAGTAGGTTTTAGTGTCGAGTGTTCATATCTCAGTTAGTTGACGCGTGACGTAATAAATCCACTCCAGTTTAAACGACATAATTGCGTTTTTGCCACATGGCAACGATCTCTTTTTCGAATATAAAGTTTGTTATATCAGTGGATTATCCGGAACGTGCCAGACATCGGGGCCAGGGGGGTGGATGTGTTGCGGGGGTGGGGGGTGGTGAGGGCCAGATCGATCGGCTGGCCTTCCGTCTGCGAAGGAACTTTCAAGTTCGAGACGCTGCCTTATATGGCCCATGTCTATATCAGCCATATTTGTCTGTCGTCCAACGTTATAAAATTGATTTTTAAACATTAGAAATCTCACTTGAATGCAATACTTACAATGATTTTCTTCACTTATATTACGTGATTACGAATTCAGTATTCACTATAGGTGTGCTAAGCATTTACAATCTCTGTTCGTAAATCAAAAAACTTAAATTTATGAGCCTAAGTCTGTCCGATCGAACTTCAGATTACTGTTACAGGATAACATTAAAATGTAATAGCTCTGTTTGTTTCATTTAAAATTGACCTTGGTTTGCACAGGAGCAGCTATTTTCCGATGCTAATTTGCCGCAGTGATAAGAGACAGTGCGCCTCGGTTTATCTAATGATGTCATGTATTTGTTTCTCCAGTGTTTCGAATAAAACTCTTATGACAGGTGTAAAATTATTGCAGCTAAAAAGGGGAATGGGGTCCGCGGTGTGACTCATGGGAAAATTCCTAGCCTACGTTGTTTCAAAAAGCGAGGGTTGAAATTGCCACGCAATTAAATATACCCACATGTACGTGTTCCGCATTTTGTTGGCATGAGAAGCAACTTAAGTTAAATTAAGTAAACGACGTTCGCCTGTTTCAACATTATTTCTTCGCATAATGCGGCGCAGACAAAGCGCCATTGTCCTCTCGGTACGTTCGCTGATGTCCTTCATTTACTGCGCCGGTTCGCTTTATGTTATTTTTTGGTATTTGGTGTCAAATAATGTCTAATTATTTACAACCAAAATAAGAATAAAAACACGATTTAGGTTGGTCAGATAATGGTTGTATTCAGAATATCCGTCGTTATCTCCCATATAAAAGAGATCCCGAAAGCCATCATAGTGTATAATTGCTCTTTGAGCGTTTTTATTACGACAATGATTAGCATTTTTCTTTATTGTTGTTCCTTAAACTCGCCTTTTTTGATAGTCACGTTAACTTACCTTTTTTAAATAATAACTAGTCCATTGAATATTAAATTAGTATATAATCTTTAAATCTATATTTCTCTGCATTTTTTTAAATATCTTTTTCAAAAAAAAGGCGAAAAATAGGGACACTCGGTAAATAATGTTAGCATCGGCTTTTAATATCACAATCTAGAGTATTGACGTTTAACAGATGTAAGATCAAGGACGCATATCCCTGGGCTCAAGGCTGTGCCGTGGTACAGGGGTTGGCTTCCACATGAACGCATGGTGTGCAGATTTCCCCCACTCGGTGATCAGGTGCGCGGCTGATGTCATTCCGCACTGTCCATCTATTTTTATCTTTCGCCTCGTCAGCGTCGTCCTCGCATACATGCATGACAGCGGTGTGTGTGCCGTTCCTTTGTTGTCGAAAGTTAAGCACAGGGTTGATTTGGCGCCCTGCTTTGCAGTTCAGTCAGGTTCAATTGATGCTTAATTAAATGTAGCGAATCATCTGAAATAACACCCTTCATAACGATAATGCGGTCTGATTGATCACTTCAAACTAAGGCCGCCTCATGCCATTAGGTTTTAACTTTTCCACAAAGAAGTACGCTAACGCGAGTGCTAATGGGAACCTAATTAACCTAACTAGTCATACCACTGATATTTAGTAGTGTGAATAAAGCAATTTTTGGTTGATATTCTTAATCGGGCTGCTATGAGAGTATCCTATATTAATTATTTTCAGCTTTCTGTTTGTCAATACTAGAGCCTATTTGTTCTATGATAGGAGAGATCTCGTGGTAAAACAACTACACATCCCTGCAGGAAGTGTAGGAAGTGCTTATGACTCGTGCAATGGAAAGGGTCCGCCTGTGCATTCCTGTGTATCAGAGTCCATGCACAAGATACAAACACTTTAGTTTACATTAACGGATCTGTTCTGAGCACGGAGATAAGAGAAGGGCACAGCTCTAGTTGTTATTATAACACGCGAAGTAATCGGCATTAACCCCGCAGCGGTCCAGCAGGAGATAACTTATCGAAGCTTAAGTTCAAACACCTGCCTATTTGTTGTAGGAGTAATGTAATTTACTTATTTTAACATTTTTTCTCAGTGCTTTTATTTTGTTATTGTACTTTTCTTTGATTTAGTCCGATGAATATGCCCGTCGTATTAACGATCAATATAAGATAAACTATTTTCTACAGTTTTCCTGGAAAAACAAACAAAAAAACCTCTTTCTGCCTGCCACGATTTCTACTATGTTTTATTGACACGTCTAGAAATCTCTTTTTTAATATTGAATGATAGTTCTCTCTAGGTTTAAAAATGTTAATATCAGTCGTTATTGCAACGTCTAACTAAGCAATGAGCTTAATTCACGATCGACGGGAGGCGTCAGTCGATGGCCAAGGTCGCCGCTGCGGTGAGTCACACCGTGCCCAGCGGTGGGACCGGCTCGTGTACCGCGTTTGGGCCACCGTTTAGATTGTATGAAACCAAACGCCTTCGGTGAGTCCGTGACTCACGCCAATCGCAGCCGCAGCGTTACGTAAGCGTCATGGTGACGTTTTTGTGTGCACAATAGATCTACGGAGCCAGATATTGCAAAACCGCTCGCTCGATATGATTGAACCTGAATTAATGTAAGTGCATGTTTGGTGTTTCTACTTGCTATTTGTAAATGCGTACATGAACATAGCTGGGACGCATATATTCGCTTCCTTTACTAACAAATACGACGCATAGGCGTACTAACAGCACCCCTGCTAATTTTCCAATGTAACCTAACTAATGTGGCACTATATGAGATGTCACTGCGGTGCGGAGATGCGCTCGTGGGGTCGGTGAGGTGCGCGGTGGGGTGGGGCGGGGGGAGGTGGAGGGGTCCTCCTATGTAGTGTGGCGCATGCGCGGCGCTCGGGCCCGGAGGGGAGGCACGCGGGGCTGCGCTTCGGCACAGTATCGACGCGACGTCTGGGCGCGGCGCTCGCATGTCCGCCGCCATCGGGAGCCGTTCATTACGTAAAGTGCCACCATGCCGGACTCCGGGCCCTCCCTGTGCAGCGTCCTCGACCCCCGTGAGTGTCCGCGCCGCCTCCGCTTGGCCGCTTCCTTCTCTGTCGCGACTAACCCGCTAACGCGCCGCCTTCTCTTGCAGATGCTTGGTTCGACCCGCAGAGGCTGCATCCGGAAGGTGAGTGGTGTTGGATGTGGTGGTGGTGTGATGTCAGCTGCCGCTGCCGTGGCGGCGCCGGCGGGTGCGGTCGATGCGCGCCGAGGGGCCGCCCCTGCCGGCACGCACGCGCCCGCCCGCCCTTCTCGCGGCGCCACAACCTTGACACCTTGCTTCTTGTGCCACTAACCCCAATCATTCGCTCGCTGCCATTGCACCAAGTGCGCCCATATTGTCCCCTCGATCGGAGCAGTGAAGTCCGGACGACTGTCGCGACTCAAACATAAATAACCGACGGGCGCTGCCAGATGGACGCGTCGTCTCGTGCGCGGTTAATCTCGTCCCGCGAGGTGGGCGCACTGCTATCGCTTTGTACATTTCCGCCATCGGTCGATCAGGCGCCTGCACCTGAGCAGCACCCCTGCCGACCGGTGGCGGGGATCGATTTAGACTCCTGTCACCGAACACCCGTTGCCGTCCATCGCGTGAGAGACGCCGCCATGGCCAACTTCACGCGCGCCCATCACCCCTGACACTCCGCTGCCAAAACTGCACGATAACACGTCGACCTAATAAAACTATGAACAAACACGAATTGCATGGTAGTATAGGGAAAATAAAGCCTTACTTGTGCTTCATAATCGTCTTTGATGCACCATGAATTTTCTTAGATAATCTTTATTAACTGCCCAAATAATTTATAGTATCCTTGCTGATGATTAGCGGGTCAGTAGCTCCCTAACACAATTAGTCTCATGCTCCAATTTCAGCCATAATCACGGCTCACTAATTACGACGGAAGGTTGCTGCTGCCGCGCGACGCCTCACGCATCCGATATCGCTGTAGTCGTCCCTATCACGATAGACATTAGGCCCACAATCACGCATCGTCGCCGCTCTCTGGGCCCTGTGACTTTGGACTTGACGCTACAGTAACTTCATTGTGCTCCTTTGACACTGCTGCCTTGTAACTTTAGCCCGTTCGGTTGGTTTTTATGGCTCAGGTTGCAGTCGGCGCTCACGGCTTGTGATTACAATTAAACGTGTAGTGTCACGTTCTTTAGCTTTATTCACTTGAGCAGCTTACTTATAATTTATATAAAATTTAATGGTTGCAGTACATACGCACTTTGTAATGGCTGCACAGTTAGTGCAGCTTATACTTAAGTCAGATTTAATGGCAAAAACCGCTTATGATCCGTAATCTTTTCCAATCCTAATGAACTTGTCGAGTTATATGAGCTAAAACAGTATCTGTGTACGCTTCGTAATTTGACAAGCAAATTTGATTAGATACATTACATTCAACATAAACGCGCTCAACATCGGGTACTTGTACAAGCGTTCTTTAGTACGTTTGAGGGCAAAATCGCCGTCCGTGTCAGTTACGAATAAATCCTCGATGGAAAATTACTCATGTGCTAGACTCAATACAGGCGTGTGAGTAAACAAAGTTAATAACAACTTGATAAAGTCCAATTGGACGCTTTCTTCTATAAGTTTTACAACTTGTAACAATTAACGGGATATACGTTTTATTAGTGCTTGTTTTACGGCTGTTATTATTAAAATTAAAGATTAAAATCAATTAGATGACGTCGAATGTAATAGACAAGAATAATTATTTTCCAAAGAACACTCGTTTCTGATTTTTATGCCTTACGCGGTGTACCATTTATTTCGATTGTTTTTCCATGTCAATCAGCAGTAACATAACAGTAACATAGCGATTGTTAAATTTGAAAAAAAAAAAACATATTTACATAAAATTGTCATTTGAAATAATTATCGATTATACTTAGAGAAAATTAAGTTAGAATTTAGCCTTATTTTCTCTGAATCTGATTTATTGAGTGTTAGCATTGGCAATTGATTGACAGATTCCGCGTTTGTATTTGTGTTGTACTTTAATAAGATTCTATGGTAGTATTGCCTTGACTTTAAATGAATGTCTATAAAAATAATTAACGGTTATAAGCAGATTACCCGTCCTCAAGCGGTATCTACATAGTTTATCATGACTCAATTTTACTGAATTTAAAAATTCTCCATTATAATGCCTAATATTACAAGTTGTATAATGTTTATCGATTGCCGTAAATGCCTTATCTTGTCCACTGTTTCTTAAAAAAATTTCATTGATGATGATCATTTACACTCTTGTGTTCGACGTTATCAATGTGTACCAGTTGCCCTAAATGTCGCCTGCATGTGCTGTGTGGCTTGCTCTCATGTCGCAAGTCGTTCAGACAGCTCAAGGGGCTCTAGCCATGTCCGCTTTTTATCTGCCCTTATGCGGACATTTTTCTGATAACGAAAACTATAGCCGACAATCTTCTGTGTAGGTCAGTCAGAAATAATTTTTGCCTGAAACCTCCTCCTTTTTGCTATTTATGAATCATGTCTCTTATAGAAAAATTATAACTTATTATAAAACATTGGATTCAACATAATTTTAATACAGACATTTGATCGTGAGAACGTTTCACAGTATTTTATATTTACTTAAACTTTGTGTTTTGCATCGTAATTGCCGATTATACAGATTAAATATGTATGCAATTATTTATATACAAAGATTAAATATCTAATAATATTGCGGTGTATCAGATAATACAGAGTTAAAAATTGTCTCAATCAATAATTTTAAACTTATTATACAGCTCCGCTAGACATAACGACCCATTGAAATAAAGTAATTTGAAATGACATCAGAGTAACGACGTGTCAAGGAACGAATGTTAATGTGCACGAATGTACAATATGACGGAAGACGCGTCAGTTTGTCTTGCGTTGTTTTTTTAAAATTTAAATTATAGATGAAGGCTAAGTTTTTCATTTTTCATTTCCCTCCCTGGCTCGGAATTACTACGTTACTATTTTTATTTCTCTAGCCTGGATCAGATTGAAACATATCCAAATTAATGCCTATAACTTTTCAGTTATGATTTTAAGTCATGGTTCTCAGATATTGTAAATATTTTTTATTCTTGAATAACTTAGTCCAATCGTTGTCGCCACCAGTCGTAGCTGCTGGATAGACCTCAATTGTCGAGTTTGTAGAAAATTCCTGTTTCCTATATTTATGTACCCATGTCAACATTTATTCTTATTAATGTTTGATTCCATTCAGCTGAAATTGCTGGACACACGTTCTAGTTATATACTCCACGAGGAAACGAATATGTAACCGAAAGATCACTTTAGACAGATCGAATGGATAGCTTCTACTCTATATTATGACCCTTTTTGTAGTCAAATTTGATTCTTTTAATTCGATGCTGCAATTAAAAACTGACTATTGATCCGGTACGTCTGCGTGATGCGAGACGAGAACATGGCGACCGAAGCACCTCCTGGCACCGGGCGGCTCGCACCGAGCGCTAATCAATCATTGTAAAAATATACCTCTTGGTGCGTTGTTTCGTAACACTTGCACGGGAACTATTGTGCATTCAATCCGCCGATATATCTGCTTGTGATATCATGCATTAAGTCTATAGTTAATTGGGCAGGAATCTCTGTTGTCTCGTATAGCCCGTCGTCGCGTGAGAATTCAACGATCAATTTGTACGCCACATGTACGGCACGTGGACAGTGTATCTACACAAAACGAAACGTGTTAGTCCATTTATTCTTTTAGCCAAAATCAAAACTTATTCCAATCAAAATCCTTAACTATAGTTTTTATTAAAGTACCTTATAAGTTAAGTAAAAAATGCTAGGATTTTACCATAGGGGGATTTTTAGAATCGACCTCCGGTTTATCCAAAATTCTAGTAGTGTGTTAAATCGAAAGAGAATCGTTCTGCTTGTGAGAGCGAAGTGCGTGCCTTTGGGTGCGCGAGTGAATGGGCGCGTGCCGAGCCACCAGCGCCAGGAATAGAACCCGCGCCCGGCTCGCTCCCCCGTGACGCGTTGGACGTCGGCATTCCTCTGCCGTTCCTGTGTCACTGCTTGCAGCAATCTTTATAGCGCTTTACATACAAATTACGCTCTTAGTAATATCGACACATGGACAAACGAACCTGAGCCGGCAAAGTGAAGCAGAAGAAATTCCAAACATCCATTCCGTGGTAATATTAATAGGACATCGTTTTGTTTGTTGTTTTGGACTAGAGGCGATCAGCAGCGGTAGGTTGTTAGTGCAACGGCTGCGGCCCTTTCTATTGGCAGAGGCGGTGCGGTATTTTTACCCGCTGAAGCCGTCGCCGCACTTTTTGCGCGCGTCCACGGTCTGCGAATGCGTGTAGCTATGATGGTGGGACTATGATGGTGGATTCATTCAACTCGGTGTTACGTTATTTGTACACATAGTTCATGTAAAAACGGAAAGGTCATTTGTTCCGTCATATCTCTATCAATTCTCAAAATTAGAAAGATAACTTTGTCTCAAATCAATTTATTTGTGTGTGTGAAAGCTCGAGTGTTACTGGCATTGAGCATTCATTTATGTTGTATAATGTTTTAATAGATAGATATGAGAATCTTAATAGATGTAGAGATTCTTTCGTCACCAAAAATACATTCAAATCATGATGGCAAAGTGTTGTGTTGATGGGCTACTACTCAGCTGCTTATCTATTACCCATTATCAGTTGTTGACATGATTAGTTTCGAGTAAAGATGATGAAATGATTTAATTGTGCAATATCATTTGTGTTTTCACTCGAAAGGAACATTTGCTGGATTCTTTAAGATTATTTTTATCGAAATACCTACGTTAAGTATTTGTTTGGCTATTATAGACATTTTTAGTTCCTATACATTATAGTTACTATAAGAATAGATTTGTGTTGCAGACGGGCATTTGAAACGCTTTTAAATGTTTGTCATGTCAGTGTTATTAAAATAATTTTTCTTAAATACGTAACAGAACATAGAAACAAAGCTTGCTTCTTATTAGTCGAACTATTATAATACGGGGAATACAAGTGGTTTAATGCGATGATGATAATGGACATTTATTTCTTTTGATACATTGAACTTTCCATACGCATAAAAAATAATGTTTACTGCTGGGGCAAAACGTTCAAAAACCGTATCTAGTATTCTAGTGCTCTTCTCGCAGGCGTAGGTCAGCACGTGAATTGTAAGGGGTGGTTCTTCAATTTCGAAGGCAAACACGTACCTTGCTTGTTGCGCAATTGTCGCTCACATGTCCCTCTAAAACGTATACTCTACGTCTGAGTCATTGTTTGCACTTGTACTAAGTAGAGGATATGATCACTGTGATACGCCATTACGACGTTGGAGCTAGTTGTTTGTACTCCGTACACAGCTTAGATGGACTTTATAAGTAAGTACTCCACGGCAATTAACAATATATTTCCTATCGCCCGTTTCATTGTTTCATTACTTCCTAATGATCGTCCGCTTTGTTATTAAAGCAATGTTTTTAATTTAATTCAGACACCAAAGCGTATAAGGGTGAGTTATGTATCATCATTTTTATTTATGGTAAACGTCGACACTGTTAGTTCATCATTAATTCTGTGCACCCACGTTGATCTCTCTGAACCACACTAAAGTTGGCTGATCGAAAATGCCCCAGGCGTTAAGTCCGCCATTACAAGTCTAAATAAATGTGATTTTAACAGTTTTCGAAATTGCAATTGTGTATCGAGTATGTGAGTCATGGATACACATTCTCACATTTACTCTTTCTCAGTGTCCAGTAAACGTGCAGTTTAATGGCGTACTAAAATTGTCTGGTCTGTATTCGTAGACTGAAGTGTGCCCCCGAACGTAGCTCGGACGCTCAAGGGGATGAGGAAACTTCCCTCCCCTATTATTCTAATTACGATTGGCATGATGTCAATCTGACTCATAGAAACTGATTTCAAGGGGTAATTATTTTACAATTAAAATTATACGCGACGTTTCAAACCCTTCGAGAGGCTATTGAATTTAAGAAACATCCTTATATGAATAAAAAATAGGGTTTGGTACAACCACCTGCTTGGGATCCAATTATTTCAAAAATAAAACCTGGCACACAAATACTGCGAGACGTCATGATTCTGTCAGCTCAGTATGCATAAATCGGATCATAATTTTATATTTAAAATTGATGACAATTAACATAATCGACCAACATCTAGTCGTCCCGTGACCTGTTAAATTAAACGTCATATAACTGTAAAGTAATTAAAAGCGATATAATCCGTAAAAAAAATATTATTTATCGTGTAAAGTATTCGCGTAAGCAACAGAAAGTATTATAATAATTTAATTTATTATGTGATCACTTCTTATCGAGTTAATCTTGAGTAGGTGGATCACAAGAAGTTTCGAAGCAGAACGAGGTCAATGTCGAGACCTTGAAGAGGTTTAGAGACTTAGGTATTAGTCCAGAAGCTAAAGTATATAACATTTTGTTCAGTTGGGTCGGTTAAAGTATTTGGTTGTCGAGATCTTGATTTAAAATGAGTTTTTTTAATGAATCTTAAAAATAAAAAACGAGTTAATTTTGAAAAGAAATTTTTAAATGTATTTGTTAGACCAATTATTTTATCGTTGCTTGATTTTAGTAACACCTATATTTTTATATTCTCCTTGTAACATAAATAACGTTATGTACGCGTTAAAACAAATATTTCTTTGTATTTTTTTAAACGATCGCCTAGTACATTAAAATTTTCAAATTTCTGTTACATAAATAAGGGAACTCTGAAAAGAACAACTTTTAAAACTTATAAAACATTGAGTGGAGATAAACCACTAAATAGCGTGAACAAGGCAGAAATCATGTAAATAACGTCAATAATGACGCATCTATATTGATTTTATAAGTTGGATAATATAAAGAAATACACGTGAGCTTAGCCTGTAGAGCTTTGTATTCCAATGATCCAGAAAGTTATCGTGTCTAGCGCAATTCAATCAACATAATTTTAAAGTTTGTTTTCAAACAAATTTACCATTATCGTAATACAGTATCTCTTGGCCGCGAATTTGAATATTTAATATTATGACCATCTTAATTAATCGTAACTCATATTGTTATACATTTTAATTTGGCAAAATTTAATTAAGACCCCTCCCCGCTCCTTGTCACAGCTTTCTTGAAACAAATAAAGCATAGTATTTTTTCTATATTTTGTCCTTTTTTTTCTATTGGTAAATTTTACGTTCATAGCTTCATACTAATAGTTTCAAATGTTTAGTTTATAGTGCTTGTTTTAACTAGTAGATTTAAAAATAACACGTCACAAAAGTTGGGAGCTCTTATCACATTTCGTTGACAACCCTCCCTTCCCCATAATGTGTGACGATTTTAGGTCCATTTGCCTACAAAAAATATATTCGACCGTGGAAGTGACAAATTGAGCCCTTAAACTGACTAAAACAATTAAATGTTTTTTTGATTGATAATATAAAAAATTAATCAGTTAAATTACAACGGTAACGTAATTAAATTCAATGATAGTATCACTTAGTAAAGTAGCCAAGACAACACTGATCAGAAATGACTCAAAAAATAACATTGAAGACCAAGATCTGTGGAAGTACTAAATATAATAAACGAGCCAATTTTCTGGTCGCCTGGTAAACAGAATATTTGAGAATGAAATTTTACCACAGAGCGTTTTGAAAATCCTTCAGACAGTTAAATAATGGATCAATAATTTACTTTGACGTATTTTACTTAAAGTATACAGTTTATAAACCACTTTTATCGAGCACATTTTAATTTTAAAAAATGCTGTAAAATACGATGGATTTGAATAAAGTGCAAAACATGAGGATTGTGTGTTTGTGGTAAAGTGGCAATCATCTTGGCAATCGGAAACGTGTCACGAGGCATCGTGCATTCGAGCTCAGGATAATTGGAACTGCCTGGCTCAAGATGATATCAGCTTTAGAAAGCACTTATTCACATTACTTAATACTTATAATACTTTTCTTGACAGAATTCGATTTCGTTTCAAAATATTTGCAAAGCTCCAATTTATCAAAAAAATATTTATATTGTATATATTTAATATTAATGGTATTTTGAGCTCTAGTATCAATAATGTGAAAGTGAGAGAAGCAATAAAACTGGTTAGCAAAAGTAGTCTAATAATTTACTTTAGTTTTTACAATTATTAGTATTTTGTTAAACAACCATGAACGTCGCTGTATATTGAGCAACTACTAAAATAGATGTAGGTACTTTATCCGAAGTCGGTAAACATATGCAACGAATTTCGAGGTATTGTTCCTTACTTCCCCTCCGCTTAAATAAGGGAAAAAGATCAATTGTGGGTTGCCATTTGAAGTCTAGCTTTATACGCGTATATACGCTCTGGTTTCTATCCCGGGTGGCAATAGGTCAGGTGTGGGTGGGACCCCCACGCGGTTGCAGTAAGGTAGGTTAGGGGTAACCCGTATCCTCCCCACTCCCTTCGAAGCGAACCGCCTCGCAAGCTCTGGCCTGATGTAGGTTAAAATAGCTCCGAACTAGGTTATGCCAAAATTCGTCTTTTTTGTCCAATTTTTACGACTAACTCATGATGATACTCGATGACTTTGTCTTTTTGTTTTATCTATTTGCTTCTTCGCTGAAAATGATAAACTGTATAGTTTTAATTTTTTCCGTGTTGCAATGATAAGATTTTTTGACATAATGAATAAATCATTGAAAATGTTAAAACGGTACCCAGGTTGATACGTGACGCATGACACTGCCCCCTGTAATATAATGCTGAATTGGCTTTAAAATTCTCACTTACGTTTATTTATATAAATACAATTGGACATGTCATTCATAATCTTGAAAGAGACTGAAATGAACAAGTTCCCTAGGATTACGTCACCGGTGTTCCCCTGTCACCTGGCAACAGCAGGTGACACGCGCCCCGTGCCTTGTTTATCCTGCACGATCGATAGCCGCGGTGGCAACGACCTAACGCCCTCCCCTGCCCCTCCGCACCCCTTCACTCCTCGCCTCCTTCTGCCCTCCCCTCCCCTGCCGCCACCACCACTACTGGGCCCCTACCCCCGGTGGCGCAATATCTAAATATAGCGCCTGCCCGATTCTTTTGGCAATCATTCGCGGAACTATATTATAATTTTGCGTTTTTATCGCTCAGTCGTCTCACAAGAGGAACACACAACTTTCAGTTTCCCTAGACAAGTTTCGAAGTACTTTGCTCTGCACTTTCGTTTGTCCAAGTTTCCCTTAAACATTCAATGTTGCGGATTGAACGTACCTTGCTGATGAGAAGTAGTAATGTCCTTTAAAGAATGTACTTTAGAGATTTGTTGTTAGTAACATTTAATCGATTTAATTTCCAATACATTCACTTAATTAAGTTACAAATGATAGTGCAATCTAAAGCAAAAACAAAAAACATCCATTAAAAGTCGATGAAAATGGTAATGAGACGTTTTTTCTCCTACAACTCTCATTCGGTGGCAAAATAAAACCCGTTGAAAGCGTGCACAGATGATAAAAGATGCAATCTGACAAATTGCTCGTGACACATATTGCAAATTAATGTTTTGAAACAACATTTTAATGTAATGCGAAGTATTTTTTTTGTTATATTGATCTATTAGGTGTATTTTTTTACACTTAAAGTATTATGTATTTCAAATTATATTTTGATGTTTTTTTAATATTAAATTACACATAATCGTATACTTTGTATTCAAGTCGTGTGTTTGTTTGTCATTGCCGTTGCATCGGGCCTATCGATCCGAATGTTGCCATCGAGATAGGGTCGACCTCTCGCATTTCTCATTCACGGGGCACCTTTATCTCCGCTTTATCGCGTGGAGGCAACGTTGAGCCGCTACGAGCACCATCTTTGTGCACTCCGAATCGGGACTAATGTGGCCCTAGGACCAGTGAAATGTGTCTCGTGTTGAACTTATACCTTCGAATAGTATATTGAAATACTATTCTTTTCACTAATGTATAATGACTTTCCAAAAAAAAGCCCATTTCAGAAATCGAATCCGCACGTGGGTTATTTTATTTTCACGTAACCTAATAAAAAATACATAATGATTCATTTTCAGAAAGTGAAAATCGATTTATACATTGATATTCGTTGTCCGAGGGCTTCGAAATGCCATGTTGTTCCTGCGTTTAGTTTCACTTCTTTATCTATTGGTTTATCCGTTCCGCTAACTTTAGTCCAATCCTAAACGCTGTGATCGAGCGAATCGCCACTTGGTGGTGACGGGACGGTCCGCGCCGTCCGCCGCCATGGCCACCGCGCCGACGGTAGGTGACGTGTGCCGGGCTGCGGCCGCGTGGCGCTCACTCGGCCGCAATGGCGCGTCCCAGACAGTCGCCCTCGCCATAACGCGCAGTACACGGAGCTGCCGCCCCGCGGACCAGGTACGCCCCACGGCCCTCGGGATAACGGGAATCAAAACTTAACCGACATCGACACGCCCAAGGAATACACAACAGCCGACGAAAGGAAAGCCGTTGTATTCAGTCGAGTCTGCCGGGTTTGAACCCTTGTTGACGTGGTGGGTTTACCGTATGGACCCCGCCTGGTGACCGCGAGCATTAGATATACCTTTCCTAGTTACTTAGGCATCATTTATTTTGTATTATAAATACCGTGCGTAGTTATTCTCAGTCATAATTTGGATACGTGGAGCTTCTGTCAAGTTCACGTGGTAAGCACTTTCGATTCGCACTCGCCTTACATTAACGGTAACTGGTTTTTGTAAAGTGTTCTCGGTTTCAATCGTTATGCTATTGTAATTTTGTAAGGAATATAAACTTTCTTAAAAAATATTTTAACAGGTCCTTGTATTTTAGTGTCGTTCCTGAGGTATGTTACAAATGATTTCTACTTTATTTCCATTAATAACAAAACCGTAAGCTCAAAAGTGGAAGCTCAGCGCAAGTTGGGAAACGGGTTTAAGTGAACGGGACGCGCTTTAACTTTTAATCGAAATGATACGCTTGTCGTGATGTTACGTCGATGACGTCACGCATTGGTCACTTGGATATTTTAGTCAACTTAAAAAAGTGCTCGCCGAGCTCATTTTAAAATTGTGCAGCGTGTCATTTGGCATTATATATCGCCTAGATTTTCTTTATATGGAACACAATTATTTATGCTGGCTGTGCATATGTCGCGACATATTCGCCGTGCGCACATAAAACTCGCTCGCCCGCGTCGGCACTAGTGGACGGTGTCATCGCCTCCTGCGCCGAAGACCTACAATTGCAGCGCCCCGAAGAGGGCTGCGCTCGATAACTCGCTTCGTTCCTAATTAACTTAGTGGTCGCATTCGCCTCTCGCAGCACGTAAACGCGTTTCCTCGACCACGTTCACAAGTACGGGCAAGTTCATATTTTAACTTCGTATAGTGTCATCGCTCCCACGCTTCTCCGGCTGACGAGTTTTCGATCGAGAAGCGCATATAATAAACGCCCACGCATGTCGAACGACCCATTCAACCTTGTATATTGTCGTTTGTCCCGTCTGCACGTAAGGGTCGGGTGACTGTACGTGTGTCCGTGTGTGTGCGCAGTGGAGTCGCTGATCTACTGGCGCTGCGCGGCGCGCTCGGGGGCCGCGCTGGGCGGCGGGCTGGCGCTGCTGGTGGCGCTGGCCAGCTGCTCGGTGGTGTCGGTGCTGGCGTACGCGTCGCTGCTGGCCCTCGCCGCCGCCGTCGCCTTCCGCGTCTACCGCAACGTGCTGCAGGCCGTGCAGAAGACCAACGACGGACACCCCTTCAAGTGAGTATCGCACCGTGCAGAATGAGCAGCATGAGTACAGTGCAGTGTGATGCAGTTGGATTGGTTAAACTGCACATTCATGTTGCGTGCAATTTGTTTCAGATGTAAATTAAATTAAGTTCTTCATCACCCAATGGTTGACTGGTAGAGAATGCCTTCGGCATTAAGTCCGCCATTGTACTGTTTTTTGTACATAAAGTGTAAAATAAATGAATAAATAAATCTCGAATTATCAATTCATTATTAAAGTAGTATTAGTCCTGCTGCAAAACGCGATTGCTTTATAAAGGTAGATAAAATAGTACCATGCGTTTCTTGTCTTTCTAGTACATCGACTTAACGACCTCAGACACCCTATGTCTCTCTCTCAGTTTTAGCGTTCATCACATTCATGCAATCTGTACACATGGTTGATAGTTTCGAGTTCCTGTTTTCCTTATATTTTAAGCTAGAAAATCGTTGTTACTGACAGTATTTCTTTGTGCCAGAATTTAAATGATATTTATAAAGTAAAATATTTTTTTTGGAATTAGGCAAAAAATAATTGAAAAAGCATACCGACTGCACTCGCCAGTATTATATTCCGGAGTAATAAGATAACTCGCATAGAAAGCGTCGTAATTAGAGATGCGGCATTCGAGAAGCGTATTCGATTTCGTCTAATGAACATTAGAATGGAGGAGGCGTCATTTTGTGCGTTTGTGTCCGTGTGTCACTGTTGTCGGGGCGCAGCGCCGTGACGGGGCTCCGTTCCGAAAGAGATGCCCGGAGGTCAGGGACCCCGAGTCTCAGTGTCGCCGGTGGCCTTTGCTTGCATCAGCGCACGACGAAGCCTCCTTTTTACACGGCCTGCCCTTTTGAGGCGCGTCCTTTAGATTGATGACGAACGGACAGACTAGTGGATATCCTTTCTATATATTCCATATTATCGTATAACTGATTGTTTTGGTATGGATGGATTTGACCTTTGTCGAACAGTACAAGTTGTGAAATGTAGTATGCATCTGTGTAAACATGTTACATATAGCATTCATATCATGAATACTGCGTTAATGACTATATAAATTTAATTTCAATCAATGGCGCATCAAAACATGCGTAATTTGTATGGATGGAAGTTTTTTCTGCTAATGAACAAGACACTTTTAATAATAATAATGATGTCCTCCTAGTCGAATCCGACTACGGCGCGATTTTGACAACTGCGGAGATGTGCTGTTCGCGCAACTCGGTGAATTCGTCTTACACTATCTAAGCCCGAAGGGACGGATAACGACACGACCGGAGAGAGATAGGGCGTAGGACCGACTTTTTACATGCCCATCTGACGCATGGAACATCTCACTTTTCATACAATCGGGTGATCACCCGCATTACCCGAACCAATTAGAAAATAACAATGAAAAGTTGTCGAGTCCCCGTAGGATTCGAACCCACCACTAGGCTACGGAGACTCCATCATACACAAGGATAATAGAAATCACTTACACTTTACATGTGTATGATTTACAGTATATAATGAAAGTGTTCGATTGTATCCTACATGTCCAATGTAGTGCATAAAAGAATGTATCGAGTGAAAAGTGATAGTGGAATGGCGATGTGGGTCGCCGCGAAGAAAGCGAAACTGCGAAAGCGAAAAAAGTGCGTTAGCCACGAACGCTTTCATCTCGATTGGGATGAACGCCTTTCTCGTGAAGGAACACAGCGGCTAAGTTCATCGTCATCGATACAATTCATAAAATTTACCGCATTATTTCTTACTAGCTGTTTCTGAAGAAGCACTTTTTATATTCAAACATTAAATGTATGTATGTATGTTTGTATGTATATGTATACATATATATACATACATATACATACATACATATTATGTACATACTTGAAATGTCACTGTATATCTTTATATCCATAAGGGCACTATTTACCTACAAGTTACGTCTAGGCTCATCGAAATAGACATGCGATGATATAAATTACAAAAAATATTACTGATTTTTTATCACATGTTTAATGACTTAATAATTGACTATAGATATCAAGAGATAAGACACGTTCGTTGTTTATCTTTTGAGGATTTTAACTTTTTCCGCGTTCCCTCTTAATATTGTGATCAAATAACAGTGAATGTTCATAATTTTTATATATTTATTGTATTATACGTTTCCGAATTGAAATCCAAATTTTGTAGTTTTCTTCTGTTTTTTAGTTTACAAAAACTACTACTTCATGTCCGTAACTTTAGTACCAAATAAGTGAAATAAAAGTGAAACTGCTCGTTCGGGCGTTTATTCTTTAAAGTTACCGCTTCGTTTCCTTGAAGTGCCTCAGCAGCATTGAGAACAGCATGATAAGCAGAATCCCGTCAATTTCAGATGGCTCCTGGAGAAGGACATGAGCGTGCCGGCGGAGAGGGCGCAGGCGCTGGCCGCCGCCGCCACCGCCCACCTCAACGCGGCTGTGCACGAGCTGCGCAGGTACCTATTGCGATACTGTTATAGCAATTGCCATTGCCTTGATTTTGCTGGCGTCAGTCAGCGTATCGCTTCATATTCCATTTTGTTGACTAAACGTCAAAACATATACTTTTTAAAAGTGGGTAGATCTCATTTTAATAGGGGAGTAGCACCGCGGTGCCCTACTGTATTACAGTCTTCCGGTTTAAAAGGCACATTAACCAACGTTAATGTGTACATTACTGGGTAAAGGAGACGTAACATATCTCATGGCGGAGAGGGATTTGTTTCGTTTAACGCTGCCGTTTGTGGATAGGGCGTATCAATTTCCCTTAGGTGAACGTCTTTTTCGTCTAATCTAAGCGGCTGAGACCTAATAAAAAAGTATAATTTAGCTATTTAAAATCGAATCGTGTACAAAAGAATCCACCATGTCCCCGGTCGCATTACAGGCTGTTCCTGGTTGAGGACCTGGTGGACTCGCTCAAGTTCGGTGTGCTGCTCTGGTGCCTCACCTACGTCGGCGCCTGCTTCAACGGCATCACGCTCATCATCCTCGGTATTACTCACTACCTGCCATCGACAACATTGGCTCTACTCGCTGTCAACTTTATTATAACACGCCATGTATTCGTGTGCCGCAGGCTGGATAGCGCTCTTCACCCTGCCCAAGGCGTACGAGATGAACAAGGCGCAGGTCGACGCCAACCTGGAGCTGGCGCGCGCCAAGATCAACGACATCACCGCCAAGTCAGCACCCGACCCACTTCTCGCTCTACCGTCGAACGCTCATGGAACCGACCTGATGCGTGGATCGTCTTGTTATATATGACATCGGGCGACCAGTTCATATCGCCCTACTGCTTTTGGAAAAGTGAAACAGAATTGTAGCGCAGAATTCGAACCTACGTCATCTGAATAGTGAACACAGTAATTGTTTATCAACGATTGATTCTTAACGAGAATGTATGTCAATTTGACGTTAAAACATGTTTCATGACCCCGTTTTTTAATTTACGCTGAGGTTAAAATTTCGATCGCATTAAATTATTTTTTTTTACTGATTAAGCTATAACCAAAATATGCACTATATGACGACAAAATATTACGACCCGGTTGTTGTAGTAATGAGCGACCCTAGCGGTGTTAGTGAGTTTGGGTCCGATTTCCACTGCAAAAATATATTGTGTTATAAACAATTTTTTCCTTGTGTATATTTCAATTTAATATGTATTTACTTATAAAAACGCCAGTACTTTACGTATTTTTCAGTTATCCAGCTTAATTTAACTGTTTTTACGACAAACACCTTTGCTTTTGTTAAGTTGCAATGAACATGTCACAAACAAAAGTGCCTCATTGGAGTATAAATTTCTAAAAAGATTTAATTACATTAAATCGACGCTGCTTTTTAATATTATAAAGTGAAGAATCTGTTGTTAATGATCGTGTCTATGCATTGATCGCAGGGTGCGCGCGGCGGTGCCCCTCGGCCGGAAGGCGGAGGCCGACAAGGACAAGTAAGGCCCGCGGGGCGAGAGGAGGGGCAGGAGTTCAGCGGCAGCGGCTCTCGCTGCCCGTTATATTTATTGTGTACCATTAAAGATAATACTACCTTACGTGTAAAGCTTTATGAGACGAGTCATGCGGAGATTATTGTATTTGCTTTTTCAAATTTTAAATTAAAAATAACTCTCGAACCGACGATGGCCCTCTTTTCATTCCCCACCACCCGCAGCTCTGTGTTTGACAACACACTTGAATCCACTAAAGTCGGTAGAAACGCTGAATAAATACTTTTGTACTAAATATTTTCATTCATTTGAAACAACCTGGAGCGAACAATTCATTCCCCTTTAATTTATAGATTGAATGCCAAACATTTTTAAATAGCTACAAATATTTGACTAAAACCGAGTTTTAATAAATAAACTCTGTGTTTATTAAATTAATATAGCAACACTTTTAATTAAACCAGTTATAACTACAGTCCAGACAGTTTAATAGCATTATAATTTTTTTTGTCACAAAGATCGTATATTAAAGACACATTTACTAAATAGAATGCAAAATAATGACAATCTCAGCTATAAAACATTTCTAAAGAATGGACAAACACACAAAGTAAATTCAAGAAGTTTAATCGGTTTATAATTTCCTTTTTATTTTAAAAATAGAAAAAAATTAAAGCTATAGCAGTAATTCATACTTTTATGGCGAAAGCAAATAAAACATGCGACATTATTGCTTTGGACTACTGTTTTGAGATGTTAAGTATAATAAAAACAATTTTTTGGTTAATTTCTATTTCTGTTCTGTAACACGACCTCAATTAAAATTATTTTTAAGACTTATCTCAGTCAAAACACTGGTACCTACTTACTGCCTCCGTTGTGGTATAGGCGTTTGCTTTAGAAACCGGAGGTCATGGGTTCGAATCCCGCGGGGTCTCAACAAATTTTCATTGTTGTTTTCTAGTTGGTTAGGACAATTTGGGCCGATCACCCAATTGTCTGAAAAGTAAGATGATCCATGCGTCAGATGGGCATGTAAAAAGTCGGTCCGTCCACCAACCCGCATTGGACCAGCGAGGTGGGATACGGTCCAAAAACCCCCTGATGGATAGGGGTGTATTTGGGGAGGCCCATGTCCGGCAGTGGACTATCAAAGACTGATGATGATGAACACATCCTTAATTAAAATATATTTAAGAGATTATTTTTAAGACTTATCTCAGTCAAAACACTGGTACCTATATACATACATACATATAATTCTACTCTACAGCATAAATTTTGAAAGCATTTAAATTGATTGAAAGACATAATTTAAATAAAGTAATATTACTATTCTAAAAAGTATATATACCAGTAAAAAGTATATTAATAGCGAATACAAAGCAAATAATTATGAAGTGATAACAAAATATACTATTCTTTATGTTAATTAAAAGGCTATATAACAGACTTAATGCAATACCTTTTATAAACGAAGGTACCCATACCTAATATTTCGGTGTATAAACGTTTGAGTTTTTGCTCACAACATGCTTTTTCTCACTTTCTTACTCAGTATCCTTTTAATCATATTTTTTGTCTGTTTTTAAACTCGAATAGGTAGTATGGTAATGAAATCCCATTAAAATACTAAGGTAAACCACACAATAAAACCTAAAATATCCCATGTTGATGAATTAAATGTAGTATCATACTGATTGTAACGTAGCGGAAAAAATATTTTAATTTTAAAGTTTAGTTAAGACATTGAAACTATATATTTTTTTTTTTATGACTCATAGAACTTTTCAAACATCAGGAAATGAGCCTTGCAATATTCCATTTACCAACTTTGTGAATATTAACGTTTGCTTTTCTAAATTTAATGTAGTGTATGAACAAACATCATTATTATGCGTATTCATCGCTAGCGCCTGTTTAAGCCGTTTAGTAAAAGTTTTCAAGCAGTATTTAGATTTGGAAGCAGAAAGCAGAAAAGAAGCACCAAGTCCATATTCTGAGTGAGCGTGGCGTCCCGCCTTGATTGTAGGACGCGAGTTGAAGTTAACTTTTCAATCCATTTTCCAAAACCAAAAAAAAAGGTGAAACTTACAATAGCTGAGAACGCCTATAAAAAATATGGAGTTTTTTTTTGCAAACAAACAGGCGATTGTGTGATTAATGTTTCAACGATTTTTACAATTTCAGAAATAACTTTTTCTTAAAATGCGTCAAATCCATAGGCATTGTCTTGAGGCCCTGTGGGTACACGAGCCACCACATAAATGCAAAATAATTTAAAGAAAGTAACAAAATGCCTTTGTCTGCCTTAAACTACCAATGTGGAGACGTTACTCTGGTGCGCTTTAAGTGACTAACATAAGAATACCTACGTATTCTTATCACTAGAATTGCAAGGGGATTTATGGTGTGCTAAACTTCATTTTTTCTCAAGCAGTAAGAGTCTATTACCATCAAATAAACTCTGCTAGATTAAATTAATGAATATCCGCATGCAAAAATTTAATAGCAACGAAATAAACTATATTAAAATGCTAGTTGTTGCCCACGACTTGGATTGCGTGGTAACATATAAAAAAAGAGTATATTTTTTTGTAAAAAAAATGTAGCCTAACTTACTCCCAGTTACACTTTCTTTAAGTAAAAGTTCCGTCAAAATCGGCTTTTTAGCCAGAACAAACAGACAGACGGACTAAAATTTAGAAATATTATTATTTTCAATGTACGCCTTTGTATATCTTTTATATGTACTGGTTATATATCATTGTACTCATTTAAAAATAGTTTTTTAGATTTAGAAACAGACACTACAATTTAACTTAATTATGGATTGTTTTGAAGGTAGTTTATTGAAATCTGAGGGTTTTCCATTTCGTTTACACAATCCGTACTAATAGAACTGCCCTTCAAATTAAAATATATTAGGCTTTTTACAATAGTGTTTGTAGCAAAAGTAAAAACTGTGGTCCAAGTAGCACGTTTCTTATCGAATATTTTAACTAAATACCTATATCGCTTCACTTTTTTTATTTACGTGAATCTATACAAAAAAATAATAGTTTTTAAATGATAACATTGTGATATATAAGCGATACTTATAAAATAATAAAAAAATCTGTCTGTTTGTTTTGGCTAATCCCTGGAATTGCTGGTCCGATTTTGGCGGGATTTACACTGGAAAATTGTTGATGTAACTGGGAGTACCTTCAGTTTTTTTATATTAAAAAAGTTTAGTGAAATCAGTTAGCTTGTTAATAATAAACTATGATATATACAATGTCACTATTATTCAAACTCCTCCTCCAACGAATCACAAAATGACGGGGCTACAATTTAACAAAGTGCATACCTATTCAGTAAAGATATACTTTCGCGTAATAAGGTCCTTTTTAATCATTATTTTCATATATAATTTTAATTATACTATATTACATGACAGGCTGATTTAATTTTTTAAGACTTGACCACTATATATAAGTATATGACATATATTTTGTACACATATGTTGAAAAAATAAATTAAATAATTTAAAATATGTTTTTTATATTGCAGTTTTATATTCTGTTTGCATTGACGGCGAACAGGTTTTGATCTGCCTACGTTAAAAAAAATGACAGTGACACTCGATGTACTTATAAAATCAGTGCTATCAAATCGTCTTGTGTTGGGATTAAGATTAAAAATCTGGCAATTATTATCAAATTATTATTATCAAGATTTTCCTGTGGAAATCGCTGCGATAATAGGTTACAAACTTGATTATTATTGTCTTTTAATTGAGTTTTTTCCTTGTTGGATCTTAATAGAAAATAAAAACTAGAAACAAAATGTTGTCGTTTTAAGCAATTGGTCTTTGCGTCTGTAAATTGCTAAAGTCCTTCAGTACCATGTCTAGGATTTGGCAGAAAGAACGGATATGACAGTGTTTTGAATGTTGTACTTTGTGCGAGTACGTTTTTAAAACTTTATTACGCAAACGGAGAAGCTTATTGCCATTGGATCCTAACTAAAAACAAAAAACAATTTTCGCATAACAATAATCGGAAATTCGGTTTACTTTTCATTTACGTTTGGTATTTCTTGTAAGTTCCTGATATGGTGGAAATTTCGAGGTAAGTTAGATAATTGTTGAATGCCTTAATACATTTCAAAACCTTGCTTAAATAACAATACATATCTATTACTCGGAAATAGTATTGACTAATATTGAGAAGATTTGTCAATATTGTGTAATAATTTACATAATATTGTACATTATAAGTTTTTATGGTATGAAATACATGTAATATATTTTTTCTCATCATTCTTGAATTCTTCCAAGTATCTTAAAAAGCCTTAATAACATAAGCATATAACTAATTTCACACAACTTTCAAAATATTGAACAAAATAGGGTCTCAATGAAATTGATTAGTAATAAGTATTGTTGCCTGATTAGTATCAATTGAGGTTAAGGATTGCAAACATCTTGACTTTAACAGGACAGTGCACAAGTTAATATTTTACTGTGTTACATTTTTCAATATAATTTAATATTTCAGTAGTTTTATTTTAATTATGAGAATATTAGTGTTATCAATGATTTAAAATATTTTTAAGGAAAAGAGATTTTTGGATAATTACTATATTGGTTTTTAAATATAATTTTAATGTATTGTTTAAGTTATTTTCAAATTAATGATAACATGTTTAATTAAGTTAAATGAATGTAATTGAGAACAAAAATATTAATATAGTAATTAGTGATATAAAAACACTCTCTAATAGAGAGTGTTTTTATAGTTCTTTGGCATTGAACTGCTCTTCTTAGGGCTCCATAACTTTTTCTCTAATAAAATGATTTTATTTGTTTAGATAGATAATAGATTTATTATGGCTTCAGTACCATTTCAAAGATAAGGTTGGAATGATAAATCATAAGCTTAACAAAACTAGAAGTGAACTTACAATAAATGTGCACCTTACATAAATGTCTTCATTAAGCAACCAAAGGTAAACTCGCTTATCACCCGTTTAGGCTTCATCTAACAACTGGAGGGTCTTTTGTTTAATTACTGATAACTTGCCCTCATTTTTAAGCTCCAAACTAGTTTCTGTAATACCATGTTTTACACTGGCTTTGTATGTCTTCACAATCATTATACTCATTGTTTCTCTGCTCTGTTGGCTGTGTACTTGTGCATGTTTAGGATATTTGTGTCAATATTTATAAATTTTTTTGGTTGGGTTGCTTACTGTTTAATGTTTATTTACTTTCTTTTTTTTTTGGCTGTGATACAGACTTGTTGGAATTTTACTGGTAATATTTTAAAGTCCAAATCCAAAAAGAATCTGAAGTCCTGTCTTCTCAATAGTACTGTAGACAGAGGGAGTGTGTTGTGAAAGGCATTTTAGCACTGAACTATACAGCAATGTCATCAGTGGCCACCATTGACAAAGATGGGCTGCCACAGGATGAGCTGGAGCCGGGTGTGGTGGCAGCGCTGCAGCGCACAATGACACTTGTTGTGAACAGGTTTGCACTAATGCTTCTCTTAAATGTAATGCTGGCATGGTTTGAATTTATATTGTTGACAACATTGTAATGCTACTTGTGCTAAATCACTGCAATAGTTTGGTTGTTGGAACTTCAGATAGCATCAGTTGTGCAAAATCTGCAAAAAAATTATGAAAAGAATATTTGCAGTATTGTATGAAATAAACAATTTAATACTACAATTTGAAGCAATTTATATTTTTTTTCTCATGTACATAGTGCTTTTAATATTCACCAAGTAAATTATATATTTCATATTATCATTAAATGTTGTATGTCCATTATGATGTAAATCATTTTTCTATGATGTTTCATTGTTAGTAAATATTTGTAAACATTATTATTGCAGAAATTATGATTTACTTTTTTTTATCTTAAGTCTTTAGGAAACCATTAAATAATTACATTTTAATATATAAATCCATTGGGTGGTCTGTTTCTTCAGAACTCTGTAAGTCTGTTTCTTCTGTTTTGGTGAAAATGTAGTTTAGAATCAAACAGTTTACTCTCATCCTTTCTTACATATTCAAAAATGTTTGCTACTTCAAAATGTGCAAACAAATATTACTTACAACCATGAGAAGTCTTAATAACTACAATTATAAGTATACAAGTGTACATGACCCAAGCAAAATTAAAACGAAATATGTATATTTTTTCCTTTAAATAATATGTATCATAATTAAAGTCCTAACATTGTGTGGTTAGAGTTGAATCACATTCTTAGTAATGACCAATCTTAGATAGATGACACTCAATTCAATTTTATTAATTCTAGCAAACTCTACCCGGTCGTAAAATTATTTATTTTAAATAAAATAAGTTTGGACATGATGGTTGAGCAGTACGGCCTTATTTAAAACCGTTCAGTGTCAATGTGTCAGTCAGTGATGTGTCAGACGTTGGGTCATGTTGGTTATGTACAAATAAAGGTGATATGTTTGCACACGGAATATCTGGCGGTACAATACGCCGCCGTGCAATATCGGTACGTTCTGATAGTGCACGGCCAAGAATTGTACTGCCAATAAATGATAAAACTATCTCTTGGCCAATAAGATGAGACGAGCCGACCAGTAGGACGGAAGTGTGCGCGGATTATCAGGCCGTGCATTTTCTTTATACCGATAATGCACAGGCAAATAATGTATAATATAGTCCTTTATTCAGATCCATATTACAATTACACGAAAAAAAGGAAAAACAATAATATACAAGAAAATTAAAGTATATAAACCTTAACCTAGTATTTTCTCTTCATGTTTTTGGGATCTGTTTGCCGTTCGGCATAGGTCTCCCCCAACCACTTACGTCCTGCTTTCATTACTTATCAGGGCAGTTATCAGTAATTTATATAGATACTGTCTTTATCCCACTTTATTTTTGTAAGTACATAATTTGGCTTGACAAAAAATGAAGCCAAATAACGTGTGACCTGTTAATTCGTGCACATGTTTGTACACGAAATATTTGACCTTGAATTATCAGGTCGTGCATTATCTTGGCCGTACAATACGCAGACCCTATCGCGTATCGTTAAAGATAAGCGCTTAGATTTTTTGAAATCGATTTTCAACGACATCTAGTGGACCTCACTGAAATATCATAAGATATTTTATTAAAAAACAAAAAGTTATAGTTCTCGTCGATTTATGGATTTAACAATTATTTTTTGCGCACTTGATTGGCGTTTTTTACATAAATATTAAGGGCAATAATTTATCATCGAGTTACAATAAGTTGAATAAACAAAATTATATAGAGGTTTGACTAATTGTAACAGATTTTATATCCATGAAGATATAAAACACGAAAGCATGTGCCATAATTTCATTGTTACTACCAACGCGAAACCACAGACGGAAGTTCGTGAAACGTTTACACCTCTCGCAGTTGGTTAATATTCGTGCAGAACATTTAACAACATCTCGTTGTTCTCATTTAGCACTCTACATATCGAATTCAAAAGTAATAATGCATCAATCGCTCTTTGAACGGAATATTTCACTTGTATCTAGGGTTGCCAACTATACTATTACGAATAGTATTATACGGACTCCGTTGGGTTGTAGCATATTATGACTTTGTGGAGTCAACTCCACCAACGTAAAGTCATAATATGTGTTACACTTATGGCCAGTTTCAGACAATAAATCTTTAGTTTCGCCTGCTGAAATGCTTCTTAAATGATTTTTCTTTTGAAAGAAATTGTTCAATATCTAAATCTCGAGTGAAATTTGGAGGAGATCTGATTAAGCATAATTTAAATACAACCTTTAATTTATGTAGGGTATCCTTCTTAACAATTTATGGCTGAAATATTGCTGTTTTAAAATGTCAAAGACTCATAAGACTGAGCCCTATATTGTGCTGATAAAAATATTTGATAAAGAATTATTCAAAGTATGAAGATAAGTACCCAATTTTTTTCCAGTGATATGTATTCTTTGTATTGATATACAAAATGTCAGATGCAATTCATACATGATTTTAGCTGTAATATGGGTAATGGTTATTGTTTATCATTGCTCGTCTAATCAAATTTTGCTGCCAATGTTGTCTTTCGGATGACATCCGTCATGAAACTTTTGACTAACACTTCAAAGAAGTAATATATATTACAATCATATCATCTTACAACTGTATGTTTTGCATTACAAATGCTGTCTCCTAAGTTAAGGCGCAACATACATTTTTCTTAAATTAATGAAAAGCGAAAGCAGTTTTGAAGTTATACTCATTTGGCGCGCTAGGGAAAAATTAAGAGTAAGTTTAAAACGAGCGCGCAAACTGTCAAGAAAAACCGATGAACTGAAAATTGTTATAGTCAACTGACAACTGTGGTTACGATATTTATTTCTATAAACTAGAAAAATCCAATAGCGAAAATTTTTGCAAAACACTTTCTTGTTACTTACTTTTTTGGCTGATTGCACAACACTTTCTATACCCGATTGAATAAAGGTGTGGAAGTTTTACTATAAAAATGTTAAGTTGCGATATTGATAAATTTTTATATTGAAATATATATTTTTATATTGATAATATTGAAAGATATGAAGATCCGATTAAAGCGATAGTTCTGCGGTTTTCCTAGTTTAAAAGAAGCCAAAGCTGTATTTAGCAGGTACCTACCTATAAGATACTTACGTGAGAACAGCGATTGGATATGTGCTGTCTGATGCACTGTCTGATTTAGGATTGCTTTGGTTTGTAAGAGGCACTACTAAGTTGTCCATAAAAATAATATATCATTATCCCCACTGCCCTGATGTAAGTGTTTTTTCAATGCTATCCTTATCTCGCTCGCAAGTTCCCTTAATGGTCATTTTATATGACTTTTGCACTGAGCTTTCAGCCAGAGCGAATCAAGTGTACCAATTGCGCAATGTTTTATTCCGACACTAGGCACAAGCTCTCTTCGCATAGTATTCAATGGGTACACCGTTGGTGAGTTAGTGACTCTCACTAAATGAGGCATTCGATCAGTCATATACTTTGTATCGTTATAAAAATTATTATCAAGAATTAAAAGATAAAAATCAAACAATTAGTATAAATATTACAGTCATAATGTCACGTAAAAGATAATTATGCGTTATGTCGACTCACGTGGACGTTACAATACAAAATCAGTTAGACATACAACTTAACACTCCCGACTTGTGAGACTACTCACAGCTGTAGATTTGCGCTATATAAAATTGAGAGCAATATACCTATGCAAAAGAATGCCTCCTCACGTACTTTCTGTACGTGTGGCCCTTACTTTAAGCAAAAAGTATCGGCCACCTAGTTCGTGGAACCGGTTGCTTCCCGCGAAGACCGTGTTAGATGAAGCTTACCATACAAGGGTCTGGAAGTATAAAATCATAATTAAAAAAAAAACTTATATCCGTCAATATAGTGTCTTTCTAGTATACAAAGTAGCAATATTAGTTCGATAGTTTACTGTAATGACACTTCTTATTGATTGATACCAGGGTCTTTCTTGAGATAAGTTTTCTGTTATCAGCGGATGCTGATGCTAATTTATTAAATCAAAGCACACAATGTACCCTTTTAAACCTAAACATAAGTTATATCTTTATTCCTGTTGGTAGTTGAGGAGTATTTTTTCTACTGTAATTAATAATACTTCATGGCACTAGTAAAACTTAGCCACTCGAACTCTTAATTACCCTAATTGAAACTTCTGGTAAATTTTTGAAATAAATTAAAATATTAATAATTGAAATGACTAATGTTACAAATTTATAGTGTTAGTAGATTTTCGTATCTTATTTAATACTATTTATTTTATGGTTGTTAGATTACGCGTAATCTTTGACACACCAGATTGGATTACATATGAAATATTGCGGTTGCATCGTGTATGATTAAATAGATTATTTACGATAATGTGCGGAGACATTATTACTGATACAGTTACAAAAATCAGGATGCACCTTAATCGTGGCCTTTACAATTACAAAATAATACATGAAAATTTTACATTTGTGTCAAATATCGTTCTCGTTAAAGTCGTTCGGTTGGATAGGCAGTTTTACAATTTAGAAATTTACAGTTTTTATTATTTTTTAGAAGTAATATTATGGGAGAATTTAATAATCATAAAAATTTTATTAGTAAATAATAAAAAAAATATATTTTGACTTGTCTTCACTCATATGTACACGCACCTTAAGGCCATAAAAGTGGTTACATTGTATCGCAAATGTCAGTCGCACCGATTCCCTCAGAGTGCGCGAATTGACATTGGCCTCGGTGCCGCAACACGCGCCGCTAGGCCCATTGCCACGTTCGCCGCCGGAGAGCGTGCACGTCCGCCGCTCACGAGTCGTGTTCTTGTGCAGGCTCAACGAGGAGAAGGAGCGCGCACCCTGCTTGGGCAAGGGAGAGGCGCGAGTCAAGATGTTGGGCTCGCAGCGGCGCATCGCGCTCGACCTGCTGCTCGCGTGCTGGGGCCTGGGCACGTGGCTGGGCGTCAATGGCGTTTTCGTGCAGCTGCCCCTGCTCGTGGAGCGGCTGCCCGAGGGCTGGAAGCTGCCCTCCTCGATGGCGCTCTCGGTGCAGGCGGCCAACGTGGGTCTCGTTCTATACGCCATGCTACGGCGCCTCTTGCCGCGTGTGCCGGACGCCTTCTACATCTACACGTTGCTGGGCATCGGAAGCCTCGCGCTGGTGCTCAATTCGTTCCTGTACACCGCGACAGCGCCCATCGGCGGCACGGACCGCTCGGCGGCTTTCCTCTCGCTGACGTTCTGCGCGGCGCTAGTCGGCTGCACCAGTTCGGTGTTGTTCTATCCGTATCTGAGGCACTTTCGCGAGCTGTATCTGGCCACCTACCTGGTGGGCGAGGGATTGAGCGGCTTCATTCCGAGCATCCTGGCTCTGATTCAGGGCGTCGGCGGTGAGCCGGAGTGCGTCCCTTCAGCGGATAACTCGACTCTAGTGGCGGTATACTCGGCGCCCCGATTCGACACAACTGTGTTTTTCTTGTTGCTGGGCTCGCTTTCCGCGCTGAGCCTCTCGAGCTTCACCCTGCTCCACAACTTGCGGACGTTCGACACGGAGCGCGTGACGCAGGCCGCGCTGGCCAAGGACGACGAGGCTGCCCCGCCCAAGGAGTCGCTGCTGCAGCCCTCCTGGCTCCTGGCGATGGTGCTGGTGATGTGGCTGAACGCGCTGTCCAACGGCGTGCTGCCATCGGTGCAGTCGTACTCGTGCATGCCGTACGGGGTGCGCGCGTACCACTTAGCGGTGTCGCTGGGCGCAATGGCCAACCCCGCCGCCTGCCTAGTGGGCGTGTGGCTGAGGCCGGCGCCTCCGCGGCTCTTGGCGGCGCTGCTCGTGGCCAACCTGCCGCTGCTGGCGTACATCATGGCCACCGCACTGCTCAGCCCGACACCGCCACTCCAGCATCAGCCTGTTGGAGAGGCCCTCATTGTAAGCTATTGTAGTTTTATAATATCTTAATGGTGTTAGGCTTATTAGTTAGAAATCAAACAGTTCAAACGTAAACGTACACTTACATCTGTTATCTCGCAGTGAAAGTCCCGTCAGAGCAGAGTCAAACAAAATTTAAATAAAGTTTTTTTGTTATTCGTATCGGTTATATATCACAATTTTAAAAACGACGATTTTGATGTTTCAAACAGATACTCCAATATTATTTATTTATATAGTTTTACACTTTTATTCAATAATAACATAACGTAATTATACATGATAGGTACTTTTGTTTCTTGTAAGAGAAGCTCAGTATTATAATGTTTTGCTATAACATTATCGTGATGTCTTATGAGTTTTGGTTGCAGTACCTAATGTGAGCTCCGAGTCGGGAGTCATAACCATAGCTGTCGATCCATATTTTAGATCGGCAGATATTGTAGTGCTAAAGTGCAAAAAAAAGGTGAACTGTTTGTCCCTGTTACTTTATTTCTATCGACCAGAGAGAAATCATGCGCAAGACCGATTTTTACATGTCCATTGTACACGTGGATCGTCTTAATATACGAGCGATCGGTTGCGCCGCCCGCATTGCCCTAACCAAATAGGAAACAACAACGAAAGTCTTTGTTGAGTCCTTCAGGATTAGAACCCACTACTTCCACCACTAGACCACGGCGGCAGTTAAAAATTATAATTTATTTGAGATGGATAAGTAGGGGTAGCATTATAACGCTTTTTTGGAGGACATCCTCAAGACGCCAAGGTCTGAAAAACTTCAGTTAATATACACTAGCGCCGGCACCGAGGTTGCCCGAGTACATCCAATTAAACGCGATCGTCCACACAAATGGCTCAGACTATTGCGGGGCTTACTACCATTAATTCAGGTCATAGCTAAAATGTAACCTAGAACAAGTGGGTCAAGTCGCTAATTGCTATTATTTTATTATTGACTGTGTGTTGAGTATCTACACCGGGCTAAATCAAAAAGGGAAACTGTTCCCTTTTACCATAACAATAAGGTAACAATTACTATATAACAGCTATGTTTAAGCATTGAAGTATATTTCACTGATGCAATGGTTGGCTTTACAAGTCTTCAGGTACTTTTAGAAAAGGGTCTATGGTTCACAAGGAAAAGGGCCGTATAGAGCAGAACCACTAAGATAATTTCCGGCAAATAATGTTCGCAACCGTTTCTTAGTTTCAACTGACGCATTATGGTTGGGGGATACGTAGTGACTATCGATAAGCCTACATAGAAGTGGAGGCATATCTTGCTTATTAATAAATTGTTTGAGATGTAAACTCACTATGTAACAAACGAAAAATAAGAATACCACTTGCTTAATTTTGTATAAATCCAATCCTAATTTGGCCAAAAAGTAAACTAAAAATCCGGTCTGTTTCGCGCTGCATTTCGTGGGAGGCAGGGTTTTATATAAACTAGAATACTCGGTGTACAATTGATATACAATTTGGTCCATTCAATTGGATTAATTTCCTGTGTGCGCTAGGTGGCGGCATGGGTGGTGACCAGCGCGTGCGTGTCTTATGCGCGCATGTGGGTGTACGGGTGGGCGCGGCGCGGGGGCGCGAGGGGCATGCGCCTCTGCGGGGCCCTCACGCAGGCGGGCTCCGCCACCGGCTCCCTCCTGCTCTACGTGCTCGTGTACCACACGCAGCTCTTCACGCAGCCAGAGTCCTGTCCGGCGATGGGGCTGTAGCCTCACTACCTGCTCGACGATGACGCAAAGGAAGAAAGAGAAACATAGAAATTGGCTTCAAATCTAATAGGCTGATGCGCGAACGCAATAAACTGCGCCGTTGCATCAATGATTTGGTCTTATTTTAATGAAATTGAGTGACAGTGTAGACGGGGACTATATTCTAAAATGCGATAACTTGTGATTTCTGAAACATCAAGTATTTAATAATGGATAGGCCGATCATACGATGTGCCTTAGATATTTTCGTTCAAATTCGTAACGCGAAGTCACTGCCTATTTTTGACTGTTTAAACGAAAGGTACCCATATTTATTTTGAGTCCATTATCTCTCCGGCGCGGTTGTGATTGTTTAAAGGTGTCACCGCTGCGCGTAGACAAATGTTTTAAAAGTATAATAAAACGAGACAACTTTCCGCTTCGTCCGATAAGATGGCGGCAAATGGAAAGGATTAAATGCATGTCGTCATGGCTGTGATATCCGAACATACTTGTTTTTATTTCTGTAGTGCGATAAACTGTAATATCTGTATTTCAAGATACGTATTTACCACTTTAAGCAGTGTTCCTCCTTCAAGGGGCATTAGAAATAACCGTACTTAATGTCGGCGTAATTACCACCAAGTGTGTCGTTTTTTGAAAAGTTCGTCGAGAACTGGAAATTTTTATAGTATTAATTACATAGGTTATGTAATACTTAAAAGGATGTGACTGAAGCTTTGCAATGTAATTATAAGGCTGTGTGCACATCCCTTCGTGTGTATAAACATCCTTACAATGTTTTATTTCCTTAGAAATCAATTGAAAGTATTATATACAAATATGCATAGACTCGAGATTAGAAGAATCGATTAGGGCTGTGAGCTTTGATCTTATAAGTGTAATGTTGAATGAATTACCGCAGGTTACTTAAATAGTTCAATTACTTTATTGTGATTTAATTTAATATTTATAAAAAAATATGTTTTTAACAAAATGGCTGTTAATGTTGTGCCCATTTTTTAATCTACGCAGCCATGGATTTTACAGAAATGTAATCCATGTTTTATTTTCAAAATTATATTAGGTAGATGTTGACAAATAATTTGTTGTTTTGTTTATTATGTTTTGTCCAATTTTCTTTTAAACGGAAACTGTATATTACTATACTGGTGGTGCTTAAATAAACGAATTTGGGAAAATATTTGGTTTTGTATTTACAGCTTTAATTCAGTTATTTTAAATTCTCCAACCTGTTTACCTGCTAAGTGAAATGGGCAATGCGTCCGATGCGCATGTGAAAAAGTCGGTCCAGCGCATGATCTCTCTCTGGACGTGTCGGTTTTCCGTCCCGTCGGACTATTAAAATTTAAAGGAAGAGGGAGTGCATCTGTGTCTTCGTATTTACTTGTGCACAATAGCATCTTCTGTGCAGTTGCGGATCTCTAATATCGAATCGACTTCAAGGATATTGTTATTGCTAACCTGCGCCACAGATAATCGCCGAAAAGATATTTACTGAAGTCAATATAATGACGGCTTATTCTCAATATATCTTGAAAAATATAATGTACGTCTATAAACATAAGAAAAAATGAAAATATGACGTTTGTCTATAACAACTTCATAAAACATCGTGATACGCATAACGTAAATACAAGGAATAAGCATATTTGTTCTTGCAACAAGACAACAATATCTTTTATGAGACAATGGTTATGAACTGCCTGTGTAGCTCCGGGCTATTTTTATATTTATATTTTGGAAAAATTTATTGGAAAGTCGAAAAAATGGGATCCGCTGAGTTTCGTACGCCGGTTGTCCACAGGTTCGCTTTCCGAACCCGTGGTAACTGACAATAAATATTGTTTAATATAGAATATTTGAGTATTTTTCCGTTTTACCTCTTTAACTGGATAGTATCTTATTTCGCATCCGCATGTATTATTGTGCGTTGTCAAAGAACTTTAACGGCTTACAAGCAACAAGGTGTCGTTTAGAATTACTGTCGCCGCCGACGGTAATTCAAAACCTCTTAAAATATGTTTTCTTTGTTTCAGATTGCTTTTTTTATCAACGTTCTTTTTTGATCACACTTTATAATATCTAATTTAGTGTTTTCCTTATAGCGAGATAACAAGCATAATTTACAAGCTTAATTTTATTGCTTTAGATTATTTATAAATTATGACATTGTATTTTTGAATCATGCGTGTTGCTACTTTAATTTGCACATTCAATAATTTCCTTTCAACTGCTATTAGGGGACCATCTATGTGTCTATCGCGCATAACTCAACAACGCACGAATTTGGCCAACTCTTTCTAATCTCATTTTTTCGACTCCATTTTTTCCCATGGGGAACGCATTTTTTCGACTTTCCAATAGATTTTTACAATATATAAAAAAAATAGCTCGGAACGGACAGTTCATAACCAGGGCGTGTTATCATTTAAGTAGTAATTGCAGCAATAATATCTTATTGCACTTAAACGTCCTACACAACGTTGTTAAATTTATTAACACATAAAATTTGAACGTTTTCTAGGATTTTGTTGTCTTGTTGCAGGAACAAACATGCTTATTCCTAATGTTTATGTTATGCGTATCACAATGTTTTACAAATTCATTCTTGTTTACTGACATAGATTATATTTTCAAATATATATCGAGAATAAGCCGTCATTACATTGATTTCAGTAAATACCTTTCCAATTGTTTCACCGGTCTTGGAATGTTGGTTGAAGTCCAAGAATGGTTTTTACGGCGAAAGAATTACTGTCTAATAATTACCGGTAAAACCAAAAACGGCCCTTATCTTTTTCCGATACAATTGTTTTCCAACTAAAATGTAGAGTCCATTTAAAGCCAATCGTTATTCCATAAAGTTCATATTCAATTGCAAACAATTACTTTTGTTTAAGCAATATACGACCCTAACGTCAAAGAGTCAATTTTCATAATATTGCGACCATGAAAGTGATAAGTGCTACGATGTACTATTTCTCCGATGAACTTAAATGTTGCAATCATGCAACATTTAACCTAAGTTCGCCTCTTACTTTGAAGCCCGGTGTGATTGTCGGATGTCTGGCCGGACTTTTAACGATTTAAGGGACAAATTATAATTTGTTTGGCAACTAATGTTTGTAAATATCATATATTTATAATCATCATCATCATTAGCCTGTGACAGTCCACTGATGGACATAGGCCTCCCCTAATATACCCCTAACCATAATGCTCGTATCCCACCACGCTGGTCCAATGCGGGTTGGTGGGTGGACCGACTTTTTACATGCCCATTCGACGCATGGATCATGGATCTTACTTTTCAGACAATTGGGTGATCGGCCCAATTGTCTGAAAAGTACCAACCAACTAGGTAACAACAATGAAAGTTTTTATAATCATAATATACATACACAATATAATCAATCGCATCGCAATTTCATACTTTTTAATCCCTAATTAAAGCAAAAATGATAAATGCATTTTTTTTATTCATCGTGATATGAAATACGCTTTGTAATTGCTGTGATCAGTCTATTTCGGCACCGCATAATCTTTTGAAAGAATATGAAATTTTTTTGTTTATCAATTATTTCCATTAATTACCATGTGTTGCAATGCACTAATGTTGATGTCGCTGTTATTTATAATTTTTAGTGAGGTCAAAAATTCTGCCGACACTTAATTCAAATACATAGTAAAAAATTGCAATGAAGAATAAACTATAATTATACTTTTTTTATTTCAAATCGGGGGTTTATCGACTCTTTTTGACTACTGTAAGTCCGGAAGCCACTGTTTTAGTATAAAGAATGTGAGACATTGTCTTTGTCTTTGCCACTTGTTAGCCATCATTAGAAACGGCGACGTATACGATCGTAGACCGAACGTAATTGACGATGATTTGAAGTTATCACGAACGCTTTATAAATCGATATGGAATTGCTTCTAATGTGTTTTAATGGATTGCTCAAATTACTTGACAAACGGCGAACCATTTCATGTTTGTTTTAAGCTGCATCTAATTATTTTAAATACAAGGTTGTATTAAGCAGATGTAAAATAACGATGAATTACTATTCAAGTTGGTGGCTCATGGTGCTCATCGTAGACAGTGTAACAATTATACATACATCGTACAGTTCTCGTCTTTTAGATAAAAAGTATGGTTATCACCGGCTTCGTATCAACCTATTTTGCTTCCAAGAGCGTCTTTTTGTCACAGCGTTTCTATGCTGGAAACCCGGTAAATAAATGTTCAACATTTTAGATTAGAGAACAGTGGTTTATCTATTTTAAGCTGAATCCTGAGGAAAATATAATTTTTACAACAATAATATCAAACTAGCGGTATTATAGTCAAGTCTATCGATAAATTGTTCGTGGATAAAGTTTACATTTATGGTTAACTCCAGGAGTTAAAATGTACTATTTATCTTAATTATATTTCTGGGATATGCATTACTTGCCCAGAGATAATTTAAATGGAATCTTCTTATGTTTAAAAAATAATCGTCCAGCTGATAAACAAACACCTGAAATCAATAAACACTCAATGCTGCTCCTTAATTTTGATAAGCATTTTTAACAGTATAATTAAAAATATTTGACGGTTTTCCGTTATTAACATATTTACAAATGTAGAAGAGGCAGCTCTACTATGGCGCAGATGTAAGTCTCTCGGGATCCGCCTCAGAGTAATAACCAATTGGGAGAATCCACCTGGTCCGATGGCTTACGACACGCATCGCGAAGGAATAGCAGCTGATGTCGGGTGTCCTAATATTGAACGCTTTATAAACGAGGTACGGTGATCGCGTTATATTAGTCAATTCAAAAATAGTGCCAAATGTATAAAGACGTAGTTCATCATCATTATCATCACCATAAGCAGCCTTTATCAGTCTACTACTGGACATAGACCTACAATACAATAAGTTTAAGTTAGTTGTGAAAATCCATAACAAAAACAAAAAAAATATTGCAGGCATCAGCAAAACGTGCATTCAATCATCGCCACTCTTGGCTATTTCTAGAAGATTCTCCCCTCAATGTAAGCACGGTTGAGTCATATCTTACGGACTCTGTCATTTTGCCCGATTCTGACGTCGTTTGGTCTTCATCAGATATTTTGGTGGACGTTTATAAAGTGAAACAGGGACAGCCCCTGGAAATATCGGAACTTGCGATAAATAAAAGCATGACACGGATGGGCTTGAGTGCGTTTTGGGCACAAATTCCCCCCACCGCTACGAGGAGGAAGGATCTTAAAAATGTATATTTAAGGGCGGCAACCATTGTAAGTATGTACCTTCTATCACAAACTTTTAACTGTATATTTTTACTATTGAATGATGCGACGGAAAATGGCCTTGAAAAACGGTATTAATTTTTTATATGCCCACCTAACTCTCTATACAATTTCCGCAGCTATGAACCCACGACCTACGCTTCCGCTAGGCCACGGAGGCGATTTATCTGTAACATATAGTGTTTACATAAAAAAGTGTATGTCTCTGTATGTCTCTGTATGTGTCAGAAAGTATAAGATGCATACATAAGCATATAAAATACATACATATACAACAACAGCTTGAGGACTAGATTAAATGAATTTATTTTTTAACTTTTAAAGTATGATGTTTTGATTGATTTATTATACTTATACTTTTACGGTAATTGGTTAATAGCAGGATAAAGATTGGAGAGTACAGATTTTTAAATTTCTATTTATTCAAGGTCAGCCAACCGCAGTACTTTAAGGGCTGGTCCGACCTAAGCAACCGTGCAGTGGACACATTTCCCAAACTCACGTATCCTTTACTGATGCTAGCTGCAGAGGATTTAAATTTTCAGTAAGACTTAGAGAATATACTTTAATATTTAAATTTAATAATAGTCAGGTATGACGTCACAAGATAAGAAATGCCAAGAAGCTTTGCGGTCGTATCTTTTTTAATTATAACATCAATGCTTTTAAAACATACCCAGTACAGGAAGCTGTGATGGGATCAGAAATGTAGAGGACATAATATTTGCATATACCATTATTGACGCAACACAACAAACTACGATATGGAACCATAGATTTCGATGGAACTGTAAAATAACTTATTTTTCTATACCCGTGATTCAACCAATACCAATTCAATATAGCGACTTTAAATTCTCACATGGCAGACGCCTTAACCGACTAAGTCCCACAACATGCTATTTGCTAGACGGTCTAGTAAGAAGAAAAAGAACACGTTCCCAAGTACGAAGAAACATAGATCGATTGACAACGCATGATTTTACCCTGCAGGTACAATCTACAACAAGTGGACCTGTATGGCGAGGAGCGTAACGGCTCCTTCGACGGGCTGGCGGGGATGCTGCAGAGGGGCCAGCTCGAGGTCGGCGTCACCTCCATGTTCATGCGCGGTGATCGATGGCGCGTGCTGCACTATTGCTCTGAGACCGTTGAGCTTAGGTGTGATTTGTGTTTTAGAATATATATTTCCGGGACCGAAACATTTCTTTTACTACACTTTTTTATTGGTAAAAGCGATGAGACGAGCGTAGCGTTCACCTGATGGTAAGTCATGTGATCCACCCATAAGAAAAGCAGCGTAGGACGCCACAAATTCGTTCACCGCATTGGCACCAGCCACGCTAGCTATAATCCTACGAACTGGAAGACTTATTCTTTATACACTACCGATTTGCGAGAGATATGAGCACCGCTATGGTACCACCCCAGATGAACCGTGTAAAAAATGTCCTCACCAACAAGATATTGCTTTTGACCTTAACATATATTAAGCTTTAAACTTTATGAGATCGTCATTAACGTATTAGATCTGTCTTATCTAAATTGCAAACGTGCATCGTCGCGATTAGATAAGTCTTTAAATAGTTCTGATTTAGTAGTGAATAATCATGCAAGAATGTTTCAATAACTAATTAATCCTTAAAATTTATTGTCGGCCTAATACCTTAACGGGTATTAACGCAACGCGTTTTTGGATAAGGTTCTGTTTATATTCTTCATCTGAGGGTCAAAATACATATGTGCTAGGTCCCTAAATACACATCGATCGAAGGTATGGTAAAGCATGCCTTGACTAATTTGGTTGGGACATGTGAATTTTTGTCTATTGTCAGTTCACGAAATTAGAGTACACTTCGCAGGGGCGCATTTCTGTTCCGTCAGCCGGCGCGATCGGCCGTCTCGAACGTTTTCGTGCTGCCGTTCAGCCGCGGCGTGTGGATTGCGGCGGCGGCCTCTGGCGCCGGAGGAGCCCTGCTGCTGGCGCTGCTGGCCGCCCTGGCCAGGGCCTCCGCTGTGCCGGACAGCGCGCTGCGGAGGTGCGCGCTGCCCGACTGCTTCACCTTCGCCATCGGATGCATGTGCCAACAGGGTGGGTGCCGATGCTGCTTATGGTAACATTATGTTCGAACTATTGCAACTTGTCCTGACATGCCATTATAGTTATCTGATCCAAATTCAATTGACCAAGCGACTCATTAAACGAATATTTTTTTTAGTACACGCCCCGTAGCAATTTAAAACGTGTGATACAATTTAGTTCAATTAATTTATTTAGGCTTTGAAGTGACACTACTTTCCAAATATTAGCTAATAGATTTATATCAAAATTTTATATTGATTTTGGCAGGTAAATCGCTACCATTCTTCTTGTTAACTTTGTCCAGGTTCAGAGCTATCGCCTCGGCTGTGGTCCCTGAGGCTGGTGATGTTTTTTATGTTCCTGTCGTCCCTCTTTCTGTTCACCTCCTACTCGGCCAAGGTGGTGGCCATCCTGCAGTCGCCAAGCAACGCGCTGCAAACCATCGACGATCTTACGAACTCGCCAATGACGCTCGGCGTTCAAGAGACTACATATAAGAAAGTTTACTTCGCTGTATGTTTTTTTTATATTTAATTAAGACATTAGTAAGACGATATAGTAAGCAATTCGCTCTGCTTATAACGCAGGTAGGGAAAGAACTTATTCGTTTTGCCACCCCTAGCGAAACGAATAAACCTAACAATAAACATAATCTTTATTTAATTGTTCACCAAACTGTAAATTCGGAAATTAGAAAGTGTTAAGCGCCTGATCATGCACATAGCACTTTTGTCCAAATAAAGTTATTTTGCCGATCGCTCATTGTAGAATTTTCATCTCGCAATATTGTTTTATGACTATATCTTAATGTCTGCCTTTTAGGAGAGCGAGGAGCCAGCGACGCAGCGGCTCTACCGGCGCAAGCTGCTGCCCCTGGGCGAGCGCGCGTACCTGAGCGCGGCCGAGGGCGTGGAGCGGCTGCGCACCTCGCTCTTCGCCTTCCAGGTGCTCCTTGTGTTAATGTTGGACGCACACAAATTTACTAAGCACTAACTAACAGAAAATCACCTGCTTACAAAAATGGTCTAATTTTTATTTTTATATATGTACATACTTTTACGTGTATGTTGTTAAATACTTCTTGAGGCCATTTTAATTATTTTAGTACTTTGGGTTTTTAGTTAAAAATTAGTTTTATATTCTCCAGAATTTAAAGTAATTGAAAGCAAGAGAGTAAATTTAAAGTTTATGTACATATGTACGAGAAACGTCGTACATATGTAAAGTTAACGTGAGTTATATGAGCTCAACGAAGTATCTGATGCAATGTGCGGGTACAATTAATGTCTATAAAATGTATATTAAATTGTTTATCAAGGTTGAGCAAGGAGCAGGATACGACCTAATCAGCAAGACGTTCACGGAGCGCGAGAAGTGCGGCCTGAAGGAGATCCAGGCGTTCAAGATGCCCATGGTGGCCGTGCCCATCAGGAGGCACTCGGGCTGCAGGGACCTGCTGGCTTCCAGGTGAGTTGAACCTTTACTCAATTTAACGTAAATCATTATTAGAAACACTTCAGTGGCAGGGGCAGATCAGGGTCGGGTACACTCTTAGGTAAATGTGTTAGCTAATTGAACGTTCGAGTAGGCTGCGGTGGCAACGCGAGGTGGGTCTGATGAGCCGTGCGCGGCGCCTCTGGCTGGCCACGGCTCCCCGCTGCGAGATGGGCGGTGGAGGCTTCGGCGGCGTGGGCCTGAGGGACGTGCTGGGGGCGGCGCAGGCGCTGCTCTCTGGAGTGCTCGCCGCTCTGGCGATGCTAGCGGTTGAGGTGCTGCTGCACAGCTGCAGGCGACTGCGGTTTTGCAGGAGAGACACCCTAATGCTATAATACCGTTGCTTGATTATTTAATAGACGTAAATACGTAACTTGTTGTATCCTCAAATTTTCAATATTGTGCAGTTAGGTGTATTATTTTAAGCCGATTTCATAATAAAAATGCCGCTTTTGGCATCTGATACAAATTGCACAGTAGCCTAAGTAAATTTACAACACGGATTCCAAATAAAAATAATTTTCGCGTATAAGTTTAACATCATGCTTTATAAAATATGTCCAGATGTTTTTAATAGTACAATATTTGATTGAAATATTAAACTCTCTTCTCAGAGTCTGAGGTTTTTTTTCTTGAAAAATACGATTACTCGTCCTTCTCACGTAAAATTTGTGACTTGAATTTTTCGAGGTTTTATAAACCTAGCACTACTTCTTAAATTTTGGCTTTTGGATACAAAAAGAAGTCTAAATTACAGGGTAAGTTATAATACGGTCGGCTTTCAATCATCCCAGCTTCACCTTCACGGTTGAATTGGCAATACATTTTAAGACAATCATATCGTATATCACCTTCCAAACACGGCTTTAGCAGGCGGACTTTTTACGTATTCATTCGCTGCATCATTTCTTTAGGAAATTGGGTGTTCGGCCCCTAGTGTTCTAGCTAATTAGTACACAACGATATTAAAAATGTTTTCTACAGGATTTGTCTCATGCACATATTGTTCAGAAACCTTTTTAGCAGCTGTAGTAAATGGTAATTTCGGTTCTCTCTGTAATGATAGCGAGTAATTATATAAACCGGGAATAGAACTGGTCTTAGATTAGATCTTTGGGTAACTTCTACGCGTACTGTCTCGCTCGATGATTAAGAAGAATTATTACTACAAGCATAAATACAGTCTCAATAATGTCTGACGGCAGATTTATGTTTTAAAAACGAATATCTCAATAATTTATTAACAGCGCGGGGGGAAGGTGGTGTCATTAGAATCACCGATCGTGCGGATTTCTTAGTCACGATGTCGCGTTGGTCGGGTGAGCATCGCGCGTTCGCTATTGAAGCATTCTTACGTACTCGCTCGCCGACAGTTATGTTTACATTTCAATATTCGCCGGATAGGCGATGGGCCGAGTGTGAATTTACTTCGTTCGTGGGTAGAGAGGTTCCTCGCAATTGCTTCGGTTATGAACACACCACGGCCAGGACCTAGTCGATCGTCAAGGACCCCCGAAAACATTGAACTGATTGAACGCAGTTTACGTGAAAATGCATGACTTTCGATACGGAAAATAGCAGCTTCACTGGGACTTCCAAGAGCAATTGTGCATGAAATTTTGAAAAAATTGCAATTTTTTGTGAAACCATGTTGGAGCGTTTTCGCACTGTGAATTACATTTTTTGGAGCGACGAGGCTCATTTTCATTTAAACGGTCACGTAAACAAGCAAAATTGCCGTTACTGGGCTCTAAGAACTCGCAAACTTCGACTGAAGCTCCAAAACCATTACATTGCCCAAGAGTAACTGTTTGGTGCACTTTATCCACGAATGGAATAATCGGAACATTTTTTTTTGAAAATGCACGGGGCCAAGCAACGAATATATCACTGGTGAGAATTTGGCTCATGATTTCGAACTGCTTTTTGCCGAACCTGCGAGCTCATTCATCATTCTCATCACACACGTGGTTTCAACAGGATGGTGCGACCGCACACACGACCAGAGTTTCGATGGATTTGTTGCGAGATTTTTTTTGTGGGGCTACCTCAAAGAGAGAGTTTACGCCAACAATCCGCGAACTGTTGTGGACTTAAAAGACAATATTCGGCGAGAAATCAGCGCAATTGAACTATGTTTACTGCAGCGTGTGGCACGGAATACGAGGCTCCGTTTCGAACAGTTTGTGCAACAGGATGGAAGACATTTGAATGACATTATCTTTAAAAAATGCATTTATAATCTATCTTTTAATACTTTTAGTAAAATTATATGTCAAACTTGTATGTTATTTTTTATTTAAATTTGAAAACGTAAATCTGCCACCAGACACCCTGTATTAGATGAAATATAATGTAAATAAAGCACCGATACACTATGTCAACTCTTTATTTAAATAGCATACATGGAGTTCTACCATAAATTTATTATAAAACAATATATTTATTAATGACTTTAGCCTATAGAATTGTACAAATTGTAACTTGTTATCGGCTATAGGTTGATGCTGAAGATGACTAATATGATTAGAAGCAGGAGAGCTGTGAACGCATAGTCCATCAGCTTGGCTGCGCTTCCCCATGCAGTTTCCTGCAAGTGAACAAGATATCGAAATTTATGGACAGCTAAAATATATATAGATAGGATGCTCATTCACTCCGGCATCGTCTGAAGGCCATGGTTCGATTCCACATTCTGAATCAACAATGTCCGACGTACTTTGTATTTCTGCTTTTTATAACCACAGCGACGAAGCCCTTTACAGTCCGCCGTAATTATAAAAAGATAAATGAATAATCCAAAAGCAAATTCCCATTTTCAAACTAAGGTTGCCCTTTATTTAATTAGACCGACAATTTTTTCCTTATTTTTAAAACAAGGATGATTGGTCTACATTATCTCTCCTTCAGATGATCTAATAATTTTAAAATATTAAGCGCAGTGACATAAAAACTATTAGGTCACATAACAATATTTACCATTTTTCAAAATAATATTGTAAATTAAGGATATAGAAAAGAATTAAGAAACAGAGAGCCATTCAAAAGACATGGAGATACAGATACATACCATCTTAGTCTCCCGTGATTTGGGTATTTCTTCTAGTTACGGCGTATTCTTTACTATTTTATGCAACAAAGAACAATTTTAATTGTGTATTGTAAACTATGATTACACGTACGTGACTATGATTTGTCTTTGTTTATAGAAGAGTTCTATAAACCTAAGCCTAAACCTAAGTGAGCATCTTCCTCGACCAGTCGCCAAATATTATAATGGAAATAACATAAAATATTTATCGAATCAACCCCAGTCCATTTAGAGCTACTACTTAAGAACACACGGTGGAGGACATAATCGATAACTAGTTTGGAGTGAGTGGGAAGTACCGACCTCAGGTGAGATATGTAAGAAGAAACGCTGCGGTGGCGGCCGAGAGGTAAGCGTGGACAAGTGGCGCGAAGGCCGTGGGCGGTGGCGCCCTCGCCATCCTCGCGAGCAGCGCCGCCGCGAGGGCGGCCACGGCGCCCAACGCACAAGCGCCCCCGCCGAGCGCAGGCAGCGCGGGGCGGTGGCGGAGCGTGGCAGCCGCACCAGCGCCGACACCAGCCTGCATGTCACCACCGTCCATTAGCAAACATCTATCGCTAATATTGCGCTTAAAAAGTTTATGTTTAAAAAATACTTTTTATTTGATCTGGTTTTTATCTAACCAGAGACTTAAATAACACGTAAATTGCATTTTATTTATGAATTGGATGTCAGGTGGCTTAAAAGCACTGACGTCTGTTAATGGCTATTTTATCTTAGTTGGATAGATCATATACCAAGGTTAAGAATGACAGGACAAAAGACTTTATTGTGCAATAGTATAAAAAATTGATATAAAATTATATGTCAGCTAAATACAACTGAATGATACTTCAATTCCGTCAATTATTAAACACTGAACTGAGATCGAAAAAGCCTACTACGCCATTAACTACTCTAGCAAATCCTTTATTAATTGCATAAATACTCAATTTATGGTTTGAATTCAATTTTGTTAATTATATAATTAAAGAAAATAAGTATCGAAGTAAAGAAAGCACGCACAGGTGTAACTTTTTGAAATCGTAGTATATTTTTGACATTTATGGGTGCTCAATAGAGCCTAAACTATATAATAATATTTAGTTTAGGCTCCACTGAGCCCTATATGTTACATTGTTTACGATTTAGATTCCATGTCACACTGCGATCGGGTTTAGCAAAAGAAAATGGTAAACGTTTACCAATATTTGCATGTCGCGATTTGTTCTATGAGTGCAATTGCATTTTATCGGGACTATCTGCGCCAGCCAAAACGCTTATTTCAAGTATCGGAATATGAGGTTTAAATGAGCTTTACCACAGAGAGGCAGTAAGGGAGGCACAAGCAAAGAGTGGCGGTCGGTCCTTAGACGGCAATGCCAATGCAGCCACCATCAGCAGAGCGACTGCTGCCAGCAGGGTGGCGGTGGCCAGAAAGTGCGCTGGCGCATGCCTCCGCAACGTCAGGGTCCAGGAGGCCAGCCACCTGTCGCTGCCGCCACGAGACCAGCTCTCCAGTTTACGGGAAACGCCTTCGAGCGCCCATCCGCCGCTTGTAAAAGCCGCATCCTCCTGGAAACAGCACGATATATTTTTCATACGCGAAGTTTAATATGTTACCTGCCTCCAACTTCATTTGCAGCCAAAATAGCCTTAGTCTGAAGTAAAATTAAACTGATTTAAAATTAAATATAATAATAAAGTCCTATAACTTGATATGCTAGTTGGAGATAACGTTTTATTACCTGTTTAAGGCATGTAGTTTATACCCATGGATTTCTAATTAAATAAACGAGGACACTTCCTAATATTTTAATTTTTTTTAACTGTGAACATTTTTAAAATATTTAGTAGTCGGATGGATTTTCTAGCTCGGAAGAAATAAATAACATAATTCATAAGATATGTAAAAATAAAATTTATTGCCATTTTTATTGGGTCCTTTTTGGTTGGCTATAAAAAAGCGAAATGTTTATTTTGGTACATAAATACGGGCTATGATTAATTAGAAAATTATATAAGTTTTTTGATTAACTCAAAGGTTCCACCACCCTGAATATCACAGAATTTATTAAAAGTATTTGGGAACAATGATCCGTATGGTAGTGTGTATAGGATTCTCTATTTTAAATATTTTTTTTTGGGCAATAAAACTTCGTCTTAAGTCTTCATCAAGAGTCACGTTTGTGTAGTTGTTTTTTTTGTCCACGGCTTTAAGGAGGAATAAAAGAAAGTAAAAATATATTGACTTTAACGTCATAGGGGCAGAACAATATATTATTAGAAAAATATTTTAGTATTTAAAAAAAAAACAATTGTTTTAGAGAACGTAGGAGTGTTATAGCAATTTGTTGTAATATAAATTAGGTTGGAAGAATCTTGTAGCCATAGTCATAGTCTTGATAATGGCGTGACAAACAGAAAACTATTTTAAACGATTGAATAGTTACAACTAACAATTGACTTCATAATTAATATCAATATTCGAACTAATAGTGTTAACGTAATAAAACGCAGGTAAAAGAAATAAAGAAAACTTTGAACATTGCACAAACGAAATCACTTACTAGAACATCACTTATGGAAAACTCCAACTCGTCGGTATCGTGGTCTCTTGAGGCGAACTTGAAGACTATTGTCTGCAAGTCGTTGGGCCAGGAGTCAAGGCGCAACTCCACAGGCGCAGTTAGGTCCAAACGAGAGGTCCACGAGATACGGCCTTCATTACTGAGCCGAGCCTTCAGATCTTCGGATTCTGCCCCGCTCGTGGCGGCGCTCATGACCTGAACATCAGGCCGCCATAGCCGCTCCACGGACACCAGGGCATTGCCACAGCCCCAGTCCGAAGAGTTCCACGTCAGCCGCTTGTCATCCCAATTCTGGATATCAAAACACTCTGAGATGGTTGAGGTGCATACATGGTATATCCATGGCATATATAAATTTATGGTGCTTATTAAAACTCATCACTAGATAATTGAAAAAAAGGACTTTTAAAAGATTTTTTCCGTTTATTTGGAAATTTCAGCTCCAGACGTTTTGATCTCTTCCGGCGGCTGGCTGAGCAAATATAATTAAATGGAAATAAATGCGATGAAATTCTAAAAAAACATTTTTTTAATGTGTAGTATTCGTGTAACTAAAAAGAAAAGTAATCTACACTTGATTTTAAGTTACTAATTAATATGATTGACAAGGAGAAATGCCCGCTAGGTGTATTGAAATATACTAAATAGTATAATACAAATAAGGTGTTTTTATTGCATTGCCTATCATTAGACCCAAAGTTTTATTGGTTTTGCTTCGACGACGACGAATTTCCACATACATACATACGGTTTAAAACTACGAAATTACTAGAAAAACACCACTTAGGGCTCGTTTCGTTTATCTAGACACTAAATTTTACACAGAGTTACTTTCGCATTTATAATATAGTATGGATGATTGATTTACCATGATCAAATCGGCCAACATGTGAACAGCGGAGGCCCGGTCGTCTATGGAGGCATGGCGCACGTGCAGCGCCATATTGACCATCAATGGCGCTTCCGGCATCGTCTCTCGGTCGTACTCCGCCAACAGGGTGTCCAGCTGGATGGAGAACGATGTCGCGTTACTGCACGCCCCACAAGACAGTCGGAACACTGAAACATTTAAATGCCTGCGCTTATTTCTTTCTTATTATTGACATCGCCACGTTTAAAGATCAAGGGGCGTTCTAGGCGGTACAATCGCTGTACATAAAATTAGACCTGTATTTTATAGCCCAACGGAATGATCTAGTGACTATCATTAAATTGATAGGCAATTACAAAAATTTAAATGCAATTGTAAAAGAAAAGCTTCTTTTTACAGTTTTTGTATAGTTATAAAAGTAATCAGCCTGTAAATTAATAATATTTAACGTTGAATAAATCTATTTCGGTGCACTCTCATGTAACTGGTCGTTTTCGGAGATCATTAGTACCAAATTTTCATAATTCTGCTCATAGCAAATTCCTCATTTTTAAAGCGATTACAATTAGATTTCGTAAGCTTTTAAGCGCGGAAATATTGTTTGAACTGCCAATAAATTCAACCGTAGAAAAATACTATAAAAAGTACATTAAATAATAAATCTTCATATATAAAGTTGGTGAGCAACGGAAATTTCTAAAAATTGTAATATTTAAAAAAAATAACTTGTCATACTTTATTGTAAATGCTTTGAACTAAAAATAAAAGCATAATTCATCGTGTATGTACAGTTCCTTTACAATAATTTCTGTGAGTTGATGCATAGCACTTATTAGGCGTAAAGAACTCTTGATTACCTGAGAGCAAACAGAGCAACGAGGGCAACACCAGCCGCGCCGCCATCTTGCGTAGACTGACCCACGCGTATTGTGTGCCAATGCCTCGTAGACAGAGGTTGGCAACACCCAATAATAGACAGGATAATCAATTTAGAATATTCAAGAAACATACAACACTATCGAGAATTTATACCAAAGAATTTATATATTTATCGTTGTAAAATAATTAAAATTGTGATTTTGTCACACCGATTTTTAAAATTTTAATTATAAGTCTTTTTATCGGTGCCTCTACTACCACATTATTCTTGCTATCGTCTGCTAACGTTTAAATACAATTAGGTATAAGATATAAGCATTTTGTAGACAAGAGTATAAATTCAATTTCAATATGTATTGGCAAAAATAAAATTAAAAAATTGTTCTGATAGAAATGTACATTGTTAAAAGGTTGCAAACCTCTAGTAATGTGTGAGCGTGGGCGCGTATCGCAGAGCATATCCGTCGCCTCAAGGATAATACCACTAGTGCTTGGTTTTTTTCAACAGGGAAACCCAGATAGGGCTCGGGGCTGCTTCATATTTAGAATTATAAAAAGGTTTCTTGATAGAAGAAACTGAAAAGACTTAAGAGCTTCTATAGTTCAAAAATTCTTTATCTTAAATCTTCCACCGGTTCGGAAGTTTTGACCTGTCCATAGAAGAACCGGCAAGACATTTTGCAGTTGTCACTTATTTATATGTTTAATCAATATAATTATTTATGTTGTCGCAAGACGATATACCAGCTCCAACTATCTAGGCCTCTGTGTAGTATCTAACAAAAAATAGAAACAGAACTTATTATTTTTGATAGGCCCCCATATAGAGTTATATAAGCCCCCAACTGTAAGTATGAATCAATAGAAATTCCAAAAATACAGCGGAACCTTCGGTTACGTTATTTACCTTTATATTAATGGCAGCGGCAAATTTCAAAGTGTGAAGCGAATATATTTAATTTTATTTCAGTTTAACATTAAGTTATTAGCAGCAAAGCAGTTTGACACCTTCTTTATCGACTTATTGGGATGATTTACAGTTTGATCACCTTTGTTCACCTTGACTAGGAGAGAAGTGTCGTCAGCAAATAGAACAATTCCGTACCACTCGTCTATCACTGAAGGCAAGATATTTATGTACCCAAGGAACGGAAAAGCTCTGAGTATCGAGTATCGACCCTTGGGCACTCCTGTTCACACAGTAGATCCAGACGACTTGGCACCATTAGTTACAACGTGTTATTGGCGATCATTTAAATTGGAGACGAGCGGAGGAGAAGCCATGAAAAGTCCAGATTACAAATTAATCTCCATGATCCACACAATCAAAGCCTCAGAAAGGTTACAGAAGACGCCAATGATGTCATGATGATCTTTCCGCCCAAAGGGCATGAGATATCAATTGCACACCAACATTTATTGTGGACCTACCTTAACCCTTTCAGACCTGATTCTTTGTTTTAGAATTTGTGACAGACGATTTTATTAAAGTCATATTACGTATTATTGAGCATGGAAATATTGAAAATTTTGTTATGTTTTCATTATTTTCTGAGAAAATTGAGTTTTATGTCCTCAAATGTGAACATCCGGCCTAAGTGATTAAAACAAATAATGTTGGCCTCTATGTAAATAAATAATAGATAATCATTTTATAACGTTTTTATTAGAAAAGTATTAAAATATTACAAAATTAAATTTAACTTCTTTAAAACAAAAATTAATCTTCTAAAATAATGAAAACGTAATAAATCTTCTAAAGAAAACAAATAATAAACTTTAGGAACTTAAGGTATGGAAACTTAGAAACAATTTTGTCTTTGTTGAGACACAAGTGACTTGCACTTTATGCACTTGATGCGGATTTTCCTTTGCATTTTGGTAATTTGCAGCGCGTTCCTGAACCGTCGTCATGAGCTGGAAAGTGACCAACACCTAATCGAGCTATTTCAGTTGACGGACGCAGTTCTCCCGGTCTCCTTGGAACAATTACCGGTAAAGGACTGTTGCAACTACTTGGTCGACCCCTTTTAGCAACTGAAATTTTATTTCGGAGAACTAAACTTTGAGCTAGATGTTGGCGAAAGTGAAGAAGTGTAAGCCGTTTTGCTTTAGGTATTCCGAGCAAATCGTTATCTGTGTCATATTCACGATAGGCTTGAACGACTGCCAGATCTGAAGCGTGAAAAATCATTCGCAAAGGCCACTTCTTTGACTTTATGAACGTCCTATAATAGCTCATCAGTTGATCTAGTAGATCAACACCTCCCATGGCGTGATTGTACTTTTTGACTATTTCAGGCCTCTCAACTTCTATAAATCTTTTATCTGTTTTTGACCATCTTTTGACCATATCCTTTTCTCCTATGCCAATAAAGTTAGATGCTAAGTTAGCCGGCTTGTTATCTAGCCATTTGACCATGGTAACATCCCCATCAGTACTAGTAATCTCTTCTACAAAACCTCTAGGTTTCTTTTTTATATCTTTATCACTGAGCAATGGTGGTCTTGCAAATCTATTGACACGAGCTGTGCAAGTAGCCATAATACCTTTATGTTTTAAAATTTGGAGCATGTAATAGGACGAGAAGTAATTATCACAGTATAACTCATGGCCACTATTCTCACCGACTCTTTTTATTAGATGCAATACTACCGATGCGCCAAAACCAACTTTTTTTATCATTCTCTTGTCTAATTCTGGAATTGAGTTTTGATATATTATAAAATCATAGGCTCGGCCATTCTTCCCACACAGAAAGAACAGCTTTATTCCCCATGGACAAGGTTTACCTTTTACATATTGTTTGGCAGAATGCTTCCCTGTAAAAGGAATTATTTGTTCATCGACACAGTTCACTCTCTAATGGTAGTTCTAAGCAACGGTTTCGAATTCCATCGTAGATTGGTCGTACTTTGTAAAATACATCTTGGCAATTTGGGGGTTTATTCAAATTATCCACCAAATGTAGATTGTTACGAGTTCAAAAATCTATCTCTTGACATATTGTTTATAAAAAAAGGAAGATTTATGTTATTTTCCCAGTACATTTTCAAAACTGGATAATTGAATATTCCGGTAGCCATATGTAAGCCAAATAATATTTCTATTTCATTGCTGGATGTAGGCTTATACCTGGCTTTTCCTGACTGTACAGCATATAAATTTGTCATTGCAGCCATCTGTATAAAAAGCTGTTTGGGACATATTTATAGTAGTAATCAAGAGGGTCTTGCACAATGGGATCAAGTGCTATAGGTGGCAGGAAATCCTTCGGTATAGTGTTATTTAGTTTGTCTGTGCCTCCACTTTATGTTTGGTTTTGGTGTAAGAAAATCAAAATTCTCACCATTAGACGTAGCTGGCTCTAACTCACCCTCTTCAATAGCCAGCTCCTCTGGCTCTTCGGTTTCACACTCAAAATTGAAAACTGATCTACCTTCGTGGAAGGTGTCCGGTGGGTGTACTCTCTTTGATTCTGTAATATTACATCAGCACCCAACCGAACATGTTTCGTAAATGGGATATTATTTGCTACTTCCTCATCGTCCGAAGACAACTCCAAGTCCGACAGGTGTCCATTTTCCAAAACTTTTAAAGCGTCCCTCGAGAACATGATTTGATCGTAAATAAGCCTGTAAAAAACGTTTCACTATTCAAAATTTAGCATTATACATTTATCAAATAGTACGCTTTCTGAAAAAATATAATTTTAGGTATTCACTAACTGTCTATGAATGTTTGGAAAAAAATATCCAAGCAAAACCTATTGTCCACGTTTGTAGACATAACGAATATTCGCTATTTATTATACAAATAACGGAATAATTGTTAATAAAATACAATGTTCTTTGTAACATAACTTTACGATATATATTTTTTCAAGACATATCTAAGTAAATAACATGGAAATAATAAAGGAAATAAATCACTTACCTACACACTTCAAACTTTGCCAGTGACTGATCGAAACAGACTAATTATTTCATACACGTGCTAAAAGATAACGTTAGGTATGTGTTTTAGAGATTTATAATGTTTACAAGCGGTAACAACAGTTTTAGTTACGTAGAGTTTTATTTATTAGGATAATTTCACAAAATTATATGTCCTCAATTGCCATGGTAGGTCTGAAAGGGTTAAGAAAAAATTAAATTCTCTCTTATTCAAACACTACCCTTACTCTTCCGTCACTTAATTATTCTGCAAGGTAAGTATTGAATTGAAATTGGGCACTTGTAATTTTCAAACTAATCCGTGTAAACCAAGTGCATCATGTATAACAATTCTAAACCTTTTATATTATGTCTACTCAAATAAACAGTTTTAAGCATCATAATACATTTTTTTTGCAATAGGCAATTGTTTAAAAAACCTTATTCCGTAAGTAGTTTTAATTGTTTTTTCCTGTAGCCTTGATCGTTTTATGTGGACACTTCTTAGACGATGGTTAGTTTCTAGTTAGACGCTGTTGAAACAACTGAGGTTCTAGGAATATCGTTAGATGCAATGTTACACCGGGCCTCCATATTAATAGGGTGGCAAGCGAAACTTAGCTCTACAGCATATGCAGTCAAGAAAGTTTAATCACTAACTGATGGGAAGACAGCTCGTTTAGTATATTTCAGGTATTTCCACAGTATGTATGCGGCAGATATTAATACGATCTTCGTCCCCTAAAAACGTGCAATTTGAGCAGTCTATGACAAAGAAATCGTTTCGAAAGTTGATTCGAATTAAATTTAACCGTTACTTCTCAAAACATATTTGAAAACTTAATTTTGAGCAGAAACATGGAAATGATTTCCTAAGACATTGTGCACATCGCATAAATACAAAATTAAAAATAATTTTAAAAATTTTCCAGCAACTACTCATGCAACAATAAATGACAATGTATATGTTTGTAGAAAATATGCTAGTAAACATTCGTTATTGAACAAATTTAAATAAAAAGTGGTCAAGGAAGCTTTATGGGTTAAAGGTAACTATAATGTAAGTTAATTTTTAAATGATAACATAGTCTGGTGACGGAATGCTCGCTTCAGGTTCTGTTTCAAATTACAAATTGTTATGTTTACATTGTTTGATAATAATTTAAAAAGATGACATAAAAATATAGCTGGCGGAGGTAGCGTGTTTAACAATGAAGAACCAAGTGTGAACTTCTATACTGAATAAATATATTTTAATAAAAAAAAATAAGACATTGTTTAAGGGCCTATCGAGACTCGAGTTCTTTATGGTCAGTTAATTGTGCTTTATTAAATAATATTTTTAATGGAAAAACTTCAGTAAGTCGTACAATGCTTTTTAATTTAAATTTGAGCTACATGTAATAAAAAAGAACCGCTATTCATATTACTATATAATATTCAAACATAAAAGATTATATTCAATATGAATGAAAGTTTTTATTATATTTACAAGGGACAAACTATTTCTCATTTTTGAATGAAAAAATTTAACGGTTAAATTATCGCACAATTTTTACGTATATTTCATATCAATACCATAATAATATTCATAGCTGTGTTTTTCTGAAAAGGATAAATACATCAAAAAAATTCAATAGATTAATTCGTAAAATAAAAGTAATGTAATGTAAAAGGAACTTTATTGTAAACTTTACACCGTCGCTGAGCAAAAATATGTTTAGAGCAAGTAATTTTACATCAGTAACTAAGTAACTTATAGAACAATATCGTAATTTTATGACTTAAACACACGAACAACCCTTTAAAAACTACAAAATATTTATATAAAAAAAAAACTGACCTAACTGGGATGAGAAACTTACCTTTGTGATGAAAATTGAAAATGGTAACAAAACCGTTGTCTTATACAATAACTATATAATCTTTTTAATTATAAAGAAATAAAATATTTTATTACAACAATTTTAAAAAGTTAACATGTTAGTAACAACTTATTGCAACGAAATAAAAGACAAAACAAATCAATTTTATACTAAAAACAAGAGCAGGGGAAATAATGTTAAACATGAAAAAATAACAGATAATACGTATTCGTTTACATATTTAAATAAAATAACAAAACAATTTTATCGCGATATTTAAAGGCCTGTGATGTAAAAACGTTACAAAAGTATTTTTTTGTTTTAATTTATTTGAACAATGTAGGACCCCTCAAGTACTCCATGAGTTAAATAATAAACCTTTCATCATTCATCCTTCCATCTAATTGGAATTTAGTCCTGTAATATTATTGCAAAGTAGTCATGTATTTGATTTAATGCGTACAGTGACTAGCGTCTGTTTTATCAGATAAATAGCAAACAATTGTGTTGGACACATTCACGTACTAAATATAGTAATCTGCGCTTATTTATACATGTATAGTCCTACACAACAGCGAGCATACACGTGCTGGATTGAGTGTAGCACTAGACATTGCTTCAAATTGGTGTGCGTTCGGTTCAATACTACGAGTTATGTAATTGTTTATAAATGCACGATAAGTGTATGTACAATAAAAGGCTACTAAGTAATACAATGTTAAGTATAACACAAATTAAACAATAATAATGAAAATATTGATTACAACCAGCATTTTTTTATTTAAATGCCTGAAAGCCTTTAAAAGGTTTAATGCTAGCTTTCTAACTTAAAAACGAAAAATATCTTAAAAATTCAGAAAAAAATCTCGTTTCAAGGAATGGCAAACTAGCGGACAAGTGACCTGCCTATAGCTCTAGTTGTTTTGGTACAATTTACCTCTTAAGAGTCTGAGAAGCCATAAATTACAAGCCTAGTGTTTACTGATCTAACGTTTTGATGAAACTGATCAAAGAATAAAATTTAAAAAGATGTGTCATTATGAAACTACAGATTAACTTGTCTGTCACAATTTCCTGCCTATTCTATATGAATATAAAGAAATAAGTAATACGTTCAGATTTATTTAATTTTATTAAACCTTACTTCTTCTAAATGTTTTGAACGCAAATTTATCTACAATAAATGAATACAAAAAATATGTAAGTCAGATGTAAACATGAGTTTTTTTATTAGTAGAGCTAGAACACAATAAAAAAATATAAAAATCACTTAATATATTGGAAGATAAAAAAAATGTTTAATTGTTGTCATCTTTATATTCCGTATTTGCAATTAAAAATATAAAGATAATATTTACATTGACTTTAGGAACGAGATTCATGACAATAGTCCTATGACTCTATTGTTTTTTGCCGCATACAATTCGTGAGGATCAATATTATCACTGGGATGAGAAACGTATGTAAAAATTCACAGTTCTGAGGACATAAACTGCCACTTCATGTGTCAGTTCCAGTTTGGAGGGCGCTGGATAAGCGTGGAGTGCGATGGTTGTGGATCCTGAGGAGGCGTGGTGCCCGGCGTGATGCAGCGCCACTGCGGCGGGCTCTCGGTCTGCGCCTGGCAGGCTGCTGCCAACCCTGGCCAGCAGAAGCGGTAGGCATACCGTTTGCCGTGCACCTTATAACGAACGAGTGAGTTGACTTATACAGAACCAAGGAATACAATGTCCCTAATAGATACCATAAAATAAGTACCTTTTCCTGTACACAGATTTCAGAAGATAAAAGCCACACGGTGGTACTAAATGAACCGTATCAAAAATAGAAATGTTACGCTCAAAATAAGTGGTTCCGTGGTTAATTTGTATGGAAATGGAAAATAGTAATTCAGTTTTTACACTATATTATATTGGAAAACATCTGCTATTAGCAAGCTGCTAATAGCAGATTTTTTCCAACAAATCGCTCTTACAATTATGTGTTGGTTATTTGCACTATATCTTCATACATTTCTTATTCATTATAACCAATAAAACATTCTAATGGTAAACAAAATTATGAATTTTATCCACATCTATCCGAATTTTGTAATTTTTTAAGGATTTCTATGTACAAGCATACATCCTTCGCTGGTTTATTCTCCTACCAGAGGAAATAATTTACCTTGGTCATAATGTTCTTATCGTAATAGTAACGCAGCGCCCTTGAGAGCTTGTCGTAGTTCATGTTGGGCTTCTGCTTGCGCCGTCCCCAGCGCCGCGCCACCTCGTCGGGGTCCGACAGACGGAACTCACCCTCATTGGGCGTACCCTACACCACAACAAAATACGATTGAAACTTTAAAAAAAAATTACCGACTTTAAAAAAATTGTGTTAACTGCTTCGGTAGCCTAGTGGTATGGGCTTGCGTTTTAGAAACAGTAGGTTAAAGATTAAAATCCTGCGGACACAACTACTTTTATAGTTGTTTCATAGTTGTTTAGGGCAACGCGGACTGATCACCTGATTGCCTGTGAAGTAAGATAATCAATGCGTCGGTTGGGCATATATAATTTCGTTGCGGCGCCTTACGGTCGTGTCGACTTTATGTAAGGAAAAGAAAGTGCACCTGTGTACATTTGTGCACCATAATATCTCTATGTAGTCGAAGTCGAATTGAAGACTTTATATTTTTCGCAATATAAGGGGATAACAATGTGCTCTTTGCACGAAATTGTCCTTGAATTTCTCCCGCCGCATTTTAAATCTCTAATATATTCTAAGGTATACCTACATTAAACTGCCTCCGTAGCCTAGTGGTATGGGCGTGTGCTTTAGAAACCGGAGGTCGTGGGTTCGAATCCTGCGGGGACTCAACAAATTTTCATTGTTGTTTTCTAGTTGGTTAGGCAATTTGGGCTGATCACCCAATTGTCTGAAAAGTAAGATGATCCATGCGTCGGATGGGCATGTAAACCACGGTCCACCCACCAACCCGCATTGGACCAGCGTGTTGGGATACGGTCCAAACCCTCTAATGGATAGGGGTGTATTAGCGGAAGCCTAAGTCCAGCAGTGGACTATCACAGGCTGATGATGTTGATTTTGATGTTGATACCTACATTTTATCAAAAGGTCATCCTCAGGGCGTTTTTTGCACATAGAAAGAATTTTTTTTCAATCGCAGTAACTTTTATGTAGACCTATGTTTTATTATTTGTGGCTTACGTAGAATTAGGCGTGTAAATAATTTGAAATACGTACGCACCGAAATAAACTCCTTCGTTTGCAATATACGTATCACTTCCTTGATAAATAATCTTTTTCCTTTAATAAACAATAGTATAAGAAATGAGCAACGTTTCTCTCACCTCCCAGCAAATCCCTGGCGCTCCGGCAGCCAACTCCTCGAGCAGGAACTGCCACAGCTGCACCTGCCCACCGCTGCCACCAGCACGGGCGCAGTTGCCCAGCGACGCAAAAGGTTCTGTGACAATAACGACTAAGATAAGTGTGTGATCATAAAGTTAATAATTTTACAATGTGGCCAATGCGGTCAGCTATTTTATGATATGGTTTTGGCTCTTTATGGAAAAGCTTTCATATGCTAACTATCGCTTTCAAGTAAGATGTTATGATGCGTAAATTTAGTCTTATCATATTTATTTTTTATTTATTTATTTATTAGAGCTTTATGCACAAGTAAGTACAAAGGCGAACTTAATGCCAAAAGGCATTATCTACCAGTCAACCTTTGAGTGGTACAGAGAAAATGCGGTAGGTGCGCAGATATATAACAAAACAAATTTTAATAAGCTTAAAGTTTATGTGTGTATACATTAAAAAAAAATAACTAATAATTAATGATATATTAATAAAATGACGACAGAAATATTAATACATATTCTATACGTTAACTTACTTAAGTTAATACAAATACGTTAACATAAATAAATATACATATAAATATATACATATACATATATATTGTAAATATAAATATATATATATATATATATTTTATAAAGTTTATCCGCAGAAAAAATAATAAAGCAGACCTTTTACTCAGGTGACAGTTTTTTGAGCAAGTGTTCCCGAACTTCATTTTTAAAAATGAGGCGACTCTCTGCCATCCTGATCTCGAGAGGTAACGCATTCCACAGAAGAACAGATTGAATAAAGAAAGAGGAGTGCATGACATCCGAGCGATGTGAAGGACAAGAAAGTAGACGGTTATTTGTAGAGCGAAGATTTTTGTCGTTAAGCGAGCAAAGATATTGAAAATGGGAAGTTAAATAAGGAGTGGTAGCAGAACTAAGGAAAGAAAACAGCGTCGTCAACGCTTTCAATGACCGCCTCTGGCGTATATATTTATATATATATATTAAAATCATAGTCACCTATAATTTCTGCCGAAATAAATTTTGAATAAAATCTACATACTAAATTTTAGTACAAATATATTATTTGTTTTATTTTTCTAATGTTAAGCCGCACCATTTAAAGAAAAAGACAAGGGGTTAGAACATATCTTCAAATGGTAGATTACCGTAACTCTTACGATTGTGTCAAGAGGATGAAAGATGGAAATGTAGATCCTAGAATCTGTTCACCTGACACTTTTATGATCTATTCTACTATTATAGTAAAGACAATGAAAATTATGTCAATTATTTTTTTCTAGCCGACTACGACTACGGTTGCCATCTTCTACTAGACAGAAACTAACCGCCTTGAAGGTTTAACGATGACAAAAGCATACACAATCATTGCGAACAGTGCGAACAAATAACTCCTGCATGATGAATTGCTGCAATACTACCCTTAGATATGAGATCTGCTTGAAAAGAGATCTGAGTTAAAAAAAATATTTACCACATTTAAATGACATCCTTGCTATATAAAATGTATGTATATAGAATAATCGAATTTGTTAAAAAGAGAAATAAAATAAACCCTAAAACTATAGAAATAAAAAATAAACCCTAAAACTATAGAAATAAACCCGTAAAGCATGTTAGTGGTTACTAAAACTTTACATTCTAGTTGAATGTATTTGTACAAAAGTTAAATGAAGCATCCTGTTTTGATGTGTTTATTATTTATAATTAAATACAATCGCAGACTTAATTCCGAAGGCGTTGACTCGCAGCCAACCATTAGGTGATATAGAGAGTTTTTAGAATGAGCACAATCGAATCGAAGGAATAAAAGACTTAAGACTTCTATTAGCTGTATTAAATTATAATAATTATAATTTAGTTAATATTGCTACATAAAAAAGATCATTGCTTTAGAAACCGGAGGTCGTGGGTTCGAATCCTGCGGGGACTCAACATATTTTCATTGTTGTTTCCTAGTAAGTTAGGGCAATTTGGGCCGATCACCGAATATCATAAAGTTATAATTATTATGTATCCAGAAGAATCATTATTTAATATTTCCAGGTACTGTGAAAATGAAGTACGGTAAAACATATTTTAACATTTATTTAATAAAAAATTAGTTATATAATAATTTATCTAGCTAAAACAAAAATAAAAGAGTAAATATTAAATAGAAAAAGCGATGGATGTATCTGCATTATTCTAATATATACCTGGATAGAAATGGTGCAAGCGCCGGTGGTTGGTGGCACTCAGCCACAACATGGCACCTCGACACCAAATCTTCCACTTTTTGCATATATGCCTTCACATAACCACATAATTCTGTCCACCGTTTTGTTAAATATATAGCATCACTGACATATACACTCGTTTTTCTCACTTAATAGAAGACTACACTTTATCACGTAAATATCTTATAACCAGAATACAATAAGTTAAATCATATTTCCCGAAAAGACAACATTATATAAAATTCGGGGAATATATTTTATGTTAACTTTTTCCAATACTTCCAAATGACGAAGCGAGTTTTTAATACAAATTGTACTATTTTGGCCACTATCGTATAACTGTAGGTTGTAAAGGAACAATCGTAGCCGGAAACCGGCGACGCGGGCGGATGTGGCACCGGAAACGAGAGAGTGGCTTAAAGGGGTGCGCCTTGAGGCAGAGGCACCGCCCAAGGGTACGCCCAAGAGGGTCCAAGGGGCCATTTTGTCCTTGTTTTCATGGAAAGGAAAACGAAGCCTTTATTATTTTTCCATTTTTAATTTACCTCGCGGAATAAACTTTTAACGGATATTGCAAATTTTCTGCAGCCACATCTAACATAAATATAGTTTAGTTTCTATAATGATTATAACAAGTTACTATCTTCATTCACGAATTGCTAATTGTTTTTATTAATTGTAAACGTTAATATATTTCTATAGTTATTCTAAAGTATGTGGGCGACAATAACTTCATTTTCTGCTAGTAGTGGGTAATGGAGTTTCTGAGAGCAAATAAAAATACCTTTATGACAATCGACAACTGATAAGAGTTTTATGACCAGGGTGACATTCCACGCCATACGCAAAACACACATTTACGAACAATCGCTCCACCTAATAGATTAAAGTTGGCGCCCCACGCGACGGGGAGCCACCAACGGCGGGGGCTTTATTACCAGCGATGATTTAGCCTTGGATCTTAGTTGATCCGCTCCTTTAGGCCAACCTTACAGTTCTGCAATAGTTAAAAACTTTTAGACAAGACAATTTAAATGTGAACCACTAGCCTACTTCATGCAACAGAACTGTTAACAATAAACAAAGAATCATCGAATTTTTCTTAAATCTTTTTAACAATAATAATTCTGGACAAATAACAGATCATCATCTATTTAAAAACTAAGCAAAGTTTGTTCTATGGAAGCTTGGCAACTGATAAATACATAGACTTACTTTTCCTTTGTAAAAATAAATACACATCCAGATACGAGAAAAACACTATGTTCATCACATAATAATTTTCCTGTGGTGGAATCGAGCCAACACCCTCAGGCACAACATTCAAGGCACTAACCACTGTCCCTAGCGAGTCACCATACATAGGCCTTATTTAAAATAGATACGTACCAGTATCTGAATAAATTATTATGTAGGTTGTGGCAAAAAGGACGTGCAAAAGTCATCATCTGCGTATATAATAGATTGCAATAATATTTTATTAGTAAAAAACTTATGGATATAAATAAAAGTATCGGCACACTATGTTTTAATTATTGCTCAGTTCTCTTTTTTTTTGTTTCAGATTTCTTTTCTTTATTTTTCATAAATGTAAGATATACATGTGTATAGATTCATGTCTCTTCGTCCATTTGCTTCTTAATGATAAAAAATAGAGCTTAAACGCAAAATAATAAAGCCTTCTGTCCAATGTCCCCATAATGCCTAGAGGCAGGTCTGCCACCAGTCACTTGCACTAATTTGCATGTCGTCACTCCATCTCTGGGTTCCGAATGGATTTGAGTACTGAGGTTGCACGGAATCAACGCACTTTTTAAATTAATGCATGTTCTCTATTTTCCATTCTTATTATTATGTGATAGTCTATACCAAGAATGTCGTTTGCATATCTTTTTTCGATCTGCCTATATTAGAGACTATTAATAAACGCAGGAGATATCACAATGTAGCGTATGTGCGAACACCGGTGCACCCTCTTCGCTGCACTTGTGATAGTCCGATGCTAACACGACCGAAAATATTTTAGGCACAAAGGCGACTTTTAATATACTGATGCGTATCATCTGACTTTACAGACAATCTTGTCATCGGCCGAATCCCCGACCAACTAACAAAACAAAAATTATGAAGGCCCCGCAGGATTCGAACACACGACCGTCTGCTTCTAAACCCCAAACTCTTTTTTGATAAGCGAAATGTGAGCCTGAATCAGATAGATTATATAATTTGTCATAATTCATTATAAATAGGAACTCAGATCAATTCAGTCTTTTGTTTTTATGCCTTTTTTCATAAACATCGCATTGATCACCCATGGTAACCCCAAACAGTAGAATAATAATTATTCATGTGAGTTATCGTCCTATTGTAAAAATATGTTTCGTAGATATTTTCACTAACACTACCAAAAATAGTATAAAGTATATCTCTTTGTTTATTGAATAAGTGTGAACTAACCAAAATTGATATCTTAAAGCTTACGGCGAATATGTTATAGGTACTTGAAAAATAATCACTTTCTAAATTACAAAGCTATTTAACTAGTTCAATCTGCATTCACCTATTCTTAGACATTCAAAATGTAAACATCGCTTTTGTAAGTTAATCAATGATAAAAAAGAATACGAATTATATTGTAATTATATATGATTTAGAATATTAAATAATTTCTCCGAATGATGCGTGCCAGTTTGGTATCAAAAACTCTTTACCTAATTAGACAAGATATGTCTACAGATAAAAATTTATATTTATTTCACGAACATCAAGAATATTACTTCATTTAAGACAAAACAAATAAATACTATTTAAATGAAGGCAGATCTATACTTCATGGCATCTCTTCATGGAAAGATCCCGCTGAGAGTTGGGCTTAACAACTGAAATGCAGTGGCTTCGTTTTATTTCGTAATAACGTCTTTGTCAGTAAGGCTGGGGGACCTTCCTGGTGTCATATTTTAATAATGAGCTCATAACTATACGGAGTTCAATCGATTTAATACTTATGCATTTAACAAGCCTTTTTTTATTTATAAAATGTTAACGGACTTGTCGTTAAAAGACAAATTTTAAAACGACGTTTAAATCCAAGAAGCGATATCCAAAAATAAAAAACTTACAAGAGAAAAAAGAAATATGTAATTCCGTTCCTAACAGGGTTGTTTCAAGTATCAACATTAAGATAGGTGTGAACAAACAAAAAATATGCCAATTTTATTCTGACTGAAAATTTCGATTTGCATCTACTAATATAGGAAAAACTCTACATTAATATGTCAAAGAGCCCGCTTAATTTAAAAAAAATTAACAAGGTTATTCAACAATACTTCAAATGATTTAGATAACTAACAAAATTGCCTTTTACTAAATTATGGTTGAGGTTAAGCGGTGTGCCTCTTTCATCACTTTTTTAAAACAATATTTGGAAAAGTGGCAAAATGCCGACTTAGAGACAGAAGTCCGGAGCTAGTTGAGGCCGTCTCTCTAATTACAGTAACCGCAGGCGACTACCAAGAATCGCTTGAGCGCATAGCCTGTGGTCCAAGCTACACTCTGAGGTCAAGGATATTTAAATTACGTGGTGTGGTTCAAAAACCCCAATGGACAAGGCTAACGCTAACACAGGCTGATGATGATGATGATGGGGATGAATAAAAAAGTAACTTTTTACAAACCATTTTATTACGTAGTCTTCACGAGTTTTATGTCTTACTCTGATCAGAAATATAATTTATAAGATTAGGACATATAGGATCTAAAGATATAAATGTTGAAACGTTACTTGTAGAAACAATTTGGTAAAGATTCTTCAGTTTTCAATTTAAATAATTTTTTGAACACAAAAATGAACCTATGATCGTATCTATTCCAAGCTACGTAACCTCATATCATATCTTTGACGCGCATCTTTGTAATGCAATGTAAATGAAAGTGAAGACAATTCATACCACATTTTCAATTCACTACTGACTGAATATGTTTGTGTGCGTCTGTGGGAATTTATATTAAACATTGATTTTTAACATAATGTATTTAATTAATTTAATCACGTGAATGTATTCAACATAATGTATTTGATTAAATTTGCACTATTCAAATAAACTCTCTTTTTACATCCTATTTTAACACTTCCACATCTTTAATCTCTGCACCACCTCAAGTAAGACTGCTAAAAAGGCTATTGGCATTATGTCCGCCTATGTACTACTAGTCCAAGAAGTTAAAATATATAAATATAATGATGGAAAACACTCTTCCGTTTCACGAGTGAAGTTTGTATCTTTAGCCAAACGATAAATGCAAGGAGGGCAAAAGGCGGAGCTCGGACGGAGGCGGTTCAAAGCCCCGCCTCGGGAGGGCTCCGCAGAGGATCTCGACGATTCCTACTAATGTTCTTCAGATGGAGATTGTCTGAGATAAAGTGCAGATGAAGCGATACTCGATGATAGGAAGCCGCGCTCAGAAGCATATAGTATTTTTAAGCTTGATGTTTGTTAAGGCTGGAAAAAGTATACGTGAAATTTTCCATACGTCATGAAAGATTTCTGTTTTATAAGAATGACGTGTGACAAGGTGTCCTTTTAATTGCACGTTTATATATCTCTATAAATCCACCTATCTATATAAATTTTAACATTTATGGAATCCCCATTTTACGATTTTAAATTATATCAATTTTACAATTCTACTAATAAACTATTAATAAATTTTATTCACACTTATTTCCTGTCAAGTTTTGTTGTTATTCGAGCAAATAAACTATAATGATATCATGTAATTTTTTATTCAAGTCGTCTAGTATATTTAATTACATGCCTTATATGTAAGGTTAGGCCTGATTATTACTATAAAAGAAGTCTTTTTTTCAACTTGACATTTTTAAGCTTTGTAGCATGTTCAAAAAATCTAATGTTAATTTTAATATGAACATCAGTTCATAATTAAATTTGCGATCAACTGCTTGTAGAGATGGCAGTGGCGGGTTCATTCCTACACGTGATAAAAAGCGGCATAATAGATGTGCGAACGTATGAAACAGGTGGTGGGACCACATTCCCGCGGTGACTCAGCGAGTGGAATGTGAAAGCGCGGCTCGCGGTTCGATTCCCAGGCCACTGCGGCGCGAGTGCGGACCTAGTGTAGGTGCACCAAGTAACAGAGTGTCCGCACACTACAGAATTATTACTATTATCCATTTGAGAACCCCGCTGTAATTATGGTCATGTCGTTTGAAGATTAAACATTCCAGTGAGGTACTTTTGTAAATTAATTAATATTTTTTCAGCTTCGAAACAACTTTCTTTAAAAGAGATACATCAATGCTTTTATAATAAGTCGCATATAGGCAAGTCAATTTTAAACTAACTTTGCTTTTGTGATAAGTCGCTTTAGGGGCAAGAGGAAGGTAGTAATTTAGATTATAACTGTTGAGTGAAGTGTAAAAGAGCGCTATTGTTTCTCTTAGCTCTTTTCTTTCTTTTAGCCATTCTTTCCAATTATAATACGGATCGGATCTTCTAATGCTTCCCGATTTACCTAAACAACTATTTTTCCGCTAAGGGTTTGACATATAATTTCTTCAACTCAAAGGAATAACTGCTGATGTTGTAACGTTTCTGATGCATCAAATTACAATAAAGAAAGCCTATATAAAGTTATTTTAAATAACAATAACGATGTCATTTGACATAAACATTTTTACAATTCTGCTTCTTTAAATTGCAGATCCTTCAAGTTTTATACGTAAATCTAAGAATGTGGTCAATGCTCGGAAACATCCAATTACGGCAATGGGATCAATTGATTAAGAAATAAATGGCAAATTATCTAAAAGAACCTTTGTAGAAATCTTAACAATTATCTCTAACAAACGAGATGTTTCAATTTTATAAGATGACAATAATTGACGATTAACTTTTGATTAAAAAATCATGTACCACCATGCCGAACGGTTTGTAAAATCAAAATAACGTTTTTTAAATGATTGCATTGAAATATATAATCGATACACACATATGACAAGTATTTTTCTTTTAATTTTTGTCTGCGTGTCTGTCTGTCTGTTTTTACGAATTTTTGAAATGGTTAGTCTGATTTCGACGGGACTTTCACTGGAAGAGAGGTGATGTAACTAGAAGTTACTTTGAACTTAAGCTACATTTTTCTTACAAGAAAAAAATAACAAAATAATTCTGATGAAATGTCGGGCAAAACTTTAACTCGTTGATTATTTAACTCTAGTCTCGTGATTTGAAGTTTTAATACCCTTAATAATAAACTATTAAAATCAATTTTATAAATTTATTTAAAGAACATATTATTTTTGCGTTTGTAGGTTATAATCATCATGAGTTAAATATTTTTATCATGAATTAATTAAACGATTAAAAACAACGGTGTTTGATGTAGCTAGATATGTATTACCACTAGTCTTGTATAAATGACAATGACCAAACAATTTTGTTATTGGCAATTATAGTTTGACCGATTAAACCGATACAGTCATATACTTGCTGACGGTTTATTAAATGCGGGGCCCTTCATTGTTCCAGGGTGAGCCGTGACTTATGCTGTTTGGTTATGAGCCTGGTCTTGATTTAATTCAATTCCGCGGGGAGTCCTTTAAGCCGGACGGGCGGGTCGCGACACCGAACCGGCATTGACTTGCTAATGTTCACCCGCTGCGAGGGTCCTACTATGTTTCATTCGAAGCGTGATTTTGCTTTACTAAACATAATATTTTGAAAAGCGGTGTCAAAATTATTCACTTGAATGATAAAGAATATATAGCATTATTTGTAGTGTCTAATACGACATATGGTTGCGACGTGCATGTACTCTGGAATGAATTAATAATGAACAAAATCAATTCCGCGAAATAAATATACAAATGCACACTATCGTAGACTTAAATAAATATTTTTTCAAAGTCAAAGTCAAATATCTTTATTTAATATGGAAGCATTACACTTTCTTATTGATCGTCAAATAATCTACCATCATTTGATAAATCGGTTATCAAAACGGTTCTTCATCCACAAATTAAATTTCCTCAAACTTTTACTTAATTTACTGATTATTTTCCTAATCTACGGAATTTGGTCAAACCTTTACTTTATTATTATAACTAACTGATTTGTCTAAAATGATATACAAATTTCACATCTAGTAAAATCTCATGTAACTTCTTTAAACATTCCGATAGTTTTCCAAGACGTAATAAAAAAACTAGTATATACTAGAGTGACCAGAGATAGGACTCAGTGGACAGAGTTAGAGAAGGCCTTTTCCAAAAGGCATATTGAGTTGAGAGATCATTACTTAGTATAAAACAAAGTAGCTTTCCTGTCCCTATGTATGTTTAAATCTTTAAAAATACGCTTGGGAGTTTAATGCGGTTTTTTTAATGCATAGTATGAGCGATGAGGAAGGTTTATTTATGCAAAATGATTAATGCAAATATTGTAGAGAAACGTTGATAAATTTACATAATTTTCCATCGATGTTACAGATATCAGTTTTGCACTCGCGCGGAGCCGCGGCTGGTCGCTAGTATTTTATAAAAACAATATTGATAACAATTCTTTAAAATTTTTACTCTACCACATAAGTGATAATGTTAAGCTGTAAAGGTTCAAACTGATATCAGTTAAAAGGCAATTTTTATTTTCAATCATATATTTTATTATTATAAAAAGACCTTTACGTAGAAGTGGAAGAATTTGAATCGAGTTAGCGAGGAGACAGTGGTAGTGGAGTTCTCGTAATGTATGTATGGGGTTGCGATCCGAGTCGGGGGCGCAAGCCCAGGGTGAAGTGATATCAAGCGGGCAATGATTCTTTATTTCCACGCCTGTGCTATTTATTTGTGTCATCCCACCACGATTGAACGCTTTTGGAGTAAAGGCGTACTCTTTTATCAATAAAAATAAACTACTTTAACCCGTAAGTAACGTATTTATTGATTTAAGTCGTGTAATGAAAAGTTCAACAACCTACAATTAAATAAAAATTATCACAGCCAATACCAAAATAATATTTGTTCAAATATAATTTATCAATTTATTTGTTTTAATTTCCAGTCAGAATATGAGGCTTTCTTAGATAAAATTCTTAAAATTTAGTTTTGATATTTTAAATATTGTATATATTAGCATTTAGAAAGATGGTCGTTGGTAACACATAAGGTTAGTAAAATACATTTTAACCGTAAAAGTTCTATACTTTGCTTTTTTAAATTGTGAAAATTATATTAATTACTTTTTAATTTTGCGGAACGTAATTTCTAATAAAGAGTTTTAAAGGAATAAGGCGTTTTAGAATGCTCGTAAGCTCTTATTAGTATTCGGATTGCTTCTATAAATCAAGTCGATCGTCCAGATGCGACCTTATGGTCTCGCCAATTAACGCAATTATTCTAGGAAATGTCGACGGTCTAGACGACATTCGTATCATTACCCATTTAAATATCCTGTTTTAAAATATAGTTTCGCCTTGGTTAGTGATAAAACACTACTATTATTAATGTTCTGTTGCCAGTATAATAATCTGGTAGCTGAAGCTGGTAGGTAGATTGTATGTGATAGGTGGTAGCCAGACTATTTGCCAAGTAGTCCTGCGTTACCAGTAGATAATGCGGCGAGTGGACTTACAGCCTGTTCTGTTGGATTGTGTAAGGGTAGTTACCAATGAATAAAAGTTTTATCGCTTGTTGAATAAAAATAAGATGTACGTCCTTTATTACGCTATACATTAACCACTTATATATACTTTGCTTAAACCATTCTTCCAATCATAAATAATACGGTGTCAGATCTCAAATATACTGCACGTCAGATAATTAACGTGAAATTTATATCGACAGATAAAATAAACCTTTGAAACGACGAAGCCCAGAGCACGATATACTCAGTTCATGTACGCCTCTTGGGAGTGGCGAGCTACACTCGGGCCAATCGCGTAACAACACCGTTTATACGAACCACGGACACATTGTGAATAATAACAATTTAAGCGGAAAATACTAAATTTATGCTGCGGTTTCTAAACAGGTAATAGATATCTGGAGGTCATAGCAGGCTTTGACTTGCCATTAGTAAATCATGTTTGGTTATTTCAGTAATCAACACTGAAGTACAAGTGTAGATTTCGAGTCTGAGACCTTTTTGTTACCTATTAAACTTAAAACGTATAAATAATGACAAGAATAATTGATGCCCCTGCGTGTCCCACACGTATAGTCGAATGAAATGATTTTAAAATTTATCTAGAGTTCATAACTCAAAATTATCGAAACAGTGGGTTAAACATGTTTATAGCGGATTCGTGACCAAAAAATGTAAATAATCAAATTTTAACAAAAAACAAACCGACTTCAAATCGATTGGCGTGATATTGGGCTAATAATTGTCCATTTGTTGAGCACATAGTTAATGTAAATTTCGGACTTATTCAGTTTTTTCATGGATGCCACTATCAGAACTGGGCCTAATTACTATGAGAAACATTCAGGCGAAAGTTCTGAGGTAACAAACATAAAAAAATACAGACGAATAGAGAACCTCCTCCTTTTTTTGAAGTCGGTTAAAAATCACATATGCTTTTAAAGATTGCTTCTAGAGGCCTAAGATTTATTTCATATTGCAATTCTATAGCGATATACGTGCTGTATTGAAGGCGTCTCTACCGAGGAACATGTGCTTAGCCGCATTACATAAGGTCCATGACGCATGTGCTCCCGCAAAGACTATTAGCATATACGTAGTCTGAGTAAATGTTTCGTAAGAAACACTATTGCCACAGATGCTAAAGTCAAAGATGATAACCGTGTTGGATTCGTATCCGGAAACGTGAGTCAAATTTCCTAGTACATGAGTCACTTCCGCGATTCTGTTGTGATTGAACCGTGAACGTTGTTAGTCATAATTGGGGCAGATATAGGAAGTAGTGTTGCGACAGCCCAGTTAATATTCACCAGTATTTTTATGTACTTATAAAATTTTTAATGAGAGCAAGGATAGAAGTCCATAAGCAAATAATCTTTTTAGACAAATGTTACCTATTCATAATGCTGCTATGAGCGGCTTTTCTATAATAATAATCAACCAGAAGGATTTTGTGACAGTTAGAAAAACAATGAGAAAGACATATCATACATTACTTTACATTGCCACAACGTTATATATCAAGACAGTACTTGAGAAAACCTAACGATCAATAAACAAAATTTTTGCTTTTGCTGAGCATAGGCCTCCTCCACAAGTAGCCAAAAGGCACATCCGGAGCCATTCGCATCTACCCAGTTCCTGCACATTTGGACAGGTTATCTCTCTTAACCAAATTTACTGGGATAGAATTGTAAAATATTTTGTTTCCATCGATGATTCAAATTTAATTGAACTCTTATCTCGTATGCGATACAATAGCCGGCTACTTGCAACATTCTGAGTGAACTACGAGATGAGTCAATGGTGAGTAAAGAGGCCGAGCGGCGCCGCGGCCATCGTGATGGCGCCCGAATTTCGTCGCGTGGGAAAACGGAATCGCGTTGGGATTCGTCACCCGATCTCAGAAAAGTCTTTAACGGAATTCGGAAGTCGGCGTCGAAGATGAACTGGCAACATGTGCACGTATTCACGTGGTCTTTACGGAATATCACGTCTTACTAACGTTTCGAAATTTACTCAGAATTTGTTTACGCGAATTAAGACTCTTTAAATGCCTTTCCTTATATTCATCCATTCGTTTGTTTAAAGTCATCAAGAATGTTAATTAAAACATATGGCAGATAAGATTTACGCTACTTACGAGACATGTTTATTAAGTAAGTAGTACCGTCTTGGAATTAACAAAAGACGCGCGGCAGAATTTCGTCAGGAGGGTGGGTGCATATAGGGTATAAAACTGATGCCACGTATGACAAGTGCCTCAGTATTCATGGAAGTTTTGTAGAAAAGTAGATTAAGGTTCGTGCTTTCATGTAAAAATGGAATTCTTGCGATATCTTTGCGATGTCTTTTTTTATTTCAAAACGGTACTTACTAAAAACATACCTTGAATATGAACAATTATTATTAGTGTTGGTCTTGATTATTTTCTTTGACTCTAGTATAGGTGACAAATTGTTCGTTACACACCGTAATTCTTGTGGTTGTAAACTTTAATAAACTGTAAACATTATGCGCTTCCAGTCTACCTCCGACTGATAAAATAGTTTTATAAATACATAGATGACAATTGTAAATAATGGTCCATTAAATAAGTTAAACTGCAATTACTATTAATAAGCTTAAATGTATTTATAGAGAACCCTAAATCTCTAGCGGAGATAAAGCGATAATGGGAAAGCTGACCATTACGGGCTCGATCAGATAGGTCGTGAGATTGGCGTCATTTTCTCCACTCCATCCTCCGTCGGCCTCTGTCCCATCGGAAATTGATTCGATAAAAGAATTGTAATACATTTTAATATACATATATGAAAACGTGTACATTACTTCATGGTTTGAATATTGCTTTGCCCAATCGTTATAGTATTTTACATATTCATTTATTTTGTTTACGCAAATACTATGCATTATTAAATAAAAATGACTTTTTACGGATTTTATCGCGTTTATTTTATATATTTAAATTCCCGACGTTTCGAACACTTTCCAGCGGCCGTGGTCACGGGGTAGATAGACTATTTTACTATAAAAAATTACTTGAATCACGAAAAAGATTTATTTTATGTTAAAGAAACAAAATAATAAACAAAATTTTCGCTAAATACCAAGCACGGCCTAGCTTAAAATTTCTCTATTCAATTGTTGGTTTTTCGTGGAACCTAAGGTAAATTGTTCAGCGAAAGAAACTTGTAAGATTTTCTCCGACTAGCAGTCTGCCGTGTTATGCTTAGGTTTTAGGAATTGATTTCCCTGGGATAAAAAGTAATCTTAAAATAAGTTAGACTCGAAGTGAATATTGCTTTTTTGGTTAAAGACTGCTTCCATATCCTAGTGGCATATGCGTGTGCTTTAGAAACCGGAGTTCGTGAGTTCCTCGTTTGAATCCTGCAGGGATCCAACCAATTTTTATTGTTGTTTCATAGTTGATTAGGGCAATTTGAGCCGATCACCCAATTGTCTGAAAAGTAAGATAATCCATGCGCCGGATGGGCATGTAAAAAGTCGGTCCACCCCTATGGATAGGGTTGTATTAGAGGAGCCCTATGTCCAGCAGTGGACTATCAAAGGCTGATAATGATTAAAGTATTTGTTAAATTGTCATAGTAGTTTTTGAGTTTACCTATTACAAACTTACCCTTAACCTTAATCTTATACATACATACCAATCTTGCGACTGCGAAAGCAAATGTGTGACTAATAGAGCTAAGAGCCTTAAAATTGTATGCTTTTTTAATTTATACTGAATCCAAGAGCTAATAATATTTTTTTAGGGGAGAAAAAAGAATTATAGTATTATTTATTATAGAATGTGGATACGTCTCATTATCATCATTCCAATATTTTGCCTTTTTGCCAAATTCTTGTAGAAAAATGCAAAGACAGGTGTTTACCGGTGGTAGGTCCCCTGTTTACAGGAGACCGTCTGGGTGGGTACTACCACGGTGCCTATTTCCGCCGCGAAGCAGTAGTGTGAAAACACTGCTGTGTTCCGGTTTGAAGCGCACCGTAGCCAGCGTATTTACTGGGTAAACGAGACTTAACACCCTATATCTCACGGTAGGCAGCCTTCGGCGATACCACTGGTATTGTCAATGTCTATGGGCGTCGCTGACAACTTCCAATCGGGTGGCCTGACTGCTCGTCTGCCTGCGTATGCCATAAAAAAAACCAACAACATGAAATAATTAGTTTTCGCTTAGTTTATCTTTTGAGGTTTATGAATCATTTTTAACATTCATAAAATTTTTTTAAATAGAATACAAATTTTAGTATTAGTACATATAAGCTTGTGTGTTTGATTTTTTAATAAAATGATATGAACGTGGAGGATAATTCATTAAAATAAATATATATTTTACTAAGTTTACCAAAGGCACCTTCAATAAAGAAAAATCCTACAAATTAGTTAAATCCAATTATTCTCGAACTCAGAAAGTAGTCAGTTAAAATAAGGCCAAGACTATGACAAATGATGTTGCTTGTCTTTACATAAAATATAATTAAATTGTCTCGTGCACCTTGCCTTGTAGTTATAAAAACGTCAATATAATAATCGTAATGAGTTATCTTAGGATATGCTCAGGTAAAGCTAGTTTCGGTTGGCCACAATGTAATTATTTTCCAAGAAACGCGCTGAATCAACTTTATAGAGATGAATGGCGCGTCGAGATGCGGATGACTCATAACATGCCCGCCATTTCATTCAAGGTATTTTGGCGCGCGTTAAGTGCGTTTATAGTGAGCGTCACGAGATGGCGCTGTTTAGGACGCATACAATTTTAGAGCAATGAATTATGATAAGTTGCACAATTTTGTTACAAATTACGTGCTTTTTTGTCGATTTGACTCATATTTATTATAATCGAATAAAAACTATTTTATATTTTTAGATCAGTTTTTAAAATTAATATTGATTGTACTACTATTATATTACATGACAAATAGTACAAGAATTGTTGAAGAAAGAACTAATTGAAAGTAAATAGTACAATATTGTTTGTATTTTAAAAACCATGACCGACCAACTTTATTTTATTTGTTGAACTCTCACTATATCGATAATCGAAAGTAGGAAAACAAATATGATGAGTAGTCAATTAAAGAAACAATAAATTTAATTTCTAGCGCATAACATTGTTTTGAAATACATCGATTTTGTTTACAATTTATTTGTACATTTTGATTTCTTTTCAGATATTTAAATTTATTTGCATAGAACATTGACCACTGGCGCCTTCGACGATATTATACAGCCTGTTTTTGCACGACACGTATTTTCACAAGATAAACTTTTAAATCATAATTATAAGTATTTATTTTATTTATACGCCGCCGTGGTTATTCGTAAAGGTGTTTTTAAGATATATTAATCTGCAAAATATTATTTAGTAATTTCTTTATCTAAGTCGTGGAAAATAGCTGCCAGGCACTACAGTATTTTAGCCTTTCTTTGCAAACAACTAACATTATTCATTTATTTTTTATGTAAGATCTTTTTAGACAGGCATGTTAATGTTTCAAGTCTTAGATGGGCAAACGATTATGAACCCTACTCTAGAATGTTTATGATTTAAATTTCATATATGTCAGAGAGCACTGTTTAATGGTTATCAACTAGAAATTAGACGCAACACAAAAAGCAGTTATGGATCACCATTACTGAGTTAACCATAAATTTAAGCATAATATCGTCGCTGACCTGTAAATTTTTAGGAATAAAATAATATTCTAACTGAAAGTATGAGATGATCAAAGACACGAAAACGTAAGTCAATAAGTACTCAAACCAAATAATACTTCGGAGTTCAGAGCACTCGAAAAAGTTAATCTCGTACCAAATACGTCGTCGCTTGACGCCTGTATTATGCTTAGGGTTATTCTACTATATGAGTGGATGACGACGTGGTCAAAGACTCAAAACATTTGTAGCTTAAGTCTCTAAGTATTTCGCTTATCTTCAGGCTGCTAAAGCTAATATGCGGTGTAGTGTTCTAGAGCAATCTGACCTGTTAGCTGGTGCGCTGCAGTGCTGGTGCCGGCGGCCTGGTGTTCGGGCAGGGGCGCCGGCGGGCCTCCCGGTGGCGGTCGCGTGCGCGTGCTCCAAGTACACGCTGAAGATGCGGGCCGCCGACTCACAACCTTCGCACACCTGATGATCATGGAGATTTATTGTACACATTAATACATGGTGATCTTCTTCAAGCTTTTATAACTTTGGAGATCTTTTATATGTAATGGTTTTTACTGGCATTCTAAAAGTTAAATGAAGATAGAAGTTGAGGCGTATATTCTTTTATATGTTGCTCGTTTTGCCTCGTTACTTCACTCCTACAGCAGATTTTAATAATAGTATTTTTATTCAATAGCAAGATTGTCATATCGTCCCATACCCTTTTACATTATAGAACAATGTTAAAGTTTCAGGGATATTTAACAATAAAAAATCGTAACTCTGTGTGTTGAAATTAAAAACGTGGTAAGCCTTATATTTCATGAATACATCTACAATAAATTTTAGGAAATTTTTAACAGGAAATTTGAATATAAATATAAATAAAACAAAATTAGACACTAAAATCTTTTTTTGAGGCAACAAAATGTAAGAGCTTACGCAACGAAACGGCATCATGTAAATGAGCAGTTTCAAACTATGTTCTAGGGTATAGAATCTCAAAAAACTTCAAATAGTAAATTTCTACCTGCTAATAATATTGATTGTAATTAAATATGTAGGTATCCAAGTCGTAATAAGTCTTTTAAAGCGTACTAAGCACTATAAATCCTTAATAACTTGTAAACCCCTAACGCGGTGTCAATTTTATATACGTTTAATTTTCGGGATTTGATGGCAATTAATGTCTAAAACATTGTAAGTAAGTTATGGTACAGCGGCAGACAACCTGAGCAGGGTTGTCAATAAATGCATTAACACAGATGAAAAACACCGAGTTTAAATTTGACACAGATGAAAAACACCGAGTTTAAATTTGGCCATATTTTATTGTACTTCTTTTTAAACTGCCTATACAAATAAATAAAATTGGAGTGTATGTTTGTAACATCAAAGAATCGTTTAAACGATAACATTGTGTAATATAATCGACATATGTATAAAAATGTTTTTTAATAGTCTATGTGTTTGTTTCAGCTAATCTCTGGAATAGCAGAGAGAGTCTGATTTAGACGGGACTTTCACTGGAAGATATCCGATGTAACTGGGAATAACTTAGGCTACTTTTTTCTTAGTAATGTATACTACGCCGACGAAGGCGTGGGCAACAGCTAGTATTTAATAAACTAAAGCAATAGAGTTCATTAGATGCACTCGCGTTACAGGGCGGTTCTCACGTCTTCGTCATCGTCGACGATCCTTAAGAGAAATAAACATAGGCCTACCTTACCTTCTGTACGTATGGCCTTCACTTATAGCAAAAAGTGTCGCCCACATAGTTCATGGGAACGGGAGCTTCCCGCGAACTCTGTGTCAGAAGAAGCTTACCAAATAAAAGGGTCTGGAAGCGTCGTCCGTGTCGAAAAAAACAATACGTTATTTTCTAAAAGAGTGGTGGTACTTTTCTTAGTAAAATGAAATTTAAATATGTTTTGTTGTACTAATATTGTTCTCCAGTCGATTATGACTACGGCGGCCGATCTGTATTAGAGATCAGCGAACTACGCAGGAGATATGAGATGCACAAGTGTACGCACAAACACAGGTGTATTCGTTCTTCCTTTATAATCTCAAATTCAAATATCTTTATTATATATAGAAGTATAGCACTCGCTTATTGATTGTCAAGGATGCTACCACCCGTTCGGAATAGGACGCCTCCGACCTGAGAAGAACAGGCGAAAGAAACTCAGCGGGCCTATTTTGTCATCTTTTAAAACAATCAAATATACATATAATTTTTCTTATGAGCTGCATACAGTTCTATCATACGTATATTATTTTTAAAAAAGCCTGGAGCGAGCATTCCATTACCAGGCTGTGTTATCATTTACAAATTCATTTATGTTATAATAACTTTTAACACATAAATGTTCCTTTACTACTTTTTAAATTTATTAACAGTTAAATTCTAAACGTTTACTGGGATTTCCCCATAAAAGATTTACTTCTACTTCGCAGTCTAGTCAAATCTCAAAACTCAACCCTCGAACTCAAATCTCGATGGGACGGATAACCGACACGACAATATACATATATATCTCGCACTGACGTCCTATAAAGTCTGATAGCGATGATCTTATAAATCGGGACCATTTCATGTCCCAATCCGACGCATGGATCTGCATACTTTTCAAAGCTACTATAGGCCTAAATTACCCTAATCAAACAAAAAGCTCTTGTTTCCCGCAGGATTTGAAATCACAAAACCTGGTTTACACACCTGGGGCAAAAACTATTATGTTACGGAGGCGGTGCAATAAATAAATAAAATATCAAGAGTTCATAAATAAAGTTAGAAGAGCGTATGTTTGGTTATTTGTCCTTTATATTAAAAATTTGTAATCCGTACGTAATGATCGAATTTTTTCATGATTGACATCAATGTGATTATGTATAACATCGTACTCGATAAACGGTTATAGCGATAATGCTATGGATACTTCGAATCCCACCGCATCCTATGGACAGGCAAGCCTTTACATTATCAAGTTATTTGCTACCAATTCTGAATAACACAGTTGCATCAAGCCTCACTTCACCTGCAGCCAGCCTTCGGCTCCGAGGGCCAGCAGGTCAGGACCAGTGCGGGGCAGCAGGCTCCTCCTCGGCGCCCGCACCCCGAACTTCCTGGCCACCCATCGGACGCATCGTACCACGTCGCGGCGCTCCCATTTCGCCGGGTCTGTAGACAACATATTCATCAAATTCACAAAATTTTAAACTAAGTATAATACCCTTTTGTTAATAAATTCAAAAAATGATTCAATTATTTTGACTTAAACAACTTTTCTATCGTAGCTTTGTACCATATGATGATAAGGTCCAAAATAAATCCGCTGATTAACATTTGTCAATCAATAAAGAAAGTCCCCTCGTCTTATCGCATCGTAAATGATTAGCCCTGCCCCGAGACATGGGATGTTACGTTACGTGTACCCAGTAATTGCACTGGCTATAATGACCTTGAAATCGGAACACAGTAGTGTTTACACGCTACTGATTTGCTGAAGAAATAGGCACCGCCGTGCGAACACCTAAGATGGCCCCTTGTTTATCGAGTAATAAGGAGACTTACCACGTTTAAAGAGTAAACCCCTAATGCTAAGAGTATATTAATACTGTAGAAAATAAGGTGTAATGCTTCTTCTATACAAATAAATAAAATTGTCTGTTTGTAACCTCAAAACAACCCTTTCGTAACAATTACATTGTGATATATCACCGATACATATAACAAAACAAAATTATTTAAAAATTTGTCTATCTGTCTGTGTGGTTTGTTTAATCTGTGGAAAGGGTGGTCCGAGTTTGACGGGACTTTCATTGGAAGGTACAATAGATTAACTTTAAAAAAAAATGTTATCACGCAGACTAAGTCGGGGTAACATCTATATTAAGTTCAGATATTGGACTTTAACTTTGAAAATGAACCTGTCAAAAGGTGTTTGAGCTTCTCTCTTATTGTCCAAATATTCTCATGTGATTTGATAAAAAGTCTATCGAATGTATAATGCAGATGACGGCAAATACAACTGCTGCCATTACCTTAAGATATTCCCGAAACATTTAAATCCATTAACTATCCAGAGAGTAACAACCGAATAATTGACAATTCTAGGTCAACCAGAAGTGAAAACCCATATGTACGTATTTGACAAAAAGCATCGGCTTACACAAAAATTAAAAATAAGAGGTGTTCCAAGTGAAATAAATAGTTGTCGGCAATTAAGATAATTCTAAGTAGCAAGTGCGCTTATACTAGTAAGACATACTAAATCCACAATTATTAGTATATTACACTCTTACTATACCACTATATTATACATAAACTTAAAACTTAGTCCCAATAACAATTATAACGTGTAATATTTAAATGGTATTAGAGGTATTCTCGCTACTACGTGAATCCTCAGCAAACGTTTGATCAGACCACGAGTTGATCAGGTTTTTATAAATATCAGACTTATTTAATCCTTATTATTCTCAAAAATCAAGCCAACACGGACAATTGACAAGGTGAATGCCAATAAGGGTGAAACTATTTTCGTACATCCGGGTCCTAAATGTTAATATCCTACTAGAGTGATAATATATATTTTAACAGCTGACAAAGCATTTTTTATATTTTCCGTTAGTTATAAAGTAAAGAGATTAAGAGGAAGGAATATTGAAAAAAATAGAAAAATATGTTATGATCAGTGAAGATCATTTCTGTATGTAAGCTTCGTTTTAATTATTACAAATAGCTTAATATTTCGGCTAAAAAAAAATAGCCACCGCACCTTTACTTTTAAAATTTTGTAAGTTTTGTTCTAAAACAATGATTAAATTACTTTTATTGATCTCTTATCTAGACAATCAAATAGGCCTAAAACTTCATGAATATAAACACTATATAAAGCTTCCATTTTGATTAAACGATTATTATTATAGTTATGTTGTAATTATAACCCTTTCTTATAATTATGAAGAAAAGTACCTAAACTACAATATCAATCGGTTTTGTTGCACTTAAAACTTTACAAAAACCCTTTACATTAAAAAATATGCGAATTTGAATTTACGTTAATACGTGTATTTATTAAAATATTTTGTGCTGTAAGATATACTTACAATTATAAACAAATAGTCCAAAAAATTAAAATATCAACTGCTTTTGAGGTTATATTGATATACTCTTTATAAATAACAACTTTAAAGTTTAATCGTTAGTTAAATACTACTGTTTTAACTAAGAGTCAATTTTTCTTATAAAAAAACATTTTAAATGTATATTATAAAACCTCGATAAACCAAAAAATATTGAACCTTGTTTAATTTACAAAAGAAGTATGGCACCCAAGTTTTTAATAAAATATTCAAAATACAATTAATTATTAATTATTCATTAACACATGATACAACGTATTGTGGCGTCTTTTTAAGCATGTCAAGGTCATATCCGGTGTCAGAGAGAAACTTCAAACTTACCATACCTTATAACTCAAAAAAAAAAACACAATGAACACCGTCTTAATATACCCCAAAAATCACTTAATGAAAACACCGGCATCTCTTTCACTGGCCTTTAATATGACACTGTCACTTGAGCACTCGATTGATAATTACCGGCGGGCACAGACTCGTCCTCCGAGCCCTCGGAGTCCGTGGAAGCGGGTGGTGGCTCCATGCAGGCATGGCGGGGCGCCAGGGTGGCTGGCTCCAGGGGCGGCTGACTCCTGAATGAGCTGAACGCCGACCAGCGCCCCCCACCTGGCTCCAGCACGCGTCACCAGTGACGTAGCCGATTCGTCACCGCAGTCGACGCGCTCTGACGAGGAAAACGCTTTCTGGGAACCTCGGCTCTATATTGGTGCGCGACGCGTCATTCGCTCTTGGTGCACTTGCACAAGAGCACCGTTCTTATTAGCGTAATGTGACTAAATATAATAAGAAGTTTACTTCTTTTGATACTATCAAGAAAGATTGTTGGATGTATACAGTGGTATGCGAACAATTGTTTATTAATGATAATAAATAACGTATATTTTATGTTTTCCAGTGAAGAGTATTTCAGCATTTAGATTTCAGGTTAATGTAGATGCACTTTTAAAGCTACTCAAAAACGTTCAAGGGTCTATATTATAGCGTATTATTTATTCATTAAATAAGCCGAAATCTAAATTTCAATGTCCAAATGAGCGTAATACTTAATGTGAAGACATTTGTGGACCATGTTACCGTTATAGATCACATCTCATATTAAGTTAACTAAGTGTGCAATTATTAATTTTGCATTAAGTGTTTAAAAAAATTCTAACCAAAATGTCCTAATTTTCAATAGCTTTTAAAATGATATATCCGATTTCTATTAATACTTCATTAGCTGAATTATTTTGTTATCACTATACAAGAGAAATGACTATTATACTCCTTTTATTAACTCACACTTACAGTTGGTAACAAATCCCAATACTATTGCTGAAAATATATCACGAGGAACTCAGGCCTAATTGCAGTATGCTAAGATAAGCTGCAAGGTCAGATTCACAATATATTATGCTAGTCAGTTGCATCTTTGTTCACTTTATACAAAGCGTTAGAGAAAGTTTATAAGCCCCATTCACTCTGCACGAGAGGATCATACAATACAATACAAAAAAATGTCAAATAAATTTTGATAACGTTTATACATGCAGTGCATAAATCCTTTTTAATCGACGTTATATATTTTTAGAAAGTCTACTTGGTACTGGTTCATTTAAACTTGAATCGTTTAGGTAAAAATAAATTTTATGTAGCTGAAAAGTTTATTCCTCATATATTACCTTGCATAAATTCGGTAAAGTGCAATTTTCTGATAGACAGAATTATTGCCTTTCATAAGAATCTCTCAAAATATAACAATAGTAGTTGAGGGACTCTTTTCACAAATAGGAAAAAAATATCGATAAAGGGCAACACGCTTTATGCTATAACTAATTAACTCTATCTTTGCTAACACATACTAAATCAAATCTCATAGGATCAAGTTTGTTTTTATCCTGCAGATAAAATATATGAATATGATCCATATTGTAAAACAAAGAATAACAAATATTTTTAGTATCGTGTTAGTTAAATTTAGCATCCCGTTACGCACCTATCTAACAATATGCTAAAATTAAAACATAGGACATTTATAGACCATGCTATTGTTGTACATACTGACCACAGAGGCAATGACGGCAGCAAAAAGATGTAAACACCTATGACCTCAACGCTAATTAATCAGAAAAAACTCTCATTCTGTATTCCCTCTATACAATTAATAATACCAATATGTATTGTATATTTATTCATTTTTATATGAAGTACGGTTGGTAAAAAAAGAGTGTCATGTTGGTAAAAAGTTGGTAAAAAAAGTTGTAATTTGAATGTGAATAAACACATTAACACAACTTAAAACTCGCTTTAGCCATTTGTTAAGTTGTCATATATCAGATTCGGCTTCAAATCCAGCCAATATTGCTGGAATTTGCTTTTTTGGTGGCGCTAAATTAATCTTTTAAACTATAAGATAAACTCTACTCTACTAGACTCCGTTGTCCGATCGATTCGATTATCAGCAAAACCGTTTCCTGTTGGGAGAATCGACGACTACAAAGACCAATACTACTAAATAGTCTACGGAGACGGCACCTTTTTAAAAAGATGTCTTCAAAAATAGTCAGTATAATATTCAACGACGACTTGGAATAGGTACTAGGTGGACATAAACACAAGACACGTAAATACACAAAACATGTACTTATGATACATATAGTACGGTTGGGAAGTCCGCGTCGCAAAATAACTACAGCGCATTTGGTTTATTTATTCATACGTTTCGCAATGGCTAGCCGAACCGTCTGAGCGCATGCAGTTTTGAACTTTACCTTTTAAATGCTACTGCAGCCTCTACATCACACTTGTGCGTATGTGAATATTTTTATGTGTATATATATTATATGTTATAGAGGCAGCATTAGTAAGCTTCAGGCTTTGTATTGCTTATAAATGATTTCTGTTATTATAAACTATTATTTATTGTCTGTCGTTGACGTCGACTTAAGCGCCGTCCTGGTTTGTTTTATTTGAGATATTTATTCTGATCATAATAATATTTCTGGACGATAACACAATATCATGTAATCCCAAACTAAGCAAGGTTGTACTATAGAAATTAAGATAACTGATAAATGCAGGTACTTACTTTTCTTTCGTAAACAAATACATATAATATAGATACAAATACCTAGACATGAGAAAAACATTATGTTCATCACACAGTATTTTTCCCGTAGCGGGAATCAAACCCAGCGTGTCGTCGTCGTATATGCCGTTAATTAGTTATTGCATCTACGTAAATTGAACTATGCGCAAATTGTATTAAATATTACATTTTTCCATCAACTGGATAATCTCAGGCACCAGTAATAAATAAAAGAAAGTAGTTAATTATACATACCCCATAGGTTTGGGACGGTATAAATATCCACGCTAAGACTAATATAAGCGTAATACCAAAAGTTTTACCCTAGAATATTATGGCCGTAAATAGGGTAAGTACTACTTCCCATCTTCAGCCTGTGATAGTCCATTGTTGGACTTAGGCCTCCCCTTACACACCCCTATCCATTAGGAGGTTTTTGGAACGTATCCCACCACGCTGGTTCAATGCGGGTTGGTGGGTGGACCGACTTTTAAAATGCCCATCCGAAGCATGGATCATATTACTTTTCAGAAAATTTGGTGATCGCCCCAAATTTCCTGAACCAACTAGGAAACAACAATGCAATTTTGTGGAGTCCCCGCAAGATTCGAACCCATGACCGCTGGTTTCTACAGCACACGCCCATACCATTAGGCTATGGTGGCAGTTATTATATTTCTATATATTATTATAATTCTAGAAACATTATTTTTATCTGCGTAAGGGTAAGCAAGAGCTCGCAATATAAGCGGATAACAAAATGTTTTATTTTGACATATCTTTAAATTTCGTTAGCCTAAATTTTTTTTTTTTATTATTTTATTTTACATTTGATGACAAAATTTGAAGCAAATATTGGCATGAATCTGAGTGTAAGTCGAGTCGTCTTGGTTAAATTTAATTTTAATAATAATGATAATAATGTCCTCCTAGTCGATTCGAATTCGTTCACTCTCATAGCCCGATGGGATAACCGACACGACCGGAGAGAGATCAGGTGCAGGGTTAATTTTTTGCATGCTCGTCCGACGCATGGATCATCTTACTTTACAGACAATCGCGTGATCAGACCGCATTGACCTAACCAAAAAGGTAAAAACGATGAAAATTTGTGTTGTTGTGTTAGGCCATGTGGGATTCGAACCCGCGATCTCCTGTTTGTAAAGTACATGCCCTTACCACTAGGCCATGGAGGCAGTAAATAATTATTTTTTTTTGCTTAATGCGACATACCATATTATTATATTGTCTATTATGGAGAAAATTGGTACGTTTGTATGCTACCAATTGAAGAATTAATTCAGAAGATGAATGATAAATATATAAACTTAGTTTTATCTTTAAATAAATACATAATATATAGCTCCAAAGTCGCAATGAACAGAATCTATATTTAATCTGCAAAAAATACTAAATATACCTGTAAGCCGGTTTCATGATTGAACCGTACACTATCAACTTTGTTTTGTAAGCTTACGTCATTATTGAAAATTTTTGTGTTCTATCAATTTTGATTTGTAAATAAAAATAATAATAGGAAGCAAATTATATGATCAGAGATTTTTTTATTACATTCTTAATAATAATTTTAGTTTTGCTTAACTTTCAACCATTTTCTTGCTTAAAAAGTAGCCTACGGTATTACCAGTTACATCAGCTATCTTCCAGTGAAAAGAAAAGTCCCATCAAAATCGGATTAGCCATTCCACCGATGAACAGCAAAAAAATGTTGTTTTGTTATATGTATAGGTTATATACCACAGTGTTATGACACAAACAGACACTCTAATTTTATTTACTTATATAGGTTATAAGGTAGAACGACGTTTAGCCATTACAAATCTTCATATTTCACGTTAGTTAACTGAAGATTTCGGACGGCCTACTACGTGTATCGGAATAACAATGCGTAAACAACACCACCCACCAAACTATATCAATGGAATTGTTATCAGACATTTATCCGGGCGTGGGAGTAACCTGGTTGTGAAATAATCATGTGTTTCTGCTCTTTTCAAACAATGCGGGGGCACACAGTGGACGTCCACAATATTTCAGGGAACGTAACTGGTCTAATTGACGTACATACATGATTCTAAATAGAATGTATGTAACACGGGCCTTCCTGCAAATAACTGCGAGTTTATCAACAAAGTACCGAAAATAAAAGTGACCGAAAACATTAATTAAACTCGACGTCATTAAGCTCAAAGTGAGTAATTGCAAGTCAAAATAAATATGTAATTTTCAAGACTTCATCTATAACAAAACTATGCTACAGCTTAATGACGTATTAAGGTAAGTACAGTTGAAGTTTATATGAAACAATTGTTGTACATAAACTTTCTCTCGCGGATAAACTTTTTGTTTCAGACAAATTCACATGCCATTCGTAGATATTAGACGTTGAAGCAGCCGTTTTAGGAATATAGAAATAATTCGGAATTTTGGTTTACACGAGCGCTACACTAACGTAATTTTCAATTTATTCATCACAAGTTTTCCAACTTTTCTAACTAATATTAAACATGTTTTTTCCTAGACCTTGCCGTAGCGGAAGGAAAGCCTAGCTTTTATAAATATGTCAATGTTTGCCCTGCTTAAGAAGCCTAATTTCCCCATAGAACGTATTGAACATACCGTCATAATAACGACCTCAGTAAGAAAAATATTATGGCTTGTTTCGTATCTTTCGTTACTTTATTTTACGATGAACGAATAAACAACTGTATTTTTTTAGGAAAGTCTCAATTCTCCAACCTAGTTTTCCCTGAAATACAGTTTTCTTTTTCGAAGCGTATCATCTGATTGCCGCAAAGTTTATTTAATTTAAAAGATTAGCTGTCAGTAGACTGTCTATTTATAACAACTGCGATGGACTTGACAATTGGGACCTACTCTTTACGAAGCGTGGACTTTAATATGGTCTACCAGGGAAATAGAAGATGAAGAGCTAGCTTTTCGCCTTTTGAAGCAAAGGCCAAACACCAAAGCCACAGGGATGTAAATTTTCTTAAGAAACCCATAGTAGATAAAAGAAAAGTTTTTGAATTACAATGGACAAAACCGAAAGAAGAAACGAATGGAAAATTATCTAAAGAACAAAACGATTCATAGACCTACTTAGGCAAGTTGTGACATTTTATCAGCCTTTTGGTGGTGCAGAGATAATAATGTGGGTGCACAGGGGCAGGGTGAAAAGAGAAAAGTGCCTTCAATATTTATTTATATATATATATGAACCTTACTAATAATAACCTAATTTACTTCTGTGGAATGCGTACATATATATAAAAAAATAAGATAAAATTTACGAAAACTAACATATTTTATGTTTTTGAGTCATAATTTTGTGATAGATTACAAGAAATTGTTAAAGTTATCATCAACTATTTGAGGTTGGACTTTATCCTCGAATAACTTTTAAACGAGTCAATTTAACGAAAAATCGTTTCAGAACTTTTTGTAGATCGTCAAATTTCCTACAAGAATATCTATTTATTCGAGTTCGAGTTAAGAGAGTTCGAGTGCATCAAAATCCAAACAAAAAAAAAAGTTATGATATTTAAAAATCACAACAAGTCACCTCTTAATTTTAATATTAAGGGCTGAAACTTTACTAGAATTTTATTTTCGTCATCTTGAACGATATTTTCGTAGTGGCTAAGAAAAAAAATTTAAAGCTTTTTTGGCCAACCCTAATATATATATATATAAATCTTTCTTAATATATTTATAAATCACGTTGTTTGTCCGCGATGGACTCCTAAACTACTTAACCGATTTTAAAATATAGTTGCACACAATGTGCAGTTTAATACAACTTGAAAGATACAATAGCTGACATCTTTATTTATAGTCACAATATTGGAAAAACTTGTATTTGTTTAGGTAATAAAACATGAGCTTACCATGAAACTCATATGAACTTGACGAGAATGCGACTTATGTTACAATTGTCAACACCATTTTTGTTTGCTATAAAACGACAGTTGGCGATATTTATTGATTGCGTTATGTGTGTCAATAGATGACGCTGTTTAATAGTATAAACTTTTCGTTGATAATAGGAGAATAGGAACAATAAAAAGTAATTGCTATATATTAATTACTTTGGTCATTTAATCTTATACTCATTATTTCCTATTGTTAAAAACAAAAATGCAACTTTATAACGCCGTTATTTTGTAAAGGCCATTAAATAAAAAAGGAGTGAATAAAACTGACTGACTCTGTAGCCTAGTGGTATGGGCGTGAGCTTTAGAAACCGGAGGTCGTGGGTTTGAATCCTGCGGGGACGCAACACATTTTCATTGTTGTTTCCTAGTTGTTACGGGAAATTTGGGCCGATTACCCAATTGTCTAAAAAGTCGATCCACCCACCAACCCGTATTGGACCAGCGTTACGGTCCAAAACCCCCTAATGGATAGGGGTGTATTAGGGGAGGCCTATGTCCAGCAGTGGACTAACACATGCCGATAACGTGTGATGTGTAATGAATAAAATAGCTTTCTAACATGCGTGTAATATTGTAAATTGTAGGATTTTAGTAGAGCAAAATTAAATAAAAGTGATGATGTATCCTATATAAAGTAAATATTTTGATGACATATTCAATGGCGGATACGATTGTAGGTCTAGGTACTGTAAATATTCGTTATTTATTATTTCATACGATAGTTGTTTCCTAACGCTTGACCAAGCGTGTAATCAACTTTACTTCTTGGTTTTTTAATAACCATGCAGCTAAAACGTTTAAATTATGCTTTTGGTAGCGCTCCGTATTCAGGTGTGACGGTAGCACTGTGGTCCACATGACAGAATTTTTTTTAGATTATAAGCAAATCCTAGCCGCTGCAAAGCATGTCAGGGTATATATATACATATATACAGTATATACATATATATACCAGCAGACCCTGCCATGCTTTCAACCAAACAAAACTCAATACCACCTTTTGTAAATAGACTTAAATGTAAGTGTTGAGTATTTTATAAATAACTATCACAACTTAAAAAGAAATGTTGCTATCTAACAAAAAACTACATTATATTCATCTTTTGTCAATCAATTGTCAAATATTGACAGATAAAGTGTTAACAACTTGTTATGCTGCCTGTTTAATAGTAAGTAATGTAAAAATAATACATAAGTTAATTAAAATAGACAAAATGGTTATTTACGGAGTTTTCATAGTAAGTAAATCGGGTGGATTAATTTATAACTACGACCATAATGTACCAAAAGTAGAAACAGAAAAAACATTTGGATTCCCATTAGACATTAAGCTGCAATACGAAAACAAGAAAGTTGTTGTTGTTTTTGGCCAAAGGGATGGAATAAATGGTATGTTCTATATTGCTAAATAAGTTTTTATACCCTTATAGGCCTTAATAATTTATGGTCTTATTGCTTTTCAGTGGGTCATATATTATTGTCAGTAAACGGTTCTCCAGTTGCTGGACGCACCACGGAGGATGGAAGGGATGTATTCGATCTCATAGAAGCAAAGGTAAAAATTTTGGGTAATTTTTTAAAGGTTACTTTATACTCTCAAGAAAGTGAATTAGTTTACCGTGAATCAATCACTTTAAATTAATTAATGTGAATTTGAAAAGAATTTGATGAAGATAAGAAGGAATTTTTATTCTTACTAAATTATCAGTTATTCCAAGAAAATTTTGTAAAAATTGTGTTTCAAATTATTATGACCAAACAAATGATAAATGTTTCTTTCTAATACTTTTTAGGATTTCTTTCTAGGATTTTGTTGTGAAGTGAGATGTTGCTTGTAAAGTATTAGGCTATTAAAAATTTTTAACTTACTGTTAGGGTTTTTGAACTGCACAAACAAGTATATGAAATTGTATTTTTGACTATTTATTGTAATTTTAATGTGCATATAACTTTTTTTAGGAAAACTATCCTAAGCTTAAAATTTGGCAGACCACGGGCTACCACCAATGAAAAAATAGTTTTGGCGAGTATGTTCTATCCTTTGTTTGCACTAGCCAGTCAGTTAAGTCCAGTTCCTAAGTCCTCAGGAATAGAGGTGTTGGCTGCCGATACATTCAAGCTGGCTTGCTTCCAAACATTAACAGGTATACAAAAAATTTAAAATGATTAAATGTTTGTGCTAATTGAGATAAAAAATAAAGTTGTTTAAACTAAAAGTTGAGACCACACAATAGTAACGGTAACAATGTTTGGCTTAAGGGCCTATTAGAATCATAAGGAATGAATGGCTGCATATTAGGGACCATCCATAAATTATGTAGTATGTGTATATATGTATAGTATATCTAACATTCATGACATCTTTGTTAAAACAAGCACTATAAACAAAATATTTAAACTCTTGGTATAAAAGCTAGATTATACCAAAAGAGAAGAAATATATAGATAAAAAAGGAATGATAGTAAGTACATTTATTTTGTATCTATATAGGTGGGACAAAAAAAGGGTCAAAAATCAGGAAATATCTGTAACATGTATCGATCACTCAATTATAAATTGGCTCAATTATATATTTGCTTATTGCATCATCATCGCTAAATTGTTTAGAACTCAGAGAAATATGTAAGAAAGGGCTATAAATGATATGCTAGGCTAGGTGTCAATGATATGCGTAAAGATGGCAAAATTATGTGTTGCATTCTGATATAAGCTGTCTAATGAGAATTATTATTTATGAATCTATTTTTATTTATTCTTTTTCTACAATAAAAAATGTACACAAGCAGCGTTAAAGCCATAAGGCATTTTCTACCAGGCAAACTTAGAGAGGTTACTAAAATTTAGAAAATTTGAATGTAAAAATAAAACAAGCATAATAAACTACATGTGAAGCAGAGTAAGAATTCATTTATAATTATGGACATCTGTTACATTTATATTGTTTTAGAAATTCTTATTCTAGGTGACCTTACATTTATGCAGTTGATAAATAAATATATGCATATAACAAAGTTTGCATGGAATGATTTTATAAAAATTACTTATGCAGATTTTCAGAATATTAGATAAATTTTTTTGTTTACAAAATAAAATAATCATAGTACAACATACATATTGTAATGTTCTACATAATTTTCTTTCTTTTAAGGTGTGAAGTTTATAGTGGTGACAGACCCTAACATGCAGGGTAGTGATGTAGTACTGAAGCGTATTTATGAGCTGTACTCAGACTATGCTCTGAAGAACCCATTTTACTCCCTTGAGATGCCAATCAGATGTGAGCTGTTTGACACATCACTTCACACCTCCTAGAGCTTGTTGAGAAATCTGGAACTACTAATTTATAGGTTTAATTTCTGCCTGATGTATATAATAGTGATATAGTGAAATTCATTCTTTTATGTATGCTTTAAAAATTAACTGTTTTTTGTGTATATTTAAAAACTGTACTGGCAGTCTTCAAAAGCTCCAATATAAGCCTTATATTTGTTGTATTAAAATATTATTTAAGATTTTTTTTTTTATTTTATTTATGCCTAAAAATATTAAAATAAATACACTTTTTATACTTTTGCAATATGCAGTTTCCATATAAAAGGAACTATATTTTATTTTTCTGTAACCAAAATATTTGCATTTTATATGCTTTGTTTGGTTTCTATCTGCACTTAACTATAGTGCAATCAACTATAGTTTATATAGAACAATACAAGTAATAGTTTTTGGCAGTGAACAGGATTAATAGGTAGCTTATCTTAAATATTTATTTCTCACAACATACTGAAAAGTCGGAAGCATAGTTTTAAATAGAAACAACTTGTAGATTTGCAATAAAAAATTTATTGATATAATAATTATATTTATTTATAACAATCGATCCAAACTCGAGTGCCAGTGGCGGAACACCAGTCTATTCTTACCGATCGCCCTTTGTACTTGCTACACACACAATTATTGCTCCATATTCTGTACGCAGGGGCCTCCGTGGTTAAAACTAAGGGGTTATCCGTGTTGAACTTTTGGGTGGTCGGCGACGCAACTACCAACGACTGAAGCCCACTTAAATGTTGAGACCAGCAAAATATCTATTATACATGACATGTTTTTATAAAGCTTGTCCGGAAATCAGCCTGCAGTGGCTTATACAGTATTGTAGATAAAAATGTATTATAGTTCAAGTGAACCAACCTCACCACGGTTCAAAGGACTAATCAACGGAGTCTCTACAAGCCCGAAAATTTGGAATCTCCAAAACTTCAACCTGATCCACAATGAAAGAGAATGGACGCGTTTGGAAACGATGCCCGTGCGGACCGTACGTCGGTACGTCCCACGGCCGGTACAAAAATAGAGCCGAACACGGCGCCCTACTGGCCGAAAGCTCGGCTCTCTAAGATAACTTTATTACGCTTACATTAGAATTTAAACCCAAATCTTAAACTAGCGGACCGCGGAGGTTCTTTCGTCCGCGCATCTGACGCCGTTCTCGATGAAAACGCTCAATCTAGATCAATAACTATCGCAATGAAGACGTCTAGAAGAGACCTTTCGTCGAACGGGAGGCGGCTTCCCTCTCCCTGCTCTCTTCAATTCGCGAATTCACAAAACACCCCGAACATACAAAACTACACAAATCTGCGAGTGACTCCGTGAAACCGTTGAAAGACATCGCTATTGCACTCTCGTAATGGCACTCGGCAGCCTATTGCACGTCGACAGAGGGCCCGCTAGCACTGGTGCGAGCGAGGGCCCCACAGGCGCAGCGAGAAGTCGTCGGAGGCCGACACCAGCACGTCGTGGTGCACGGGGTTCCAGGACACGGCGTTGACGCAGCGCGTGTGGCCCGACACCACGGCGATGGGCTCCTCGCCGCCCACGTGCCACACGTACACCTTGTTGTCCTCGCTGCCCGACGCCACGAAGTCCTGCTGCGCGCCCCCGAAGCACGCGTGGATCGTGAAGTGGCCCTGGCTCAGCCCGCGGAAGCGCCGCACCAGCGCGCGGGCCCCTGCGCCGTTACGTACTGTTATGTGGAAGACTCAGGAAATGGCGCTGCGATTAATATTCAACAATTAATCGTAATTAAGTAATTACTACTAATAATATATATTTTATATAGTCGAATAACATTCATATGCCAGTCTCATGCTGTACTCGATAGCGAACTGAAATGGGATACTTGTCTAGCGTCCAAAGTGCGGCCCTTACGTATGTCCCAGAGGTGCACGCCCTGGTTGGCCACGTTGAGCAGCAGCAGCGTGTCGGCCGCGTTGAGCGTCATGGCCATGACGGCGTGCTCCTCCTGGATGCTGCGGGCAGAGAGCGGCGGTGAGCGGTGGTGAGCGGTGGGAGGGGCGAGGGACGAAGGACGGTGGCGGCGGCACTCACACGTTGCGGTCCGAGAGGTCGGAGAAGTCGTAGAGGCGCACGCGGTGGTGCGTGTCGGCGGCCAGCACGGAGCGGCCGTCGGCGCGGCAGGCCAGCGCGTTGACGCGCACGCCGTCCCAGCTGTTGACGAGCGTGCCGTCGAGGCCGCAGTGGTAGAACTGGCCGCGCGCGCCTCCGCACACGAACTTGTCGCCCGCCGCGTGCCACGCCAGCGCCGTCAGCGAGTCCTCCGTCGAGTGCGACATCTTCACGTGCAGCTGCTCCGTCTGCGCACAAGGTCTCTGTGAGGATCGGTTCACCGACGCGCCGTTTCGAAGAGGGGAGCGATGCGGCACCTCCATGTTCCAGATCCATACGTCGGGGCAGTCCTCGTGGCCGGCGGAGAGCAGGTAGCGCCCGTCGGGGCTCCACGCCAAGTACGACACGCCGAACGAGTGGCCCTCGAACGACTTCCTGTAAACGGTCAAGTGCACATGACGTCGCTACGGGGTTTCTAAATCGGACTTTTTTATCTAATGATATGAACTGAAACTAAATATGATAAAATAGTTACGAGGGCTACCTGAAGGACAGTCGCTTGGCGACGGGGTCGAAGTCCCATATCATGACGGTGTTATCCTTCGAACCGGAAGCCAACTTGGACCCGTCCGGAGACCACTTACAGTACCACACCTCGTCACAGTGTTCGTTTAGAACCTTTAAAAAAAGAGAATTAAGACATTAAACTCGATTATTCAAAACTGTGCAAAAAAATGTGTGCGTGTACTATAGCGTACACTCGTAAAAAGTAAAGTAAAACTTCTTTATGTCGTTATTTTGCAAAAATAATTTACTTTACGCAACTTTACAGAAATTGGGTAAATAAAGTTAAATTAGATAAAGTTTAATAAGAGGCTTTTATTACCATAGACATAAATACAAATTCTACAATGATTTCATTTTAGCTTATTACTACAAAGATTATTTTTGAATTTAATTAATTGTAATAGAATTATTACTATCATTTATATCGTTATTATATATTTGTGTATATAATGGCTTATTAATAACAATATCGACAACGCTCTAAGTGATGTGATAAAAATAAGATGGCGCGTAACGGAAAAATGTTACACTAAATTTTTTTCCAACCTCGATAAAGAAGCTTCACTTCAAAAATACCATGAATACTAGTAATAGAATTCATAAAGCGAATTGGTAGACAAGTTACCTGCAATGGGTGTATGGGGAAGCGGTCGGGCGAGCAGTGGTGGTCCGCCAGCAGCGAGAAGGGGATGTGGTCGGCGTGGGGCGAGGGCCTGGGGGCCGCGTGGAAGCGGCAGCGCGCCGCCTGCTGCGCCACCGCCTGCGCCAGGAGGCCCGGAGGCGGCCCGGGGCCATCATCAGCGCCGGCGGCAGCACGCCCTTTGGAACATTCAGTATAGCAAAGATTCCATATGGGAAAATCTCAGTGGCCTGTTGGGAATCGCACCTGGACCCTCGCCAGCACGGCGGCCCTGGAGACGGTGCCGGCGCCGGGCCAGCGCGCGCGCGCCTGCAACTCCGCCGCGTCGGCGCACATCATGAGCGCAGAGAGGCGGTGCACGCGCGCCGTGTCGTGCTGCAGCGGGGTCAGCTCGTTGCGCAGCACGTGCAGCGCGTCCAGCACGCGCCCCGCCTCCAAGTGCTCCAGGTACTTTTGCTCCAGCACCACGAACTTCATCTCCTGCGGAACGATCGGACAGCGGTGTGAATCAATCCGCTCTGTACTCGCTCAGAGTAGCCAATGGCAACAGTGGCCGTAACTCACGGCGAGGTTCTGCTGGTCCACATGGGGCGAGTCGCGCAGCAGGTCGTGCAGCGCGCGCAGGTCGTGGTCGGCCTTGACCCAGTCGCCGGCGAGCACGTGCTGGCGGAAGGTGGCCGCGGCGGGGTGCTCCAGGTGCAACCCGGATTCCTCCATCAGCAGCGCAGCGCTGCGCCTGATTGCATGAGCACACGATCATATGAGTCAATGAGTCAGTATAATTGACGTTAGCTAACACCACAATCCTTTGAATTACAACTGGTGACGGCCACCGTAGCCTAGTGGTAAAGGCGTGTGCTTTAGAAACTGGAGGTCGGTGGTTCGAATCATGCGAGGAATTAACAAATTTTCATTGTTGTTTCCAAGTAGGTTAGGGCCGATCACCAAATTGTCTGAAAAGTCAGATGATCCATGCATCCGATGGTCATGTATAAAGTCGGTCCATCCGCCAACGCGCATTGGACGAGCGTGGTGGGAGAGGGTCCAAAAACTCCCTAAAGAGAAGACGGTGCATAGTGAATAGAGGAGGCCTGCGTATAGCAGTGGACTAACACAAAACTGATAATGATTATGACGAATTATGATTGTGGCAAAAAAATATACGACATTGATGTTGGGATAACGTTAGCTTATATCGCCTTTGTGAATGACGAATCAGTACGCTAATAGACTCATGGGGGGTTCCACCTCCAACGGTTTAAATTGGCCTGGCAGCAGCTAGACCCATACTAAGGCTACAGGTTTCACACAATTTCTGACTTGGCTCAACTACGAACTAACACATAAACGTACGCACGGAATTAAGTAATTTAGGGCCGTTGGGAAATTAAATTAGACATAATATCAAGCGTTACTTTTTGTAGTTGTAAACTAGCTGTTTTAGAATAGTATAATTTTGTTATAACTCATTCGTAATAAAATATATTATGCAAAATAAAACCGTCCCGTCTATGTACACCTTTAAGATAACCCCAAAAATAGCGCTGATGATATCGTAAAGGTGAATGACCAATTACAGACCATTTATATGTACGTATATGTTATCCAAATTAGAGCATAAAACTGCTTATATTCTAAGCTAAAAATTTTTTTTTAATTAGATTGAAATGTTCATGGTCTGGTCCGTGGTTTAATGGGTTACTATTTTATAATTTTGTACTTGCAGAACAGGTTTAGACTTTGGATAAATTACACTGCATCGTAGTACCTATTATTACTAAAGAGGAATACGTACAACTAAGAGGTAATATTGCTTTCATCACCAAGCATCAGCCTTTGATAGTCCACTGCTGGACATAGGCCTCCCCTAATACACCCCTATCCATTAGGGACTTTTGGACCGTATCCCACCACGATAATCCAATGCGGGTTGGTGGGTGGACCGACTTTTACACCGACGCATGGATTATCTTATTTTTAGACAATTGGGTGGTCGGCTCTAACTAACTTGGAAACGACAATGAAAATTTGTTGAGTCCCCGCAGGATTTGAACCCACGACCTTCGGTTTCTAAAGCACACCATTACCAGGCTACGGAGGCAGTTATATTGCTTTATATCTTTATATTTATTGCTTCCATTAAATAATAACTTGATACATTAAATATAATAATTTTTTATGTAAAACAACAGTGATTTTTACAATAAACAAAACATAAACTCGATAAAATTAACAGATACACTACGCAATTGTTCGACTTTACAACCAATGCGCTAAATGCTTTTTAATAGCATCCTTAAAGTATAAAAAACACACTCTACGATTTCATGGATTTAGAGCGGTATTTCAAAGTACGCTTATCGTCCGAGAGCTCGCGCGGACATGCTTTCAAGCTCTTGTGTCCTAAGGAAGATCTTGCCTTCACAGGCATGGACACACCATAGATATACACCGCATCTAACCATAACACAAGCAATAATAACGGTGCCTGCGCGTACAAGATGCGGGGGCAACGTTACAGGTGAGCGGTTCATCGTACGCGCCGAGAATAACCTCCGCTCCCGCCCCGGGTGGGACCGAAACAGACAACAGTGTGTGCAGGGACGCCACGGACGCCGTCTGCCCCGACGGGATGCTCAGTTATTACGAAGAAATGTATAGTCAAACACCTAAAAAAATGTTCCAGAGCCCCAATCCTGCTATCCGGCTTAAACACGATTATTAATAACAAAAATTAATGTGAAACTGTCGTTTAATGTTGTACGCATATTTATTAATTGTACTATGTTGTAATGTTTGCAGCCAAATGTGCGATAAAGCATAATAAATAAAAACGAATGCTTTAGAAATTTCTCCAGGATAATGTAAAACACGACAAAAAATATTATACCTCTGCACCATGGCTTTCGGTTTCAAAAACTCTTTTTCGTTTCGACGTAATGCCAGACTGTCTCAAAAGTAAGAGCAGTGCGTTGGACGTACAAACTCAATTGAACTAAAATATAACACAAGGGTCGAACAAATGCAACAGGTTAATCTATCAATATCATCATAATTATCTTAATAAATTTGATAATTCTGACACCTGTATCATATAATGATATGACAAGAATTTATTAGAAGAACCGATCTCTGCTAACTGGTAATATATCTTGGCTAAAGTTATAAAATAACTTAAATAAGTATATAATCTCTTCAAAGTGAAAGTATCATCATACTCAGACTTTTTTGATACTAGTGTGTACATGCGCCTAGCGTGCACAGTAATCAGAGCAGAGTCGGAGGGGCTGCAAGGTCGTCGAGCTGGGGCAGTGTCAACCGCCTTGGGCCTCCACAATGACGCGCTCCAAATCAATACTTTTCACGCGCCCTTGCTCGCAAAACGAGGGAAAATCCAACATTATGTGTTTAGACGACAATCAAATCGAAACAATTGCATTTATTCAACAATTAGCAATGAATATAGCATTCAATAAAAGTAGAAGATACATTAATAGAAGAAATTTTATGGGTGTTCATCGACAGTAATCAGCTTAGAACACAATATTTGTAAAAAAAAGGTAAAACCGTTAAGAAAACAAACATTACCTGTCAACCTTTTCTAAAAGAATAAATACAGATGATGTTACAGTTCTAATTCGCGTGAGAAATGAAACGAAAGAGAATTGTTTGTGCAATATACCACATTACGTTTTTGATTGGGGTTGTCTAAATGGGTAACTATAATAAACTGCCCTTGTATATCTTAATTGTCAAAAATAATAACACTATAATATTTCGGTATATAATATAAAAAACCACATCCTAACTGTATAAATTTATCAATACATAACTCCGTTTTCGTTTTCTAAGATAAACCTGAAATAGTATCACATTTTAATTAAGTTTCATTATAAAGACAATTTAAAACAGTACAGCGGATCATTAAGAGTGTTAGTATGAAATTATATTTTAAAACGACGACTATAGCTTAACAGTCTAGGACTAAATATTTCAAACCAAGGTTTCGCCCATAAAGGCCAACAATTTCAGGGGACCATTGCACTCCTATTTCAACCGTCTAGACTTTCGCACTCTCCCGTTTGGAAAATACTTGTCCTCCAGACGGACAAGAACCTAGCTAAGTACGAAAATTGTTCACTTCCACTCGATTCATATCGCGACGTCGGGCTCTACCCAACATTATTGTTAATATTTAGTTAAACTTTATTTATAAAACAAAACTGTACCTATTTAATGCTAGCTTTCATTACTCTAACTGTAATAAAACAAGCTGTTGCCCGCGTCTATCTCCAAAAAATTGCCTATTTTACTCCCTATTATATCAGCTATCTTTTACAGACAGTTCCGCCAAAATCACATCAGCCAATACACATGCTACCGCGGAGTTTTTTATAGATCTAGAAAAAAAAATTCCACCTTACATTGTTTTATTATATATCATAGGATTGGGCCGTTCATTTATTTCCGACATCTCTGACAAATATTAATATATTTTACTCGTATGTACATAGAGACTATACAAATTATATACCTAAACCTTCCGGAAGAATCATTCTATCGGTTAATAAAAACCGCGTGACAATCTGTGCTGTATTATTTGAGTTTATCGCGAACAGACAGACATACAGACGCGGCCGGGGACTTTGTGTTATAATATGTATGTTCCAGCGTGTTTTACTTAACAATAAATTCTTTAATAAAGAGAAATGTTAATTAGCAATTTTTCGGCGAGGAAGATTTAACGTACTATAATAATGTACCATATTGTTCTCTACAAAGGACCAACAAAGGAGGTAACGCTATGGTATTAATATATTACAAACATCATCAGCCTGTGTTAGTCCACTACTGGTTATAGGCCTCCACTACTACACGCTTTCTCCATTATGTATCCCAACACGCTGGGCCAATGCGGGTTGGTGGGTGGACCGACTTTTAATATGCACATTCAACGCATGGATCAACTTACTTTTCAGACAATCGGTTGATCAGACAGCATTGCCCTAACCAACTAGGAAACAACATTGGAAAATTGTCGAGTCCTCGCAGGATTCGAACCCAGTACCTCCGGTTTCTATAGCGCAAGCCCATACCACTAGCTACGGAGGCAATTATTATATTCATTACACAAAAAGTCTACTACTATTGTAGCAACAAGTTGCAACACCCTATATCTACCGGCGACGAACATTAATGTCGCAGCCTTTACAATAATTATTTCAAGACACAGGAAACCAACGACCCGTGAGATCTGCAAAGACCTAATCTCATAATTGCAATGGATTGACATTTATACATTTTGGACATTTAAGAAAAAAATCTAAAAATAACACGTAAAATTTGACATTTGAAATTGGCAACTTTTATTGGTCAACCCGCCCGCCATTTTTGAAATCGAAGATTTCGCAAAAATATCATTAACTAATGGCAATGAGGAGGTTTTATAAACTTTATAATTTTATTCCGAGCCAAAATCGAAAACCAACCAACCTGAAAAAGAACACCTTTTATTGTTTTTTTTAAATTACCTCCATACTTGCGAGTTCTTATACCCCATGTATAAGACCTTGCTTAATAGAAGCCAATGATAACGGGCTCAGGGAAAGCTTTTGTGCTCTGCTCATTGAATTTTATTGGTATCTAACAAAATATTAACCCATCAAATAAAGCCCTTTGGGGAATGGAAGTGAGAAGCCAGTTGCTCTGTATCATAAACCTATGACAATTGCTAATGGAAAGAATCTTTTCAAATTAATCAATTAAAATTCAATTTTGTTGCATGTAGAAATGTAAATAAGTGCAATTAATATAAAGTTATGTCTAGGTTGTTATCAGTTGTTACCCAAGAGGACACAATGCAACTTGCTACTAATTAGAGTTGCACAACGCTTCAATGTCACTGATTAATATAATTAAGCAGGCACATACACCTGTGAGACTGTTAACTGACATTATGGCTACACTTGATTGTTAAAAAATAGATGTAGAAAACATTGGAATCATATAATCTAATGCATTTATCCAATAATAAATTAAATAATGCAGCACTTTAATCCTTTGTTTTAATAAAATATTTTTATAAAGCGGCAAAGAAGCCAGGACAATAAGTTTGCTCGTTTTGTTTTTATTGACTTTTTTAGACATATTCTAATTGAAGAAAGCAAATTATTAATTAAAATGACAAAAGGAGATATATACTTAACTGTCACCACTTTTATGCATAGCCATTTCAAGAATGGATCAAGCAAGTAAAGTAATAGCTATTATTGCTCTAACAAAGAAAAAAACTATAGCATACATTGTTTTCTTTGCAGAATTGAAACTCTGAAAGATACATTTTGGAGTAAAATCCCGAGAAGGCTACACTCATCCCATGAAAGCTTATCAAATTAAAATGTGTCTCCAATCTGTTGATTGAAAATATCAACACAATGAACACTATGAATTAAGTTGTTTTATAGCAAAATAAATAAAAGTTATAGCTAAAAGATTTTTTTTCGTCAAAACAAATTAAACAAAATAACCTACTAGTAATTTCTACATAAAAAGTAATGAGACACTTCCAAAAGCATAAATCTAATGAGAGGAAGTTTAAAATTATGCATTCCTTCAATTTATATATTGCTTGGTTTTTGAATTTAGCAACAAAACAAGTGAGATTAAAATCAGGGCCCAGTTGAATGGTCACTTTTGAAAATTATTACTAAAAGCAAAAAACTAATCATACTTAGATTATCATCATCAGTGTAGTTAGGCTTCTCCCAATGTATGCCTTCTTGTGGGTTTTTGGACGGTACAACAATAACATAATGTTGTTTCCCCGCAGGATTCTAACCCACAACCTCTAATAATGCAAGGGCTAATATTGCTAGACCATGGAGATGGTTAGCAGCTATACTTAGATTAAAATCAAAATTTAAATAAATTTTGAGGATTATATATAATTAAAGTCAGTAAAATTAAGACAAGTAATGCTACTATAGGAATTTTATGACAGCTTCTACAAGTTGCTATTATGAATAAATTATCTAAATATTTTCTCTATACATTTGATAAAAATTTTATTTCATACTTATCTGGTCAGCTTCCAGTAACATATAGATTTACTATGTTGCTATATCCTTAACAATCTATGAAGCATCATAATAATTATAATATTAAGTTGCCTTACCATTATCTTAAACAATATAAATTATAAATGAAATAAATTTGCAAGAGATAAATTAATAGTATCAAGTATCTTGACAACAATCTTTTATTAATGTTTAATTCCTAAAATATTGGAGCACCTCGCATAAGCAAAATTCAGTGATTGCCCTGCCCTTCCCTAGAAGTTTCAGATGGTAAAAAGTTATCTATGCAGTAAAATTACATAGAAAAAGCTATAAATTTCTGTATAGCTTCTATTTCAACTCTATATATTCTTAAGCTACTAGATCCTTACAAACGGACAACAAAGTTTATGAGTCTGTCTTTATGATTAATTCTTATGTTCTAATTTGACTATTATTATCCTTTTCCATCATTACATTTTGTTCTTAACTATAAATAAGTTATGAATGCCAATAATTTTAACAATGGCATTTATTTTCTTTGTTATTAGTGAACAAAGACATGAGTAAGGTTGCTTTTAATGTATTTAATATACTCTGTATACATAATATTCAAAATTAAAAGGCATAATTAAAGGAAAATATAATAAGAATTCTTAGTACAAAAAATCAAAAATGCAAAATCATGATTTTATATAATTTGTCTATGTATAATGTTTAACAAAAAACTATGAACATTAAGTAAGTCAATTATTTTTATGGAAGAGCGGAAAAAACTATGATTTCTATTTTAACACTTTTTAGCATAAATCATACACAGTCATTGTTATCTATATTTGCATAGAAAATAAAAGAAATTTATAGCAAAATTATGAAAACAACAAAAACATAGTGTAAACTCACTCCAATCCAATAGAGAGCAGGTGCTGACCAACAAGCCGGACAATCTCCTGATCAGTCTGGCTCATGTGCAGACCTGGCAGTTGAAGGTCCCCGTTTCTTGCGGCGGCATCGCCGTTGAGGTGATGGGGAGCGCCCACGGCGCCATTGGTGCACGGCTGGTGCATGGCCGCGGGCTCCGGCGACAGCCTGCGGGTGCGCTTGCGCGGCGGCCGCTGGCCTGCGCCCTCGTCCCCCGAGTCACTGGAGGCCAGGCTGGCCCTCTCGGCTGCGCGTGCTCGCCGCGCTCCCCTGAGCGCCGAGATCACGAGCGCGCCCTCCGCATCCGCCGCATCGGCCTCGACGCCTCGGCCTCGTGACGTCACGGCCGACCGATACGCACCACCCGCGCTCAATGAACCATCTCCCTTTGTTCGTTGCGACAGAACTACGCTTCTCTATAGCTCTTTATTAACACCTTTCAACCGAATACGTCACAAAACAAACCTGATAAAATAATCTTCTAAAGTCTCAACACAAGGATACAATGGATACTGAAGCTCGCGACGTATCCAAGCGTACACAAAAATCAGCTGAAAATGAAACGACAGCTGTCTATGTTCGCTATATGCAACATCGCCCTTTCGGTTTTAGATGACGTTCGTTTGTTCTTCGGTAGTAGATCGGGTAGAATCGTGTGCAATGTAATGACCTCAAAATAAAAATATTGTGCGTTCTGTCATACCTGCTCTTGTGAATAATGCAACATTTGTATAATGGTCCAACAGTGAGGATCATATTTAAAATATATATTTTTACCTAAATAATGATAATTTATATACAAAACACCACATTTATTAAAACATTTTGAAGACTTTATTAAAAAATAATAATACTGTCTACAACTCTGCGTAAAATAGAGCATTGTAATTGTTACAGTTTACAAAGCTTGCTATCAGTTAGTGATTCAATTGTTTGAAAGCATTATATGCGCATATTATAAAATAGTTAATCCGTTGCAGCTGGACTATTTTATAATATGTTATACGTAATAGTTCAATTGTTGTTAAGAATTACAATATCGACGATTAAAAGCTCAAGAAATTGACAATAGAAGTTTCTCAATACAACGTTCCTAGCAAATGGAAACAAAATACGAATCTTTCAAACGAGACAGGTTGACGTTGTTTGAGTTTTAAAGTTAGGATGGAAGAAATGTAACAAAAATAAATAAGTAATAAAGAAGCAATAAAATGCATTTAATTGTAAAAATAATGTTATTTATTGCGGTCATTCAGCCTATAAATTTGCAATTATTGATCAATGTTAAAAACCAGGTATCTATGATTAATGTGGAAATCTTATGTTTTTCATATATTGAGCGATGTTTTACTTATTTACTTATAACATTTTTAGGGTGGTGATGTGATGCAGGAAAATATCACTGCAAATGTTTCAGAGGACACCGTTATTCTGGAATTTTTGCGATTGGACGGAGTATACGTTTCACAGCTTGTGGATTTCACAAATGTGAGTTAACTGGCCAACAAAACGTTTCTTTTTAACTCTCATTTAAAATATCTCAAAGGATTTAAATATTGATTTAATTGTATAATGGAATATTTTACTTCGTTTTATTTTATTACTCTTGTTAGTAGGAAAAGATGATTTAAATGAATGTAATTTAATAAATAAATGAACACATTTGTGTTGTAAGTGATGGTGATGGAGAACATGTTATGTTTTAGGACGATCAGTACTTAAGTATTTATGATTGTTTTACAAAAAACATAATATTTTAAGTAAAATATGACTCATTGAGCAAGTTTATAGTATGCGAAATGACTGTTTTGGTTTTTAGGAGATAGAAGCCATGAAAGTTGTGATTCCCGGTGAGGAAGAGTTGGGGCAAAGTGGTCACCAGACACTTTGCTTCCTAACACATGCTGCACAAGCAGACTTCATTGCACCAGATGCAATGGCAAAGCTAAGACAGGTAAATCTAACCCTCACACATATTCTAAACAGCATGTGAACTTCTATTGTTTTTTATCTTATTTCATTTCGAATGACAAGCATAGTTTTAAATGTCATTAACAACATATTTTCATGTGTACTTTTCATTTCTGATCTTTTAATGTGTAAAAGTTTCTGTGAAGGTATATTTTTAGGAATTGTTTTTTATTTGTATGTGTATAAAATAACCCTTATTTTATTGACAAATTAAAAGTTGATTATTTTCGCAATAGAAAAATCCAGGAACTGTAAGGGTAGCGGAGGAGGACAAAGGCTGGCGCCAGACAACTGCGACAGCATGGGCAGGCCGCACAACAAGGCTCCTGTCCCCTGCGGCTGCTAGGCATTGTGCCCCTGCCAAAGACCGAGTGTACCTTCGAGCCGCTGATCTCACAAGATGGGCGCCCAGGCCAGGTAGAGATAACTACTTTGCCATTATATTGGTGAATAATTTTTATTGTCCTTTAATGTTCTTAGTTGGTACACTACTATTTTTTTTTAAAAGTTCTAGCTTCATTCTAGTATCTAGTATCAAATTGATCCTAGGATTGACCTGATTCTATCATAAAAATAGTATAGTATTTTTTAAATTATGTGTAAGGAATACAATAACTTATTAGATTAGTGTTAAATAGAAAAAATCTTGTATGACTTATTATATTTTTAATTTTTTTTAAAAGCAATACACTATGCCATAAATAGGACATAATTTAATTTTCAACTCTGTAACCCTATAAAATACTCAAAACATGTTTGTGTTTGTATCAATTTTATATGTCCTACCTGGAAGAATGGAAGGAATGTCTAATAAAAATAATGTAATTCACTTTATAGGCATGGAACAGTCATCATATTCGTCAGAGGTGACACCTTTTCCAGCTAATGCATTGTCACCAGATGCAACTGATGGAAAAGGCAGTGCGCCAATGTGCGGAGAAAGACTCAACAAAAGAATGTATTTGCCACTTAGAGGTGTGTTTTTTTTATTTTTTAACTGTATACGAAGACAGATGACCACTCTGGACGGAAAGTGGTAACTGAGTCACATAGACATCAGCATACGGTATGACCAACTTCTACTATAATCCATGGATGAGGATATACAGTAAATATATATCTCGGTGCCCTTCAAACAGGAACACAGGAGTGTTTTTAGACCATGCACTGATGGAGAATAAGGCATTGCCCTTGAGTGGTACCACCCAGAGGACCCACCTATAAAGGAATCTGCCATCTTTGTCATTATCATTTAAATATAAAATTGACAAGAAACCAAGTTATTTATTATAAATCCTTTTTATAACTTACAAATAGAAATTTAAAATTGTCAAAATAGTAAATATTTTCCGGTGCAATTCCAAAAACAAAAATAGGTAACTTCCAATAAATATAGTTATTTTCATTAATCAATAGCAAAAGCATGACTAAAAACAAATTCACTTTGTCAACACATTTCATTAGCACACAACACAGATGTTAATAATGTCATAGCTATTTGATGTACATAAATTGTATATATCTCCTATCATCATCTTTAGCAGCCTTTATCCGTCCATTGCTGGGCATAGGCCAATTCATTTCAATGAGCGCCAAGACGGCTGATCCCTCGCTGCCACTTTGAACCAGCTCCTGCATGGTAATCGGCATCCCATCTGGATATATTACTAACTTTTTTAATCTAATTGGATTGTTTGCCCTAAATCAAATTAGCCTTAGATTTTTCTTAAAGGAGTATAATTTTATTTAGTCATAATTATAAGTTAAACAATACTATTAATTTTCAACGAGGTGTGTGAAACAGTTCTGTGTCCTGTGGTCTGGAAATATTGCAAAGGTAAGCCACAGGGTGGCCGTACGTCACCGCTGTGTATCAAAACCTGCCCACCGATTGTTACGACTACCATTACTAGTGTACGACTGGCAGCAGATAGCCTGCCTCAACCTTGCTGACGTGACAGTGTGCCTTCTGGCCAGTGGCCAACACTCTGTGCCAAACTATTGTGCTAGTCAATCTAAGTGTAACATTTCTACTATTCTACAAAAATCCATTTTGTAATTCAAGAAAGTGATTTTGCTATTAATATAATATGCAAGGGAATTTTTATCGCTCTAAGGAAATTTATATATAAATAAAGCTTTTTGTACTCTGTTTATTTTATTTTACTTAATCACAATGGTGTCTATACATAATATTAGTTAACTACGTTTTTCTTACTTAATTTCAAAATGTTTAATATAACAAAAGCAATTTATTGCATTATCAAAACTTTCTATTTCAGTGACACCCAGGAAAAGGTTCATGACGATTTTTCCTTAGAACAAACTGAATCTTCCTCTCCATATCTTCATTATAAATTGCTTTACATTTTTCATGGTTTACTCTTCTTCTTGTCTGAAAGGATATTATATATTTCATCTTATACAATAGTTACATTTTATATTGCCACTACCGCAGTTAATTTTTCAATCAAGTTTAACCTATAAGAGTGGCCCATTTGTTTGGAGCAACTAAGTCTGACATTAGACATTGTTTATGTTAATTATTTGGTTAAAGTAAAACAATATTAAGGTTTTTTTAATTGAATATAAAATGGTCATGGACAAAAATCTTTGAATTGTCAACAAAGAAAATCCTGTTTTATTATCTATATCTGGATTAATTTTTGCTTTGTAAGCTGCTGAATTGCCATATTAGTTAGATGATATTATTTTTGAAAGCTTTATGGCAAATAACTTAATTTAGGCAAGTATACTTAAAAGCGATATAACACAAGAATGATACGAGTGTACACTGCGATGTAATAAAACAAAAAGTCGTAAAGATTACCTGAAAAGGTTTCTCATAATATCTTGTTAGGCGAAATTGTTCTATAATGCCTTCTTTGCCAATGATCCTATTAACAAGCCTACAGGCATCATCTACGTTATTATTTTTGACGAATACTGTTCGAGCAATAAACGACGGATGTCGATTCGAAAGAAGCTTCAGTGTTAAAAACATTTTTTGTTGTAACGTGAACAAATTATCGACCAATGTCTAATATAATATATTATACTTGAAATAACCTAAAAAAATTATCCAACTGTTTTGACATTAAATCGACATAGATATGTCATTATTATTTTTTTATATCTAAAAATTAATTGTCTTATTTTTGTATTTAAGTTATTATCATAAGCAAGAAATATAATATAATAATTGAATTCAATTCAAATAATTTATTTCAGACCAGTAGGGGTACAGAGCATACAGAGTTAAAAAAATACAAGACAAAAATTTTAAAATAAAAGCAACAAACTTTACAATTACTTCAAAAATGAATATAAAATTAAATTACATAATTAAATAGTAAGGGATGACCAAACATACAGAGTATGCAACGGAATCCAAAATTTTTTAAACGGACAGTCTGGCCATCCAGCTACAACCCGCAGAATGCCATTTGAGCTTCTACAAAGACGGCTAAGCATCGAAGCTGCTCTTTTTTGATCAATGGCATGGAAACCATCAGTATGCGCTTTGGCAATCATTTGTCAGGCACTGCAGTGCCAAAGCCTTCTAAAGAGCACCCTAAATGCTTTATTGTATTGCATGCGCAACTCGTTAATGGTTTTAAGCGCATAGTTGACCCACAGGCTACACGTGTAAAAAAACTGGCAGAAAGCCTTAAAACTTTACACCTTTATGTGCTCAGTACAGCGAGAAAACCTGTGGGTCAGCATTTTGCTTCACATCGCCAACGCCCTACGCACCCTCTCTATGTCATCATTATCAGAGAGAAGTCGTCCGTAATCCAGTGACCCAGATATTTGTTAAGTGAGCCGGCTTAAGTACAACACCTCCCAAAAACGTGTGGAGCAGAAGCGGTATAATGCCCTCGAGACTTAAATATTAGTCCATTGGCAGTAAGCACTGATATACTTCTCACCTATGTTTAGTAGTTTCTGAATGGCACTTATCGAGTGTGCCAGAAGCATCATTCATCAATATAGATGAGGTTTTTGACACATTAATACATGTGTTCTTTTATAGTAATATACAATTACAATTCTTCAAAATGTTAAAGACATGTTTGTTCAACACTATTCGTAATTTATTGTTAGATTTGTGGTCGTGTAGAAAACCACGATTACATGAAGAACCTCGTATAGTTGCCAATTGCCATGTAACTATATATTTAGGACTTCTGGAATATGTAAACAAGTAAAAAATGACAAAGCAAAATACTTTTTAAGTAGTAATTTTGACATAGCTTTTGTGTCTATTTGTCACTCTATCGATGGTATTTTGAAACATATAAACGCCAAAAAACAGTGACGATATTAAGTAAATTTAACTCGAAATATGGCAAATGATAGCGACATGAGATCGCTTCTTACTATGTCGTCGAGATCAGATGTAAGCACGTCTCCCATGGTCCGCAAATGGAAAAACGTACCTCTCCACGAGCGTTGTTCTATGAATGACATGGTTAAGATAAAAGAAGTGTTCGAAGCAACAAGTGGAAAAAAATTGTTGGAAAATGATTTTAGAAACCTTTTGAGGACTTTGCTTAACGTAGAATATGACGATGAAGAATATAAGATACTGTTTATGAAAGTATGTATCGTTATTGTTAACTTGTCCGTGAAAATATTTATTAACAAAAAATTGGTATCGATCGTTAAGCCACATAATATGTAGTATGCAATAAACTTATGGGGAACAATGAAATTTAATAACAACTAATTCATTCAAAGAATGGATTTTACCTATTGGCCCTTTGGGTTGTAGAGTTCAAACGCTAGTCGCTCTGTGAAAAACCTGTTACTCAGGTCAATCTGGATGAATTACAAGCTGACCCCATGATAACATGGTAGAAGAAAGAATGGTAGTTGACTTACGGCCGGTTTGTCTATCGAAATAGATTTTACTGTATTAAGCTTTAAACAACTTGAACTCGAATATATTTTTCGCTAGATAAACTCTGAATGCAAAGTTAATAGGAGTAACATAAGGGTTAATAAAAACAAGAACCGCTAGTTTACATTTTAGACAAGTAGCCAAAATCAACATTTATTATTTTTATTTATTAATTCAATTCTATGAATTCAAAGCGACTTTATATTCTAAAAACGTAAAGAGCGTGCATGCTACGTATAAACCACAATTAGGCTAGCAATGTACCTCCCCTTATTTTTGAATTGTCTCTAGCTTCTTTGTTTATTTATTTTATTGTATTTATGGTCCAAAATCATTAATCGTGTTAAAATAATGCATATGACATTATGTTAGATCAATACGAGTCGTGATGGTGAGATAGATTGGGACCAGCTGGTGTCACACCTCCTTTTGGGATACTTCGCGAACGATCAAGAAGACCAAGATGAATCACTGCAGTTGCCCATTATGGGACTCCCAAAGATAATGCGTTCACAGCATCGACATCCAATATCCAGGATTTGCTTCTGCCCTGATGTTGCTAAAGTAAAAACAGTCTTTTTAAATTATTATTGGATTATACTTTTAATTTAATATGGCTGGCTATATATCTTATGTCAGAAGGGTAGATATATCGCGTAAAAACTCACAATGAAGTTAAACTGATGTCTGTTAAATTTGACCAACCTTCTTACGACAGGACCGAAGCACGGATCCGATGCAAGGATCCTATATCACTGCAAGTCGCGACGGCATGATCAATTGGTGGTCCCTCGACATGACGCGTCTCAGAACCGCATACTCTTCTAGTCGTAAGTATCATATCAAATATTTAAAACAAAAATTGATTAAGTATTTGTAAAATATTTTGGCGCAACATCGTTTTAAAGAGGTCTCTATAACCTCATCAATTATTATATTATCTCTGCAAATGTTTTATAATTAAACGATTGGTTTTCTCAGCCCAGTTAAAGGTGCGAACCACGTGGGTCACGGACCTCGCCTGCCTGCCGGACGTGAACATCGTGGTGACTAGTTCCACCGAGCGCGACCTACGCTTTTACGATTGCAGTGCGGGTACTTTTACCCTCAAGATCGTTATCAGCAGTTGGGAGCACATGGTATTATAAATAATGTGTTTTATGCATGGATATACAAAGTGTAAACTTAGCAGTTTCGTACAAAATAATAATAAAGGTAAAATAAACCAAATTTATGGTTAAATGCTAGTTTGTGGACAGTGTGATTAGTAAAAGCATACACATGAAAATTTCTTGCGTGAAACAAACTCTAAATTCAGTAACTCCTTATTTAATGGTCTCAAATTTAGATTTAGTGCAATGGCATATACAGATTGGAGTCTTGGTCTACAAGGTTTGCAGCCAGTTTACTTTAAGCAAATCAGATTGGAACGGTAAGCTGAAAACCAAATAGGTTACGACAGTGTCTGTATGTTCGCATGTTCTTTGATTGTTTGGCGCATGAAAAAATTACCTAGAATTCAGCATATCCAATGGACGAATAGCAAATGTTAATGTACTGTTTTGTGTATGCCAGATATGTACCATGTACTACCAATTTCACAAAGAGGAGACGGAGAACAGCCTGCTGATCTGCGGTGACGTGGGTGGGTTCGTGCGCGTGCTGCAGTTCTCGCCGGTGCTGCGAGGGCCCTTCCGCAACCAGCCGGGCAAGGCGCTGCAGCAATTGCGCCACGTAGATCTCCAGAAGAGGGTAAGGCACCGAAGTATTTTTATGAATTTCGCATTGAATCAGTATCTGTCTTATTTTTGACATTAGCCCATTCTAGGTCACGGTTCAAAGTAATTTTTTCGGGGACTTTGGTGCTTGTACCTGACCTAAAGTAAACTCGAAATAGAAAAAGCAAGCATAAATTTTAAATAAGTTTTTAAACTCTTTAAACATTATTATAAAAACCTGCTTTTTATTTTATTATTTAATGCCATAAAAATGGTTACTTTACGCATTAATGTCATCCTCTCCACTCCAATAATCAATAGTATAAATATGATTGGAATAATCCTTTTTGTTCAAACATCAGTAGAAAATTATGCTCTATTTCCGACCTCAACATTTTCAGCCCTACCTACTCCCCGAGCTGCAGCTCTTCGAGTTCCCCCGTGCGCACACGGACTGGGTGCGGCAAGTGGCCTACTACGGCTCCCTGCGCTGCGTGCTCTCCTGCGCCACTTGCCCGCAGGCCCTGCTCATGTGCGACTTAGCCGGCTCCAGGACTCATAACACCTTCCATACTGAAAAGGTAGATTGACCATCCCCTGGGCAAATGTATCATTTACAACTTTTCTTATCTATGGTATGTAAAAACTTGTGTGGTTTAGGCTTTGATTTCGGGTAAGAGACTTGGCCCTTTAATTTCTTACTAAATAGTAAGTTTTAACTTTTTGTGCATTTTCATTCACATCAACAAAGGTTCCCTCAAACTGAGTACACTTTGGTCAATTTTACATTTTTCAATTAAATTCTACAAAGAGTCAAAGGTTCACTTCATAATAAGTTAACGAAATATCTGTAAGAAAGTTCGCTTCTTACCCCAAGACATTGTATTATATAAAAGAACTTGACTTGTATTTAGGAAACTACTCTATAGACATGCATTCGAACATTACCCTAGCATAAGTTAACCGAATTTAATACAGATCTTAACGAATAGTTACCGACCTGCGTATATGTGCACTAGTACAGTACAGTATAGATTCTTGCTGGGCATTGTATACCTATCTGCATCAGGGTGTTCAATGCTTCGCCTTCGACGAGGAGGCGCACTTGGTGGTGACCGGGGGCCCCGACTGCGCCGTGCGCGTGTGGAACGCCTTCGTGGCGAGCTCGTGCAGCGCCGTGCTCCAAGGGCACCGCGCGGGCATAGTGGCCCTCGTGCTGCAGGACAGGGCGAGGAGGGCCTACTCCCTCGCCAGGGACAGGGTCCTCAAAGTCTGGGATTTGCAGTCGCAGACCTGCCTGCAGGTCAGCCCTTAACTCCAAAAAGTATTCAGTTTAAAATACCTGATAACGTTATTCCAGAATGATCTGTGTTATTTAAAGAAGAACTTTTTTTCAATTTCCTTAAAACATATTCCGTAATTTTTGTAATTGTGTAGATATTTAATATATTTAACTACAAACAATCAAAGTCACACTCCAATATCTTTGTTCGATACATAAGCATTATATTTTCTTATTGGTTATTGATTTATCCACCACGGGTTCGTACATGGATGAACCGGCGTAAAAAGTCAGCAGTAGCAGAAAAAAATACATTATATTTTACAAATATGGATCTAAAATAAATAACCATTGGTTTGTTACCATTATCTCAGTTGACATTATTTTCTTTTTCCCGGATTCTTGGGGACCCTGGTTACAGAAGGAAATTATATTTTTTGTAGGAAGCACCGAATGTTTTTATTCCGTTATTATGATCGTCCTAGACGTACATCGACATCCCGCCCCAAATCGGCGAGAGGACGCCCATCTCGGCGGTGTACAACCCGGCGACGCGCGAGCTGCTGCTGGGCGCCATGAAGCTGGCGGTGCTGGTGCTGGACGAGCAGCTCAACCCGCTGCACACGGACGGCTTCACGCACTCGCGCGCAGTCTCCAAGCTGCTCTACAATCCGCTCTTCAGGGTGGTCGTCACCTGCGGCATGGACAGCATCATCATCAACTGGGACCCGCTGACAGGTCGTATTTATCGTATTTAACTATAATTTAGCCATATTATTTTATAGATTAGAGATTAATGTAAATAAAGTAACAAACAGCAACGAATCTGAACTTATTGAGTTTTTGAAGAAGGAACAAACATGTAGCTGCGTGTTAATTAAAGAGGCAGATGACTGATGATGGCAGGCAAGCGCAACGTGATAATCCGTTGGGCGCACTCGCGGCTCCTGCACGGCGAGCTGGTGCCGGTGGAGATCACGGCCGCCTGCTTCGACCCCGCGCACCAGCTGCTGCTCAGCGGCGCCAGGGATGGCTCGCTCAAGGTCTCCGGCGATCTATCGTGCACTCGAAAGAATCCTAATGAGGGCAAAATTGCTTAAAAGACTACAATTTCTAATTAAAACTTTATAGGAAGTGGCAACCATTTGGTTATTAACTCCATAGCCTTCGCTCTAACAAAACAAACTTTTTGATTCGTGTAACATGTTGTATTAAGATTTCATCGCTATTTGACAAATAGAGTGCGAACAAAGAACACTTTGCTTGAGCATATTTAAACATTTTATAATAACCAGGAGCTACGATTTCTTTATATTTTTCATAAAAATTTCCTTGACCCGTTAAATACGATATCTTTGGTTAATAACATAAACTTTAATGGTCTGTTTTTTGTTATTGGATAGACTTGGAATTTTAACACTGGGGTGTGCCTGCGCACTATGGAGATTGAACATATGTGCGAAGTGACGAGCTGTTTCTGGGTCGAAGGCAGGTATGTCTGCATGAAATAACGCAGCAATCAACATTAAAGTACATAAAAAGTTATTGCAAATTGCCTTGTGATTTCATATTGATCAAAAAATCCAAAAATTACTCAAATGTAATTTAAAAAAACTGTTATTTGGAGAGCTCCATTTAGTATTTACTGCTTTGCGGTTAAAAAATACATTATCTAACCTAGGTCCCAAAACAACTTTTAAAATTATTTTCATGAATAATAATTTTTACTGTTTGTTCTAAATACATATTTAAAATCAAAGCAGAAGCGTCTTTTACTGAACCGGTGTGAGAATATTGTACAATAATAAGATATTTGACAAACTGTACTATTGCTAATAGGCTTTTATCATTTTTAGGTACATTTATTACCGTGTCATAATATATGGCCTTCTAATGATCAGCCATATATTACAAATAAATATTGGAAGGCTGTCAATGAAAAACATCACCGTGAAGCTACAAATGTTTTGAGATCTATTATGATCGATAAGTAGTTGCGTTCGCATAGTGTATAAATAAGAAATCAGTCAGTAAAATGGATTTGATTCACATCGTCGTAGGATTGGATTTATCTTTAACATTATTTGTTTATTATTACATTTTTTATTGTGAGACCTCCTCTACTAGGATCCTGGCGGTGGGGTGGAACCGGCACGTGACCGAGTTCGAGGACTCGGGCCTCTCGTCGCGCGGCAAGAGCTGGGAGACGCGGCACAAGGAGGACGTGCTGGCGGCCGCCGCGCGCCCCCCCGCCACCCTCGCCACCGCCTCCTACGCCTCCGAGCTGCTGCTCTGGAAGCTGGAGACGGGGCAGCCCTACAGGTCCCCCTTTCATGTAGACCTTATTTCTCATGACTCGTCTTCAAGTGTACAGTTTGGTGAATTGTGGAACAAGTACATTGATTATTATTAGTCGTTCGAGCTAGATAACTCTAGAGTTGTGAGATTTCAAAAATGGTGTAAAAATTTGACGTGTCTCATCTTGATTGTATCATTATTCTCAAAAATAATTAATATTTAAGAGAGCTTAAAATTTATGGCCAATAAGGTAATCGAGCGACGAGAAGTCTGAGTATTCACCAGATGACAAACACAAAAAAAAGAGTCACATAGAATCCTGTTGCTTTTGTGAAACAATTTTGTGTATTCGTAGGAGATTCTCGTGCACTGAGCCAACGCTCCGCATCAAGATGCAATACAGCAAGAGAACAGCGTCACCGCAGCAGGGCGGCTCGCCGTCGCCGGCACCACGCGCCTCCGCTGTCTTCAGGCCGAGGTCATTATTATTGAATGTCATATACAAATATGATATTATGACAAAAAAGAATGTACTGTAGGTCATACAACTGAAGTAATAATTTTTGAGCTGCATCTATATGTGTATAAATATTTACACATATTTTTTAATTTAACTGATTCTTGACAAATATACAAATTTATATAGGATATGCTTTATCGCCGATCCCAATTGTCATAACGTCCCTTAGTCAAGCGTGCGTAAAGAAGTTTTGCTTCAATCAAGGAACTGCTTTATGAAAATGCAATTTGAACAGTTTGTAGGTTTCGTGGTATTCGTTTTGCTTCTAATTTTCACAGTCGAATAATGCATTGTAAAGAATCGGAACATCATAGAAGGCAATAATATTTAGACGACTACTTGATTTCATGCTATTCAAAATGGGACGAACCAGCGTCAAACAGCTTATGACAACATCATAGCTTGGCTCTGATAATACTGTTGTATTCTTATACCCATAGTCAGCTTAAATAGATATTGTCAAGTAGAATAAGATAAGAAAAGGCACTGCTCTAGCTGATGATTGCCGCAGCTTGGGCGGCCTGCGGGCGGGGCGTGCGCGGCGCGTGTCGGCGGTGGCGTTGCCGGCGCACGCGCAGCGCATGCGCCAGTTGGCCGCGCACGCGCTCATCTTCCTCGAGACGAGGCCCTTCAGCATGCATGTCGGTGAGCGCGTTTATCGTATCTGTCGTAGGATTATACCTTTACCAAAGACTAAGGTTGTAAATAATTGTAACATTAACGGCTCATTTCCTGTAATTCGACCACTATTTAGAAGCAGCATTGAGCTACGGTAATTAACCAATATATAACAAAGCCAAATATAACCCTGAATTTATGTAAAGAGCGCAGAATCTTATAAACATCACTTAATTACAGCGGGCACATGTCAATGAACACGTTACATTTGACATTCGGATTGAATATTGCGTCATTACTTATAGCTAAGACTTGGAGTTTTTATACTATTAGAGTGTATTATAGTAACGAAAATTCTACAGCTGCACTTAATAGCAACTTAATAACAGCAGTACCTATTTTCCAGTTATTACTGTCATCTTTCATTTGGATCGTGTATTGTACATTAATCTTCTTTAGCACATTAATCTAAATCGCAGCATCCCTAATGGTGTCGTTGGAGAACGGGCAAGTGCAGTGCTGGTCGGACCACCCAGCGGGGGGCTACAAGGGCTCCTTCCAAGGCATCCACACGGCGGGCGACTACGTGTCTGCCTTCGCCACGGACCCCGACAATGAGTATCTCTTCACGGGCACCACCGTGGGCTACGTCAAGGTGTGGCTCATGGCCAACTACCTCATTGGCAAGGAGGTGGGTGCTCATGATCTCTTATGGCACTGACATTCAATAATAATTAATAAAAAAAATTATGTAACTATTTGTAAACGTTAACTTACACTGTTACTTATATTTTCGATACTTGATGCAATTAAGTAATGGTTAGGTAAATTAAATTTCTACCCAGAAGTCAATTTATGAATCCAATTCGAAAAGGCAGCGTTTGGGAAGTTCGGACATACTTCTCGTCCTCGTCCCGCATATCTGAAGACTTAGTTCTTCTCAGTTATAAAAAAGTGCGTAATGTTTACATTTACATACGCAACAGAACAAAGGTAACCAACATAGCTCGTAGAGTTATTAGGCTGAAGTGGCAATGATCTGGGTAGATAGCTCGTAGAGTCGATAACTGTGGGGACGAAAGGTTTTCCTGTGTCCAATTTGCCATCAAACAACGTGGCGACTATCCACGATATGGAGTAATTGCCTGTGCAAATGCTCAGGAAGCGAGTAGATGCAAGTGGCACAAGATCATCGTGACGGGTCATACAGGGGGCCTTTATTCAAAAGTGGACTTTGTTAGACTGATAATAATAATTATGTCTAATGCAAATTCATAGACACATTGCGACACCACACAACAGCGCAACAACACTTTATTTGACCGCCAAGTTTCTAATAAGAACAGATGTTTATTTTAACTAAAGCTTATGTCCTATGTAACTGCCTCCGTAGCCTAGTGGTATAGGCGTGTGGCTTAGAAACCGGAGGTCGTGGGATCGAATCCTGCGGGGACTCAACAAATTTTCATTGTTGTTTCCTAGTTGGTTAGGCCAATTGTCTGAAAAGTAAGATGATCCATGCGTCGGATGGGCATGTACAAAGTCGGTCCACCCACCAACCCGCATTGGACCAGCGTGGAAGGATACGGTCCAAAAACCCTCTAATGTTTGTATTAGGGGAGGCCTATGTCCACCAGTGGACTATCACAGGCTGATGATGATGATGTAAGCTTATGTCGTAACTATTGTAATTAAATTGTCTAAAACTCTTACTAGGTCATTTATATGTGATAAAATTTTAGCTAGTGGGGAATCTAGGCTATGACAAATATGATAGGAATATTCTTCAGGCTCGCACCGTTTAATAGAATTACAATAGGCCATTTATTGATATTATCCCTGCCTCCGTAGCCTAGTAGTAACTGCCTCCGTAGCCTAGTGGCATGGACGTATGCTTTAGAAACTGGAGGTCGTGGGTTTGAATCCTGAGGGGACTATACAAATTTCCATTGTTTTTTCCTAGTTGGTTAGGGCAGTTTGGGCCGATCACCCAATTGTCTGAAAAGTAAGATAATCCATGCGTCGGATGGGCACGTAAAAAGTCGGTCCAACCACCAACCCGCATTACACCAGCGTGGATCCCACTACGCTGGTCCAGGGTCCAAAACCCCCTAATGGATAACAGTGTATTAGGAGAGGCCTATGTCCAGCAGCGGACTATCACAGGCTGATGTTGATGATCCCGGCGAAGTGGCACAGTGTTAGCTAACCGTGAGCAGGTGAGCGTGAGCATGCCGCGGCTGCGGCTGCAGTTCCCGTTCCTGGCGCGCGACCGCGTGGAGGGGCGCGCCAAGCGCTGCGTCAGGGACCAGCCGCTGCCGCTGCTGCTCAGCAGCCACCGCGCGCACCTGCGCTGCGTCACCGCCCTCGCCTACGCCCACCACCGGCAGCTGCTGCTCACGTCAGTTGCACGCTAACCTATCAAGTATACTCCGTGCATATCCAGTAATTTCTTACTAGACCGATTTGCAAAATAACAATTGATAATTTTTAACGATACACAAACATATGCCTTGAAATTTTAGTAATAGGAAGTAAGTTTGACAGATTTAAAAAATCGCATTAATGATGTCGGTTTCCTTGTTATTAGTCTTGGCACTGTGTTTTATATCTAAATGGTGACATGTCTACGGCAGTGGAAGCTCCGACTACAGCGTACGCGTGTGGCGGCTGACGGGCGAATACCTGAACACTCTGGGCAGCTTCGTGCCCTGGACCCTCGACAGCACCCGCTTCCCGCCGGACGTTTACAAAGTTGCCAGCTCCACCACTTTTAAGGTGCAACAAATACTAACACAAAACGAGTCACAATAATGGCTTTTTTCACAAACGACAATTTTGTACTTTAAACACAAAAACTGTTTAGATAATACTGGTTTCATTATAGGTCGCTCTAATGATAATTTGAGAAATGTATTGGAGAAAGGGTAGTAGCCTTTGTTTCAGACTGAGCATATGGCTCCACTATAAATCGCCAAGAGGCACGATCCTGTGCCACTAGCATCCACCAATCTACACATTTGCACAGGTCGATGCAAACTCGTGGGGAGTCGTCTGGCCAGTACGAAGTTGCCACTCGAAACCTTTCTTCCCCAAATATGGAATAGAATATTGAAACTGTTTTGCTTCTGTATTAAATTGAACCATGTTTCAAAGCAGAAAACACGGGATTGAGCACGTTTTTATAAAGTGATATTTTCAACTGATTATAATTCTCCATTCGGAATTTTTTTGAGAGAAATTGTTTAATATCAATATAAATGAATAGTCTAGCCTAGTATTACGAATGTGAGCTACACGAGCGCTGTGGTTGCGCGTGGCAGGTGTGGCGCGGCGGGCGCGTGTCCCGCTACGTGCCGGGCCGCGCGGCGCCCGAGCCGTGCGACGTGTCGCGCTCGGAGCTGCGCGCGGGGGCGTGGGGCGCGGCGCCCTCGGGCCCAGCGCTGGGCGCGCACACGGCGCTGCCCGCGCGCCCCGAGCCGCAGCGCGCCCCCCGCCTGGAAGCCTCGCTGCCCACCGTCCCGCTGTACGCGCACCTGCGGCTCAGCGGCGCGCAGCCGGTGCGCCGCCCGCCCACGCCGACCTGGTGCGCGCCACCCGCCTGCGCCGCGCCCAGCCGAGGCGCACCAGGTTCGACGCCCCGCCCTCGCGCGACTCCCATCGCCCGACGCACTGATACTTAAGTTACGAAACCAGTAGGAAATCGTTTGGAACATAGGTCGTGCCTTGCGGTACACAAACGCTCGATAAATATACCTAATTACAACGATACTTACTTCGCCGACATATCTGCTCTGACTTTGTATAAGAATATAATGTATAAAATTAATCATGTTGATAACTGTTATAATTTTATTTTATTTATACAATAAAGCTTGTCCACCGAAAAACTATTTACCAGTGAGCTTTAGAATAACAATGAGTTTTTTATGTTAATAATCGTTTAATACAATTTTTAATTATATAATATTTTTTTGAAATAAATAATGTTCATTATGTATGAACTTTTTGTTTTCTTATAAAATTTTAACGTAAAGCGCTACACAATGAAACTGATTAAAATTTTGGATCGTCATTGCATACCTACGTTAAGTCTCTAAAAAAGCTACTTAACGCCTAAAGTAATTTAAGACATAAGATTTACCTAATTTTAAGAAATCGGGTGGTTGTTCATTTAACTTAAATCCACAAGCATAAGTAACCACCACCATCACACGGTTAACAAGTTTGTTAAACGCGTGTAGTTAAAAAAAATTTATTTCTTTACTGGCTACACAGACAGACCAGCAGTCGGGCCACCCGATGGAAGGTTAACACCACCCGACGCCCTTTAACATTGGCAAAACCAACGCGTTGCCGACCGTGAGACATAGGGTGATATTACCCAGTAAATACGCTGGCTACGGTGCCCGTCAAACCGAAACACAGTGGTGTTTCACACTGCTGCTTTTCGGCGGAAATAGGCAATACGGTGGTACCGCGCCAACGGCCGCCTGTAAAGGAATACGTACCACCTACAAATATTTAACTATTATGTTAATGACATAATACCTCCTATTTGAATATTAATTATAGTCTTACTGTATCCTCACTAATAAAATGTTATGCAGACTATCTCTTCCTTTTTTTAAACATAAAAACTTACTTATGGTCAATTAGATACTACAGAACCGTATGTATATTTTTTATTATAGCTACGTTTCTCGTTTGAGAACATCCATCAATATTTTAAGTATAGAGGTAGCCGAAACTGCGCCGTAGTTTTCGCCGTTTTTTTCAGAGATCAGGCGCTTTGTAATATGTTCCCTAGAGATGTGAATCCTGACATAGAAACACGTTGGTGCGTCGCCTAATCAGTTTCTGCTTGTCTATGAAGAGCCACGCAAAAGTAAGCAGTGTGAACAGAATCTGATAGTTCTACTGAGGAGCAAAGACGAGTAAAACAACAATTTTCACTTTTGAATAGTCTGCAAAAATCTTCATTATCAGCCTGTAACAGTCCGCAGCTGGACATAGGCCTCCCCCAATGCACGCCACCGCTTGCAAAATGATAATGCCGAATTCTCGGGGCAGTCAACAACTGACTGTTACTTTAGCTACGTAAACGTACCAGTTATTCTCCTCTACAGTTATAATAAAATCAACTTGCAGGATCAGAATTATAATATTTTTAAAAAGTGCTGCCAGAGTTTTGAAAAGGTGAGGTTCACGAAAGCAAATGACTGGGTAAAATATGTTATGCGATAAAGATAAAAAAAATATTTTTATTAAAATTATATGTAACTAATATACATCAAATTTATATTATGATTCTAGTAAATCATGTAAAACTTAATAATACAAAGCACTGAACTTTAACGAACTATTATTCAAGGCTAAAAATAAAGATTTAAGGTTTGGCTTTAAATTTTGAAGGAAACATTTTGTTATGGTTTTCTAGTTTATAAAAGAATTGTAAAATATAATGATCCATGCGTCGGATCTTTGGCAGTCGTAACAAACGGCTTTTATTTACTGACATTTCTTACATCTATCGAATACAGAAGATGGATACAAAACTGGCGAAACTACAAAAGTAGGCATCAAATTCAGGACACTAGTGAAATGATTTTACCCATAACACGGACAAGCAGGAAATATTACTTATTATGCATTTGGCATCTAAGAGAGAAATATTTGTAGGAAAATAAGGCGCATTGTAACAGTAAACAATTGTAGGAGAATAAAACAATAATGTCATTTGAATGTTTTTATTTCGTTTAAGTAATTTTGTCACAAAATATATATTATGTTAACTGATCGAGTACATCTAAATAAGCCAATCTACCATCTAATTAAAGGTTAAGAGTTAATCACCTAAAGTTACAACGCTGTCTGATTATTCAAAGAAATATGCCAAGTAAGTATTTAAAGTTATCTGAGGCACTTGTGAAACAAATTTGAGAGTCAAAATCAATTCGACCCATAGTTTTGAATAGATTAATTTTTATTTGCCTTTTAATAGTATGGCTGCTGAGATGTGGTTGGATGTCACTTGTGCTCCCTCTTGGCGCCGCTCAGCACCACGAAGGGCGAGTGCGTCTCGCGCTGCTTCTCCTGCAGCATCTGCAGCGTGCCCAGCGGCGTGTCCGTCGAGCTCATCTTCTTCATCAACTGGACAGTTCAACAAAATTATATTATCATTGTATTCTATATAATAACATTTTAAAAGATCGCATATGAAATGTATTGGGCGCATATAAGAAAGTCTATAATGAAATATCTTACTCATCTTACATAAAAATCAATGGTAAAGTAAAATCTGGCTGCATTATCGAAGGGCTAAGAAATGCAAAAATTCAATCAGTCACAGTGTAAAATAATGTATATTAAAGTCAAATTAGACTATGAATTGATATTAATTATATAAAATGTCGTCAAATGTTGTTCAGTGATTGACTCGTGTCTCGATGACTATACATAAATAAAATTGCTAGTTGTCAGACGCCATTTCGTTGCCATGGATTATGTTGTTAAAATCAATTCTAAGTCTTCGACTCTGGCACACTATTCTATTTTGAAAAATTTACTATTTAAAAAGCGTGTTTTTGCTTCATCAAGGCGCCACTCGGTCGCTGACAAAAATACAAGTGATCCATCCACGAGAGGTAGCGAAAGATATGAGGAAGACAGAAGACTCACGCCCTCCTGCACGGCCTTCTTGATGCGCTTCTCCTGCTTGTTCTTGCCGGGGCCCTTGCCGTGGAACTTGTGCGAGAGGTAGCGGAAGGCCTCCTTGGGGCAGAGCGGGCGCCCCTCGTCGTCCACGTACTCCAGCTTGACGTGCGGCCGGAAGCCGGTGCGCTCGCGGAACTCCTGCAGCGGCCCGCTGTGGCCGCCGCGCTCGCGCCGCCCGTACTTGTCGTCCTCGCCCCTGCGAAGAGGACGGTCGAGAGGAGCTCATGCGAAGCACCGACGGGGCGCAGCGGGAGGCACGTACGTGTAGCTCTTGTCCTCGATGGAGTAGTGGCGCGCGGCGAGCTGGTGCGGCGGCGGGCGGGGCGCGGGCGCCGCCCCCGCGCGCTCCAGGTAGCCCTTGCTGAGCGCCAGCTGCAGCGCGCCCGCCACGCCGCCGCCCAGCGCCGGCTCCGCGTCCAGCGCCACCGACGAACCTGCACGACGTCACTCGCTCAGTCTCACGATAGCCAAATGGTGCAAGTCTTCTAAACGAACTCGGTGAATTCGATGACGTACCAGCTGCGAGGTCGGGCGGTTTGTCATTGTGCACGTCGACGCGGCTCCAAGCGCCGGCGGCATCGTCTTGCTGCTCCACCTCCATGTCCTCGCGCTCCAACTCCTGGAGAGCGTCATCACATTAGTAATACATATTTGAGCCCAACAAAATTGGACCAACGCGAAGCTAACGATTGGTAATGTATAACGTGCCACAAAGATTTACTTGCTAATTATTCGGCGCAAACTTTATTATTCTTTTTCCAATTTAATTCAAAAATTTTTGTTTAATTTTCGTTACTAAAAAAATATTGTAAAGCAATAAGAGTTAGATGCCTTCTTATCTGTATAATAATTCACAAAAGATATACAAATTATTAAAAGCCTGCAAAATTCATTGATTAAAACTGTCCTCATTTACATATATACAATTTATAATGAGGCCAAATAAAATTGATATGCAAGAAACAAAATATTGTGATGCTTTTTTAAATTCACAAGTGAACTGTGTAACAGGGCATTTATTAAATAGTCAAAAACTTGATGAGGCAACCAAAACATTGTAATAATCACTGTGGTTGAACAGCCTGCAATGCATTCTGTTATATCCTTGGATAATAGGGTGACAAGGCACGGAATCATCATTCACGACACCTCCATTCCCATGATCGGCGTCGAGTAAGCCTTATACCAGCTCTTATACGTCGCGTATATTGAACCGGGACACACGCTAAATCATTGACTTTATTTTAAAATATTGTACCAAATATACTACTACCAATGAAAACACATAGTTTTTAAAAAGGATTTAATTCCCTCCTAATAGTTCAATGGGCATGTAAAAAAATCAATTCCGTTCGTTAAGACGATCTTTGGAAGTCGTTTTATATAGTACATCAGTATTTTCAATTCACTTTGTGTAAAAGCTGTTATTCAGGTCAATCTGGTCAAATTAGGAGCCGACGCTATGATTACTTGCAAAATCACCAAGAGATTTTAAAGAAATCATATGTTGGTTTATGGTTTTAGTCGAACGCACCATGATCTCGGATTGGTGGTCCCGGTTGCCGGCCAGGCCGTAGGTGGGGATGTCGCCGAGGGTGCGGCAGAACTCGGCCGTGGCGTCCAGCACCATGGCGCCCTCCTCCTCCTCCTGCTGCTGCTCCTCCTTGACGCCCTGCAGCAGCTCCTCCACCTTGGGCACGGGGCGGCGCGGCTCCTCGGCCTGGCGAAGGCGCCGCGCCCTCGCCAGCGCCGCCTGCAGCTCGCCGTCCGGCTCCACCTCCTCGTCGTCGACCGCTATCTCCATCTTCAGCTCCTCTAGTTTCACCTCTGAAAGGAATAACCCATTATTATACTCTTCTTCCGAATAAAGATATTTAATTTTAATAAACACACTACGTCGATTTTTAACGGTAAAATCAAATTAATCATAAGATTTATGACTCGCCTGTATCATCGGTTTCGAGAGGAACTGTGCCGGCGTCGTAATCCTCCACGTCGATAGGCTCTTGCTTGGCCTTCTTACGTATTTTACCCTGCAATAATTTAGGCATAATTTAAAAAGAATTCAGAAGATTCCATGCATAATTAATTTATCTTACCAGACTGTTTAAACTACTGTACATATATTTTGCCTGCATTTAATTTTTCTTTAATAAACTCAGATATTATGAACAGCATGCGAGAGTGAATTTACCCTTCTCTTGGGTTTCTTGAACTTGGCCTGTATCTCGTGCTCGTCCAGGTAGTCGGTGGCGGGGCGCAGCGCCGGCGTCTGCAGCGACTCCAGGCGTCGCTCGGGCCCCCCCAGGAGCCGTTCCTGCCTCTGTAATTACAACGCATTACATAAAATCAAAGGCAATCTTTATTCAATATGGAAGCATTACACTTTCTTATTGATTCCACTGGTTCGTAAAATGGAAGCTGCTGACCTAAGAAGAATCGGCGTAAGAAACTCAGAACAGTTTAAAATAGCTTGGAGCAAACAGTTTAACAGGGTGTGTTATCTACCAAGAAGTCATTACAGCAATAATATCCTCAAACGAGGAAACATTCCTTTATAACTCTTTTAATCTATTCACAAAAGAAGAGTGTACATTGCCCCTTGAAAGATTTCATTGTTCATCAGAGCCTAGATTTTTAAATCTGTATTGGGAAAAAACATTACATTGATTTCAGTACATATCTTTAACCTTAATTCAAAATATATACATAAAATAAAATCTTATCCATATTTTATTATTACGATGGTTATATTTTCCTCACGACCGCTTTGCACTTAAAAATGCGTAGTATAATAGAGCCCTCACCAAGAGGTCCCTGAGCTTGCTGGCGGTGGCGGCGTCCTCGTCGCCGATGTGGAAGCCCTTGCCGGTGGTGGTGGTGGTGGAGGAGGAGGAGGCCTCCTCGATGACCTCGTCGTACTTGGCCAGCACGGGCCGCTGGAAGCCCAGCGAGGCTTGCAGCTCCGCCTCCTCGTCGTACGCCTGGTAGCCGGCGCGCGCCTTCTTGCGGCCCTCCACGTTCTGCAATAACAAACAATTAACATTAGATCAAGTAAGAATTATGTAAGAAGCAGCAAGCCACTGTGTAGCTTTTCTTGTTGTATAGCATATATTTACGCGTTTAATTATTAAGATGGTACAGTTATAACATTGTAAATGATTTAATAAAATTAAAAAAAAAATTATGTCTACAAAAAGTTATGATGCATATGCCATAATAAATAAGATAAGGTACCTTCCGATAGCGCTCGTCGTCCAGCATGTTCACATTGACGAGCACATCCTCTGGATCATCAGCCAGCACCGGTTTGTCTGCCAACGTCAGTACCACCTCACGCTCGTCCCCCAGCTGAGATAATGAAATATACATTAACCAAAGTATCATCAGCCTTGGGAGGTAGAGGTTTAGATTTGCATATGTGGAAAGAGTATTGTAAATATCAATAAACAAAGTTGAAAGATTATATTAATTGCTATTTATTGCTTATATGACCAGAACTGTTGACACCTATGTTAACTAAATGAACCCTTATCTAAAAGTAAACATTAATACCGCGTGGATGTCGTGCGCCACCCGCAGCCCCTTGAGGTGCTCGGCGCCGTAGCTGGCCAGCCGCTCGGCCGCCTGCTCCTCCTCCAGCAGCGCCGACACCCCGAACACCGCGTCCATCTCGTCCAGCATCGCCGACTGGAACGAAACCCACTTTCAAATAACCTTCTCTCTCAGTGTTTTCACACTTGCTTGTTTGATCGTCGTCTCAGATTAAGCCATTTATTAACATTGAAAATTATGTTCAAAAAAAGCAATTTATTTCTGTTTCATCAAAACAATATTTCTTAGTGCCTAAACACTCACCCTTTTCTCTGCTTCTTTCTTTTGTTGCTCAATTTCCCGGCTCTTTTTGACCCATGCGATTGCATCTTCATCGTCCGACTCCTCCGCTAGCAGAGTAGTCTGCAGTCTGGTAAAGTTGAGGAAATTATAAGATATACAATTAAATTGCAAGCAAATCTTAAAAGGACATCTTGAAATAAAAGCTAAATATTATGAGCAAACTGAAAACAACACCTTCATTTTGCATATATAGGTATTTTTACTTGATCGATAGATGACATGATGGTTACTTGATAGAATGCCCAAGCTGTGATATTGTTAAAAGAGTTACTTTTGCTCCAGTTTCCTCTTTTCGCGGCGCTCTTCGATCCTCTCGCGTAGCTTGTCCGCCTTCTTCTGCTGGGCGATGTTGGTGGCGGGCTTGTGGTAGAACTCGCCCAAATCGTCCTTTATTTTACCATCATCTGTTTTATAAGAATTTGGAATGTTTATTATGGTAAATATGGTATGTTAACACATCACTTTTTAAGTCTTTCTGGGCTATTAACACCAAACATATTAAATTTTCAATGTAATAACATCAGATCACAAACTTCTTCTTATCATCATCACATTCATCTTGCTTTAATATCATTTATCGTTATCATTTAATGACTTGAAATACATTACACTGAGGACTATTGTTGTATATAAAACTATAATTTTAAACTTAAATATTTAGAAAGTTCTTACCAGCTTGTTTTTCTGATACTTCTAAAGGCTTCAGACCAAGCTTAGCTCTCAAACGATTGGTCTCTTCAATTGACAGGCTCTCCTGAGCTGATCCGCCAGCAACAGGGGAAGGTGCCTTTTCTCTTGTCTTCTCCCTTAAAATTATAATGAAACTTTTAATTTTATAACAACTAAAACCAAATAATTGATTTAATTCGACATTAAAGTAAGTAAAACAAATGTTTATCTAATTAAATTAGATATAATTCTACTCATTCAATGATTCAAAACTTGGTATTTACAAATAGGTGTTTTTTATACATTTGTATAAGACCTACATCTGAGATTATGGTAAAGATTTACAATATAAAAAATCTATCACATATTACTTAGAATTTTGCTACTATTTATGTATAAGAATACAAAAATCAGTTCTATTATACAACAATGAAATTACTTAGTAGGGACATGGCGTGGTTCTGGTGTGGGGCTGTGGCTAACTGTCCTACTACGGCTCTTCGCTGGAGCTGATCCATTGGTTTCCTTTGCCAAATGAGAGTCCACTGGTACTTCCTCAACTGTAACAAAGTAAGAAACACTGTCTTTTAATTTTTCACAAATAATTGCATATAATTACTATTAACAGAAATATGGATCACCAATCCGAAAACATCTTAGTTAAGTCCTTTGTATGTGTAATAGTATATTTTTTGCCTCATATTTTTGTTTATTTTTCATCATATAATTATTTACCAATAAAAGAAAATAATTTTCAAATATTATTTAATTTATTAAACTCCAAACAACCAAGTTGCAGATGGAACAAAAGGAATCAAAATTCCTCATTTGATTTCCCAACAGTTAACAATTCAATATGGAAGTTCACAGGACAAGCTAACAATAGGAAACAGATACTAACTGTGAAGGAATGTGACAATAAGCTTTAAAACTAAATCTGGGCCAAACTAGCCTCTGAATAGGTATACATTGGAACTCATGACAACAAAGTAGGCTCATATTTCTGGTAATAATTAATTGTCACAGAGGTGTCATTCACTGAAAGATAATTAATAACAACAAACATACATGTTGCTATGGGTTCCTTGTTCTAATCAATTCCAAGTGTACACAAAACAATTAACAAAAAAGTCTCTGCGCCATTAGTTTGGCATTAGAGTTTGTTTTCATAAATTCTATGTCCTTATGAGCTTAGATATAGTGACAGGATGAAAAAATAAAATGCGACAAAATTATTTTCATACATGTAACATGCTGGCTATTCTTAAATATAAAAGGCAGCTGACAAAAAATGGCACATTAAAAAAGACAGCTATGAAAACCATCAATCATCAACTATTCTGTTTTGTTGGCATTAAATGATTTATTGTCCTGTAACATAGACATTCCTATCAAGCAAACAAACTTGTATGTGAGAGACTTTGCTTGATTATCAAATAATTTTATAAATGTGATGTGAGCAAAGACTAAGACTTTACACAATATGCCTATTTTACTTTGTATTAAAAAATCCATAGCTTTTTTCCCAGTATAAATTGTTGTGTTATATTTAATCATTACAGTTATAGAAAAAGTAAAAAGGGTAAAAACTTTGTTTTTAATATATCCTTTTTAGTACTTTTATCTAAAATAACATGAATAAATGCAATCTGACAAGAGTTTACTAAAAGCTTATTAAGTTAACATATCACAAGCAAGAATTATAGAACACAACAAATTAGAAAGAATAGAGAAAAGACACAAGAGATTTGACAGCAATTTTGAAGTAAATGTAGTTATAACAGATATTTTCGACTGCATTTTCTTTCTGGCTTAATGGTATAGACAGGGTGTGCAAAATAAAAATCGGTAAAAATATGATAGTGGACTAACCTCATTATGATAGTGGACTAATAGGGACTAATTTTATGCTATTTTATCTGTAGTTATAAATTATTATTGTTTTGGAGGTTGACTAAGAAATCAACACCTTAAATATACTGACATTTAATACCATTCAAAGTTATAGGAAGAGGCCCCGAAAATATTGAATTACAGAGGTTCCATTGCCATTGGTGCCAGGAGGTGGTTCTTCCTCTCTTAATAAGAGAGTACCATTATAGTGACTATTTCTGCCGTAAGTCAATAGTGTATAAAAACTATTGTCTTCCGTTTTGAAGGGCACAATAGTTAGGATAACAAGGCGGTAAAAGAGATCCAATATGACACATCACAAGGCAGCACATGGAATTGTCTTATGCTGTTTTTAATTGACAGGCGTATCACTTGTAAACAGATGATTGTCCTTCTTGTCTAGTTGTTTTAATCATTAGAACAAATGGACAACTAGCAGAAAAGATCTTCCTTAGAGTATAACGCTAACAGGGTCATTAAAAGTGTGAAAATTTCTGTTATCTGCTAAAAACAAGGTCCCAGAATGAACTCCTACAAATCTAGACACTACCAAAGTGAGAAAAAGCTAAAAGGATGGGATTGTGTAAGATGTTCCTATTATATAAATAAACTAAGGACTTTGTGATAAGATGAGCATTTATAAGCAAAAAACATAAAAGAATTACATTCTCTACATGTGGGATTTTATTAATGCCATGATCTAGCAAAATAACAAAAAAGAGTATGAGATTTGCATTTATATAATTTACGCATGCATGCCCTCATACTGAATGGGTTGAAACACATGGCTAAATAAGTAACTAAAACATGATGACATCATAATAATAGAAAAAAACATCCCAATTTATTCCAAAAAAAAAAAAATTGAAATTTAGTTAAGTTACAAACTGTTAGAAGGTTGCTTCAAATAATAGAGAATTTAGATTCAAAATAGAATATAGTTTCTTCTTATTAATATCAAAGCTTACTTAATTTGAAAGGAAAAGTTTTTACTCCTTATGTCAACTACAATATGGTTTATAAGAACCAGTTTACCTTGAATGTATTCGGATTCATACATTTATAACATTATAGAATTAGATGCAGCATTTGGTGCTAAAAGCTTTACTTTCAATAACACCTTTAAAGGCATAAGAACCTAAGTCTAATTAGAATAAATAAATATAAACAGTTTAATTTCAAACTTTTTTGGTGCCAAAACCACCAATATTATCAATCATAGTGTTGTATACCTTCAATTGTCCAATAAGAATGGTGTACTGTTGACATCAGACTTATATGTTAATAACTTGCATTTAAATTTCATATCTCATTTTTAGTATTGAACTGCATGTTACTTAATGAATATACTGCATCAATAGGACATATTTTTTCATTCTACAACTCATTCATCCGCAATCTATTGCCTGATGGGATATTTAGCAGTTGGTTTGGTAGATTATGTAAATGAAATGTTTGGCATGCAACCAGCGTTAACTCTTCATTTACATTAATTAATTTAAAGTAGGAGTGTAGCATATTTATAGTATGATTAAAATTATTAGCTAAAGATTCACAACAAGGTAATACATACAACTTTAACTAACTTGACTACCTTTAATCCTGATTTTAGCACTGTTTGCAATTTTCATATTAGTGTCAGTACACCTTAGTGGTACTTTCCTTGTAAAACAGTGATCAAGCACCTATTATATGGTATTCATTAGTTAAGCAAGACTTAAAATGTCTTATATTTTAACCAATGCAACACTTTATTGTTCATTGCCAGTCTTTTCATGAACAACATCTTGAGCCAATATATATTATACCTGGGCCTAAGAACAGATGGACTTGATGTAAACAATGTAACCGGCAGCAAAGAAGCAGTACACATGGCATTGTTGATGTATGTTACTGTGATATCTTGACGACAATTCATCAATAAGAAAACGATGTGTAACGTCACTTCATTGCTATTTATTAAATAGTAAACACCAATTTATTTCTTCTTAAGCTAAGGTATTTTATCCTAGTATTCGCAATGAGTAAGGCTTGTTCCTAAGTATCGTACCAGCGTCAACTGTTATCCTAAAATCGATGCATTACCACTCATGGCATACCCACCTCTCTCGATCAGCACTCGGGATGCGGTTAACCGTCTCGAATGCCACCGTGTCTGAAATTACGACCAGAATATGCCATTATCTTGTCAACTGGGGGCGACGCCGCTACTGATAGTAATCGCTTATTTCCTTATTAATAAAAAAATAAGTTTCCTCAGTCATTAACTCATTGACTCAAAGGCGGATAGTCGCAATTACTAACAGAACAGCGTTGATTTGTACAAAAATAGAATAATCGCAAACTAACCGTCAGGAGATCGATCCTTCTTGCGGTCTTTATGTTTCTTGTGCCTTTTTCGATCTCGCTCCTCTACATCCAAAGGCGATCTTGAGCGACTCCTGTGCTTCTTCTTCTTAGACTCTTTCTTGTGTTTCTTTGAACCCATTATGGTATTACAACTTTATTTTATTAACCTGCTTATAAATACAATTATAACGTCACCAAATATTAAGTATTGTTTTATTTAAATAACTTCAAAATAAACACGTTTACTGATTATGCCACAATAATAGCTAAGGTAAGGCCGCCATTTGCAATTGGAAGTTAGGGATGTACATTTTGTACATCCAGTTTTCGTATTTTATGCACTAAAATGTTTTATTTTCGAATACAAATTAAATGTAGTAAGAAACCAATGAAAAAGATTATGCGTTAGAAAAGAGTGTTGATTATCAACACCCTTTTATTTGAGTTATAGGTATATCTAAAATCCAGTAATAGATTTATGGCGAGAAAAATTGTTTTTTAATAAAAACTCATGATTCACTCTGAGCAGGGAATAGATTTTTTTCATAAGGATATTAACATCCTTACTATGGTTTTGTACAATAATCGTTAAGATAAACTCTGGTAGGTGGACGAGAAAACAAGATACAATTTTTCAAACTTGAAAAATATCACATTATGTATTTTGCTATAGCTAATTTGTACATTAAAATCTGTAAATTATATGTTGATCATCTAGAATATAACAATTAGTGTCAAGTGAATAAAAAAAATCGACAGACGCAGTAAAAAAGCCGTATAATAGATCTAATTTATCTTGAATACCACTACAAAAACTTCTCTTGGGTCGCGCTTTTTTGTAGGAGTTAGAGTTAGTTTCCTTCAGCTTCCTGATGCTGTAGTACCAACTAAACTACATATCGTAATCCTGTATGAACAATTTTAAATAGAGCCATGTTCTTTTTCTACAAAGCTATAATCAGAAACTTTAGTATATATAAAACGGGAATATAGAAAGGTTCAAAACTAAAATTCGTAGTTTACCCAATTTAAAGATTTTACGTCAACAACTTTTAATGTCAAATCAAAGTTAGGTTTAACATCGATAGGCAATAGAAAATAGCCGCGGTTCACTATTAAGAATTAAGAAATTAGCTTTTGTACTCCTCTATAGACCCTAGCAGTGGGTGTAACTGAATGTAATCACATAGCCTAAGAACTACTTGATTGTTAATAAAAAGAGGACTGTACTATTAAAAAAAAATGATGAATGGTCACGGGATAGACCACGGCCGCTGGAAAGTGTTCGAAACGTCGGGAATTTAAAAATGTTAAATAAACGCGATAAAATCAGTAAAGTCATTTTATTTAATAATGTATAGTATTCGCGTAAACAAAAGAAATAATTACGAAGATTGTAGTAAGGATAAAGATGTAATAAGGTAATATATTTGCGCCTGTCCCAAGCTAAGTAAATATAATGTAGTGAGCATGGGTAAACGTATGGGCTATATAAGTTTATAACTTTTTTAGTAGTTTTAGGTTTTTAAACGTACCTAATTTTTTTTCTATTAATTATACATGTTTAGAGCATGTTCAAATCCCTACTTTGTAGTATAAATATAGGAATAAAAATTAGTCGTACTAATATGACTTTTTTATAGCAAGATCAGGTCGCTATGTATATATCGCCCACCATGATTTTTTAATGGTCCTGGTATTGAACGGCCAAATTTTCCATGTATAAACATGCGCACGAATTATCAGGTCGTGTATTTTATCATCCGGTACCGATAATTACAATCCGGCCCGATATTCCGTGTGCAAAAATTAGAGGTCCCTTTTTCCCAGTGTTCTATTGTATTGTAAATTAAAAAGCGCAGATGGTTTAAAAATTATTTATTAAAAAAAACTTTAACAAACCTCCATCGTTACATCTCGTACAAAATATATTCTTAGGATATGTTTCTTTCTTAATGTATCTTAAATCGTATACAATCCAATAAAACTTAAAAAATAGTAGCTCATTACGATGTGGATACAAAATAAAATTCTCAGAGAGCCCATCTTACCTAATAGTCTTCTAAGAAAATGTAAGGAATGTTCAAATACAAATATTTATAATGTCATTTCATATAGATAGATTTTCATATATATTCGATATAATCCAAGGACATCAAATCGAAGCACCAATTCATTCACAGCTCATTCAGTATTGCCAAAACATAGGTAAAGATGTATAGCGTAATAAATAAATAATTTTATAGATAAGTGTATGATATGGTTACAGAGGAATTAAGCGATATTTCTTTCAGTTCGCACTTTTAGGTTTTTATCTGTATCAAATTCAGAAAATATCATATTAAGTAGTAGTTCGGTCAGAGCAGGGCGTGCGCGGGCAGGATGCGCGGCGGCTGGGCCTTGGCGTGCGGCTCGGGCTCCCAGGCCAGCAGCAGGCCGCCCTCGTAGCAGGCGAAGAGCAGCGCGGGGTCGGCGCCGAAGGCCAGCGCGCGCAGCGGCGGAGCGCCCGCCGGCGGCGCCAGCGCGCCCAGCGGCCGCAGGTCCCAGCTGCTGAACAGGCGCACCTCGCCCGAGCGCAGCCCCGCCGCCACCGCGTTCACGCTGGCGCCCTCCGGCGCGTGCGAGTAGCACACGCACGTCACCGTCTCCGACACCTTCACGCTGCCTGCGCAATACGAACTGAGTGTAAGGAAATCTAAATTCCATTGTCATAGAAGAGGGGTTGTAATTTTCTACTAGGCCCTTTATGATCGCTAATTATGGTTGAAAAGAGATAAGGTATCGTAACGCACCCACGAAGCGTCCGTTCACCGTGTGCACCCGTATGAGAGAACGGTACTTGTGCGCGTCCTTCTCGTAGGCGTCGGTGTCGTCGTCGTCAGGCATCGGCTGGCCGTCGGGTTGGGTCTCGAGCGGCGGCGTCTGGGGCGGCGTCTCCTTCGTCCTCAGCCGGTGCACGGTGGCCACGTCGCTCAGGGTCTCGCTCACCGCCACCTGCGTCACCGGCAGCCAGCCGCGGTTCGGCAGCGTGCGGATATACGTCAGCCTGTGGGACGCAAGTGAGACGTCAGATATCCAATAGAGATATGAGGAAGCCCTGAGGAGCTCCGAGCAGGCCGGGCGCACCTGTTGAGGTCCCAGAGCAGCAGCAGCCCTCGGCGGTCGGCGGAGACGAGCAGCGCGGCGGGCGCGCAGGCGGCGAGCGCGGCGACGGGCGCGCGGTGGCCGAGCAGCTGGCGCGGCGCCGCCCCGCCCGCGCCGCCCGCCCGCAGCGCCAGCACGCGCCCCGAGCGCAGCCCCACGAACGCGCCCCACGCCCACGCGCCGCTCGAGCTCGACGTGCACACCGCCGTCACCTGCGCACGCTCACCAAATTGCTATTTTCATCGCACCGCTTTTGTAATTTACAAATATTATTCGTTTCACATTGATTGGTAATTTCTAAAAGTCTTTTAAAAATATTACTACTACTTTGTGATTGGCAATCTAGTGTAACCACTGGGATACATCAACTGGTACCAATTCACACGTCTTTGACGCGGAATGTTATTAACACTGCTATGATAACCGTAGCAAGAAATGGACCTGGTCTATGCTGGGCACGTGCAGCACGGGCTCCGGAGGGGCGTCGCGACGTCTCCGCAGCCGCAGCGCACCGTCCGCGTGCCCCCACGTCAGCAGCGCAACGCCGCCGCCATTCTGGCCCTCTTCTACGCAGCAAACGATTATTCAAAGGTATTAAAATTCTCCATTTAATAATTCTTGATAAAAAGAAATACTTTTGACTTTATACTTAATATTTTACTTAACTAACATGAACGAAGTGTGCAAGACGCGACTAAGTTTTCGTGAAATCATATTCAGAACATGGGCAAAAATGTAAACTACAAATAGAATGTAATTAAACTAATAAAAGGGACATATATTTGCAGAATATTGCAATGTTCTCAGCTCAATTTAAATGATCAAAATGAACATGGGGTACCGTGCGGCAGGTGCAGCAGCGCCGTGTGCGCGGGCAGCGCGGCGGCGTGGCGCGCGAGCGGCGCCGGCAGGGCGGCCAGGGCGGCGGCGCCGGCGCAGTGGCGGCGGGCGGCGGGCGCGGCGGCGCCGAGCGCGGGCGAGCCGCAGTAGCGGCCCCAGCGCAGGCCCGCCACGCCGCTCACCACGGCGGGCCGCGCGGGCGCCAGCAGCAGGTCGGGCGCGGCGTGCGGGTGCGGCGCGCGGAACAGCTGCCGCGGCGCCTGCCCGTACGTGCGCACCATCGCCGCGGCCGCCGTGCGGTCCACCTCGTCCTCCAGCGCGCTCGGGTCGAACCCGTAGTACGTCTGCGGGGAACGCTCGCTCAGTACGGGAAGCCGGGCACGGGGCCGGACGCTCGGCGGGGGACACTCACGCACGCCGGGAACACGTTGATGGCGTCGACGGCCGCCTGGCCGGTCTGCTTGTAGCCGAACACCAGGTCGATCCAGAGCGGCAGGCGCTCGGTGACGAGCGGCGCCTCGAGCGCCTGCCGGTGCGCCAGCGTGAAGAGGCGCGCGTCCGCCGCCCAGCGCGGCAGCTCCACGTCGTCCACGCGCGCGCCGCACTGCCGCACGCCCAGCTCCAGCCCTGAGCGCCACACGTTACACCACGGACCAACTTTCCGAACGAATCGGGAGGAAACGTTCCTCTGTTACCTTCGTTGTTGTAGAAAAGCTCGGGCAGGTAGAAGAGCTCAGGAATGAGCTCCTTGACGTCGGTGGGCGAGTCGTTCGTGATGAGACGCCACGTGGTCGCCAGCGAGTGAAACGTGCGGTCCGGCATGTCGAAGTTGTTGTCTGCATTACATTAATTGATTGAATATATTATTGCTGTACCTGTCAAACATGCTGTAAAAGATGCTAGTTTTGCTTCTTAAAAATTACTCATAACGAAATTGGGCCTTTTATGGAAATTTTATAAATACAAACATATTATTTTAATTGGTGAAAAGATAAAATTAGTGAAATAACTATATAATAATAAAAATAGTAAAAATATTTTTTAGGTGGAAATATATATTAATGTATAAGTTTAAGAAGGTATTTTAGTCGGATTTGTTATTTATGGACAATTTCGTATATTTATGTGATTCCGTGTTTTTAATCTTAAATGAGACTTCTTAATAAAATTTTAAAAGCAGTTCCAGTTGTCTGTCGTTACCTTGATAGTTGAGGAAGAGCTCGGTGAAGGGCGGCAGACGCACCAGGTAGTGCAGCACCCCGCCGGAGTTGGAGTAGAGCGAGGCGTAGTGGTGCGGCTGCCGGGAGAGCAGCGGGCTGCAGCCCTCGCGGCGGGCGGCCTTCAGGTCCTGGGCACGGCGAACGCGTTATTCGGCCGCTATTACAATGAAGTCTCACTATTGTGTTATGGCAAAATACCCACGTTGTACGTGTTGATGTAGTGCTGCTCGCGCTTCTTGTTCTGCACGGCCATCGGCTTGGAGAGGTCGCGGAAGGAGGCGGGGTCGTTGAGGTCGAGGATCTTAGAGGCGTAGTCGGCGATGATGAAGGGCAGCACGGGGTACTGCATGAGGTCGTTGTAGGAGCGGCCCGCGAGCCCGTTGAGCGCCATGAGGTACTCCCAGTTGGTGAGCGCGCCGCAGCGCCAGCGCGCCGTGGCGTCGGCCAGCGGCTCGGGCTCGCGGCGGTTGGGCAGCGGCGCGGCGTGCAGCGCGCGCACGAAGGCGTCGCGCTCCGCCGCGCCCGCGAAGGCCAGCAGGTGCGCGCGCCCCGACAGCAGGAACAGCTCGCACGCGCGCTCCTGCAGGCACCAGCGCCGCGCGCACACCGCGCCCACGCCGCTCAGCGCCCAGCTCTGCGCGCCCGCCTCCTCCGCGCCCTCCAGCGCCTCCTCGGGCACGAAGTGGATGCAGCGGTCGCTGAGCAGCAGCTCGCCGGCCGTCTCGCTGGCCACGGTGATGTAGTGCACGCGCGCCATGAAGGCCACCGTCTCGGTGAGCTGCAGCCGCGCCGCCAGCCCGCCCAGCGCCGCGCCCTCCGCCAGCCCGCCCAGCACGCCGCGCAACGGCCCGTTTGCGGCGCTCCCCTCTGTATAACGAAAAACACTGATTAGGAACAACGATGTAGGTCTCCCGACTGCAGTGGCAACGCCGACGTCACTAGTTGTAACACTAGGTCCGGAATGAAACTTTTAATGTTGTTCGCATTTTTAATGCACGATACCGACCCGCCTTGTGCCTCGCGTGCGGCTGGAAGCAGCGCGCGGGGATGCGCAGGTGCGCGCGCCGCAGCCGCACGCGCACGCGGCCCGGGCCCTCCGTGCTGTCCAGCTGCCAGGCGGCGGGCCAGCCCTTGGCGCAGTGCCACACGCCGCGCTCGTGCGCGTGCGCCTCGATGAGGCGGCGCCAGCGGCGCGCGGCGTGCGCGGCCGCGTTGTGCGCGCGCCGCAGGTGCTCCAGGAAGGCCTTGCGCTCGCCGTTCTGCGCCTCCACCACGCGCCGCGTGGCCGCCATCGCGCTCTCCGTGCAGCGCAGCGCCAGCGCCTCGCGCGCGAACACCGCCCTGCGATGACGTGACACACACATTCACAGGTCACTATTTCCATACGCTCACTTTGTTTACGATACAGAGGGGCGGCACCCACTTGCCGAGGGCCGCGCGCTGCCTCGGCCCGTCGCTGCTCCTCCGCCAGCGCTCCTCGTCTCCCTTGAGGAAGCGCTCCGCCTCGGCCGGAATGGCGTCGCAGGGCAGCCGCTCGGCCAGCTCGGCCTGCGTGGCCACCGCCCAGCCGCGCGCCCAGTCCGTGATCGCCAGCTCCACGCCCTCGCCGCCCTCCTCCGCAGCGGCGTGGATGTGTTGCAGCATAGTCAGCAGGTACACCGCTAGCTAGAACGACGCGGTCTTTAATACCATGGAATAGCACTTAATGTGCCTCATTAGGAAGGAGATATAGTTCCTCATGGCGCCTCCGTGGCCTAGCGGTATTTGCTCTTGCTTTATAAACCGGAGGTCATGGATTCTAGTCCCACGGGAAAAACAACTTTGTATTATCATTGTTTTCCGGTTATTTGCGCCCATTTGATGAGTATGTAAAAAATCCTAACGGATGGCGGGCATCAGGGGAGGCCTTTGTCAGACTGAAGTTGACGATGACGATGACAGTACCTTGCGCATCGCAGTGGGGTCCCTGGGCGCCAGGTGCGCGAGGGCGCTGCGCGGCGCCCGGTAGAGGGCGCGCAGCAGCGCGGGCTGCAGGGCGCGGGCGCCGCCGGCCGGGCTGCCCGCCCACCAGAACAGCTCCTGCAGCTGCGCCGCGCACTCGGCGCCCCAGCCCGCCCACCAGCGGCCGCGCTGCTCGCTGCACCCTGGGGGCGGAGATGGTTCGAATCGATGCTCTCGCAGAAGAGGACCGAACTAATGAAAGTGCGAGTGGGCACCTCGCAGGAAAGTGTCGAGCAGGCGGCAGAAGAGCGGCAGGTCTTCGTGCAGCGCGCTGCGGGGCGAACGCGCCAGCAGGAAGGCGAGCGCGCGCGAGAGCACATTCGCGTACCGCGCGCACACTTCGCCGCGCCCACGGGCGCTCTCCACTCCACCCAGCACTGGAAAAACAGTGATTTTTACCGATTTTCATAGGAATTATTTTTGTAGCCGAACGCTGAATTTGAGTGTAGTTTGAAAAACCGACTGTATACCATTAGCAAAGTAGTTGGTGTTCTTGGCGTGCGCGGCCTCCCCGCTGGCCAACTTGGCCTCGAGGTGGTCGAGCTGCGCGCCGAAGAGCGCCCGTTCGGCGCCCCTGGCCGCCCTGCGCGCGCCGCCCGCGCCCTTGCCGCGCGCCACCGCCGCCGTGTAGCGCAGCAGGAGGTGCATCTCCACCACCGTCTATTGTTAAATCGACAATATGTATGTACATAATTTTTCGTAACACGCCTAATAATGGGCCGAGAAGAACTGATGTATTTTAAGGCTTAAAATGAACTGATTATTTATCGACGATCTCCACCGTGTTCAGCATTGATTTTAATAACGTATCACCTCTTTTAGTCATTACTCTTTTTTAGCCGCCAAAGCAGCCACATCTCGGCCCTACGGCGTTCCGTCTGCCTCTGGGCACGTCAAAACTAACGCGCCCTTATACACAGGTAACAGACCACTACAACCATCGACTTGGCAATCTCACCTGCATACCGTGGGCGGTGGCCAGCGCCTTGAGGGCTACCCTGGCGAGCAACTCGTACAGTTCGTCCAGCAGCAGCTCGCGGCCCTCCAGCGAGGGCTCCATGAGGCCCACGTCGCGGATGGAGCGCACCACCACCTCCACCACCGCTAGCTCCGTGATGGCCTTCAACGGCGCCTAAAAGTAGAGCAATGGACCAGTCGTTTGATGTAGTCACTAGCCTAGTATGTCATCTCGGGCCGGGTGCGAGCGACACCTTGTCGACGAGCCTGCGCAGCAGCAGCGCGACGTGGTGCGCGAGGCGCGGCGCGTGCAGGCAGGCCGGCAGCAGCGCCAGCAGCGGCGCGCCGCGCGACGCGCCCTCCGCCTCCATGTCCGTCCAGATGTCGTCCTGCAACGGACTGCGATCAGCACCACGAAGGCCTCTCCTCGTTTCACCCGACCGGAGCGCCACTCACGTCGAGCTGGTCCTCGAGCGGCACGTCGCACTTGGTGAGCAGGGCGGCGCAGGCCGAGGCCAGCTCCCACGTGCCGGGGTACAGCGAGATCTGGTCCGCCAGGTGCAGGTAGTAGTGGTGCGCGTGCGCGTGCGCGTGCGGCGAGCGCATGGCGAGCGCGTGCGGCGCGCGCCTCTGCAGCGCGCACACGCAGCGCACGAGCGCCGCGCGCACGCCGCCCGACGAGTGGTTGCCCAGCACCACCAGCGCCTCGGGCTGCACGGCGCCGCCCACGGCCTGAATCCCCAGTGGTCTCTTTCGATTGATTGTCGTTTCAAACACCGATCACCTACTATAATATTATACCGAATATAGTAATAAGGTGAACATGTAAATGGACACCGAGGTGACCTGCGCCAGCATGTGGTCCGGCAGAGCGGCCAGGGCGTCCCGGAGCAACAGCAAGAGGCCCGCGCACGCCGTCCAGCCGGGCTCCGCTCCGGCTCGGACTCGACTCTACAATTTATTACCAATGAAAATCATCATCGATATTGAATAACAATTCACACAATTAAAGTGTAAGTTAAGTTATAATGGAGATATAAACAATGTATTTAATTTCTTTATGTATATTTAACATAAAATATATATTCTGGTTGAAAATTTAATTTAATTAATATTTACCTAATAGATTAATTTAAATTATATTTTTTAATGAATACCTTAATTATTTTAACACAATAAGTATTTATACTACACGTAAATGTTTTGACAACAGTAAAACTGACAAATAGAAGCATACCTGGTGGTAAATTCCGCTGGTGTAGAGCTCGACGGTGGTGTGCCTCAGTTCGTCCTCGTCCACCACCACGTAGCCGTTGAGGGCGTCCGTGCCGTCCGTCCCTTACGGAAACACATCCATTAAGGAAAAATCAACAGAAGCAAAAATATTCGTTAATTAACCATTTAAAATTCATTTTTAAAGTAACTAAATATACTATGTAATTAAGCAATGAGTTTATTTGCAATTGGAGGCAGACGCCATATAATTTTACTCACAGTTCGACAAGTTTCACTCACCATTAGGAGCTCCTTTGTTTTCAGGAATGTTACCATTTTCCTTTCTGTAAGACGACGAAATGATTTTAATTTGTTGTAATATATGAACAAATAAAATAAAGGTACTTATTACATTAGCTGCTTTACAATAAACCACTTTAACATATTTAACGATTATTAAAATAGCTAAAAGTTCGCCATGCTCTTCATTGTAAAATTTATAAAGATTAATATCTAACCTATTTAGCAGTACTTGATCAAATTAATAATAACTAATGATAAACAGTTACAAACTGTAGCCAAGAGTCAGAATACTACCTTTGAGTCGAAGGTCCTGTCTAAATAAACAAATATCCACTACCTGCTCTCCTGGATGTGGGCGTTTAGAACAGTCTTCATGTCCTTGCCGGAGTCCGTGCTGCTCTCGGCGTCCGTGCGGTCGCTCTCCGTGAGCTCCTCCTTGGAGGGAGTGGGAGTGGGAGTGGGAGTGGGACTGCGGCGGGCGAGGGAGGCGCTCCCGTCGTCTATGGACTCGTTTATGGTCAGGCTCTCGAAGTCCCTCTTCAGCTTGTACTCTTTGACCTTTCTCTTGTTCATGAAGTTGAGAAGTTGAACTCGCTCGCTTCGGGCGTTTCTGATGTCAGCAGGAAGTAGAAGTTGGCTCGCGAGTGCGTCACGAAAGTGTCGCTTGCCTAAAATTAAAAGATAACAAGGTAGAGTATCGTCGGTTATCTTTATTCATTAATTTAAGTTTTCAATTATTCTTGAGACGTAAAGGTAAGTCTTCAAGTTTCGAGGCCGATGAAAAATAGAGACCTGGTGCATGAGGAGTAGGAAGTCGCAGAGCATGGCGAGGTGGCAGAGCAGCGGAGGGGTGCCCATGAGGGCGCGCACCAGCTCCACCAGGCTGTGGCTGGCGGCCTCGCTCAGGGGGCCGCTGTCCGAGTTCAGGAAACGCTCCTGGCCGCGGCATGGACGACGACGTTAATAACATAGGAACATTCTTCAAAAAAGCTATCGACTAGAAAGACTAAAAATTTAAGACCCTTCCGAAGACTGAGAAACATAGGAAGCATTAATGTTTTCTAAGTACGATGTTAGCGCTATCAGTTCATGTGTTTCTTTAATGATGGATTAAAAGGAATACACTATTATTGGAGCGGGTCCATAATATATAGAGCGAGAGACCTTGCAGGCCAGCAGCAGGTGGCGCAGCAGGTCGGCCCTGGCGGCCTGCTGGCGGTTGAAGGCGGCGCGGGGCCCGTCCCGCAGCAGCGCGCAGCAGCACTCCAGCGCCAGCGCCCACAGCGAGCCGCGCCGCGCCTCCGCCGCGCCCTCCGCCTCCCACGAGACCCGCACGCCGTGCAGGTGCGGCCAGGCCCTCAGCAGCAGCAGCAGCAGCCGCGGCTCCAGCAGCGCGCAGTCGGCCCGCGCCACCAGCCGCACGCTGTCGCCGCTCACCGCCAGCAGCGGCTTGCTGCACGCCACGTCCAGTATCTCCTGCGACGGCATTCGGAATCACTCAGTAGGGGGGCGACCGTGGCGGCGGGGGCGGCTGCGTAGTGGGCGCACCTTGAGCATGAGGTGCGAGGGGCGACAGCGCGCGGAGGCCAGCACGGGCAGCAGCATGTCGAGGCCGGCGTGCGCGTGCAGCGCGGCCTGCAGGCGCGCGTCCGCCCGCGCCACGCGCAGCGCCAGCCCCAGCGCCGCCGCCTGCTGCGCCTCCGACCCCTCCAGCTCCACCACCTGCCTTGCCAACTTTATTGCTTAGTGTAAACTTTGGGTTGCTAAAAATGTCTGCTTATATTTTTTACCATATATGTACATGCTTATTAAAGAAATACCGCCAAACGTTAAAAAAAGGGTTTAAAAAAAGTGCCACTCAATGACACTAGACGAAATTCAATAGAGCACTGACCCTGGCGAATAGATACAGCAGCAGCTCGGGACCGCCGAGCAGCAGCAGCGCCGGCGCGAAGCCCCAGTTGCGCGAGCGCACCGCGCGCTCCGTCCACTGCACCCACAGCCGCTCTGAGGGACAAGCTCTGGTGTGATCAAGGATCCCTTTGAAAGCACGCAATGGACTATGGAAGGCAGCGGTACCCGGTGCGGCGTGCGGCTGCGCGTGCAGCCAGGCCTCGGCGGGCGAGTGCGGCGCCCACGAGAGCAGCAGCGCCGCGCGCAGCTCGCGCAAGTGCGGCGACGGCGGCTCGTAAACCTGTATCGATGGATATTTCATTTCAACTCACCGAAGCTCAGGTGCTGGTCGAATAAGAAGTTAATAAAAAAGAATTAAATGTTATTACTGAGATAAGTAAAGCCTTACATTTTATTTATCTATAAGTAATGCAAATATATTTAAGAATCGATAATAATTATTGACTAATTCTTGATGTATATTTAAAATGACCTTTTTCTTTATCTTTTCGACGAGTAAAATAAATCAAATGACTGTAGTAGGAAATTACCTGGTCCCAGTCTACGTTCATATCCAAAACCTCGGGAGTCAGAATAGCTGGGAAATTGGGCTCCTCGCAATGCACCTTTTAATGAAAAATGTGATTAAATCAAAAGTCTCACCTCGATTAAATTTATTATATTATATAGTTGAGGAATGATCCTGAGAGAGTGCCGTTTGAGTAGTGTACCTGGCAGGCGTGGTCGGGCCCGTGCGCCGCCAGGTGCAGCGCCAGCGGCGCCGTGAGCATGGGCGCGCGCAGCAAGGCGAGCGGGCCCAGCTGCCAGCGCGCGCCCCGCTCCAAGCCCGCCGCTCCGCCCGTCTGCCCCAAGCACACCCAGGTCGGCGTGGCCTTGCGCACCAGGATGCCTGGCACATTTAATTATATATTTACTTGCTTCGGTAGACTTCCTACTGATTGTTAGTATCTCTTTAGACGTATCGAAGGAACAAACATATAAAACGTTTACCTTGCAACGGCAGAGACACCGTATCACATTCCCGCCCGTTGATAAAGAACGTCACCTGTCGAAAGACGTGTTCGATTAATGACTCATTGTGAGTAATCAAGTGACTAGATGATGTCGAGTAGTGCCTGTATGTGCATCCTGCGGCGCAGCACCTGCTCGCGCACGAGCAGCGCCAGCGCGCTCCAGCGGTGCGCGGGCACGCAGCACGCGGCCTCCGCCTCGCACAGCACGCGCGCCCCCGCGCCCTCCGCGCGCCACAGACGCACCGTCGGCACGCCTGCCACACACTCTGAACTGATCATGGCCGTTTTCATTGATGAATGTCGAAAAGTCAAGATATCATTTCAATGCTCGTAAGGACCTTTTGCTTTTACGGAGCCCGACACGAGGTACGGTGTTGGGGTTAAATTACCATTACAAAAAAAATTATAAGGTACCGTGACCAATGGGGACAGAGATTCTCTGAGATCTCCGAGATCAACATATGAGACAAAGATTATCGAAAGTAGTCGTGAAAGAGTCACCGGTGGTGGCGTCCAGCAGCAGCTCGAACATGAGCGAGTCGTGGCCGACGGACAGCACATGCGCCGCCTTCTCCGCAGAGACTCCGCGCGCCCCCTCGCGCCCCTCCTCGCACCCCTCCTCGCCTCGCTTCCGCTCCTCTGATTGGTGGAAAACACAGTATCCTTGATATCATCATCATCATAAGCCCGTGTTAGTCCACAGCTGGACTCAGGCCTCCTCTATTGCACGCCTTCTCTATTGGGTTTTTTTTTAATATAATTATGAGACACACTGGCCACAACCGAATTTACAATTATAAAAAATATAGCGTATCATCCAAACTGACATGATAGATATTTTGCTTGTAAATTGAAACAAAATACTTTTCGATGCAAACTTAAAAGATCTAAAATACATTTAGGACCGAACCTAATATTCTTTATGAAAAGTATAAACATATAGACAAATACCTGGCAGAGTCTGCAGCCAGAGATGGAGGGCGAAGCCCTGCAGCCACGGAGCCCACCGGCGCCGTCCAGGCTGCATCGCGCCGCGCACCCTGTATTCATATTGCTGAATAATACCCTACAAGTGCATGTTCTTACATTTTCGAAAGTACCATTACTTCGGCTTCTAATCCGTCCAGAAAATCCAAAATAATATTTTTTATGCAAAGCTACTACATTCGACCTTTATCGTCCAAAGAATATCTTTCTTTCGATTGAAGAATCGAATGTCACATACTGACGTTTGAAAACAAGTCATAAAGGTCAAGGTCAAAAGTTGTTTATTAAATTTAGGCTCTACTGAGCACTTATGAACGTTAAAACTTACCACCGATTATTAAAAATCACTAAAAAATTAAGATGAATGTCCCATATTGCTTCAAAAACAAAAATCACTAAAGCTATATGACGACGGATGCAATTTTGGGTTTGCTTGGAAATAAAAACATAATGTCAAATATTACTCTACTAATAGAGATATATATAATTGTATAATACCAGGTCTAATGGGCGGTGTGTTGCTTCGTTGCGCGGGGCCATCAGATGTTCCGTTTACCATTTCCCAATCATCAGAATCTGTAAAATTGTAACATTGATTAGGAAATGAATAGGAACATTGATTAAGAAGAAATTATAAATCGAAACCATGTATAATATAAAAAAGGTACAGATTAATAATAAACAAAAAAAAATCTGTTTTGTAATGATAAATACATAACCAACCCTCTTAATTACTTGTATAAAAGCTTCATTACATCCTAATCGATGTTATTAAAATAAATTTTTATCAGAAATTAAAATGGAAGTACTGTGAGCATACGTCGTGGAAATGACAAAACTTTCTAATTAGGTTTTAAAAAGTGATCTGTTTCAGCTGCAATACGTTATGCGTCATAAAGGCAGACAAAGATGCTTCCAATCAATGGTTTATTCATTAGTTAGGCGCTTACCGTCGTCCTCATCGTCAGGTGGCGGCGCGACGGTCGAGAGGGGGAAGGTGAGCGCGTAGTCGGGCGTGGCGGGCTCGGCGGCGGCGGCCAGGCGGCGCAGCACGCCCAGCAGCGCGCCCAGCGGCGGCCGCTCCGCCGCCAGCAGCTGCAGCAGCCACGCCAGCTCCGCCGGCTCCAGCCGCCGCGACCCCACCACCTGCACCAGCTCCAGCACGGCGCCCTGCAGCTCTGAACGCACACGCGACACTTTATAATTTACACACGAAGTTCACGTAGGCAAAGTCTAATGTCGGTCAATGATGGTGTGAGAAGTGCTTTAAAATCCTTGCCATCGACTGCCAACTTGGTAGCATTTTTAATGAACTAATCATCCAAGACAAAGAATATATTTACGCCTCTATTGTTATTGAAAAGCTCGTGCCTCACCGGCGAGGCGCGGGTCGTCGACGCTGAGCAGCGCCCTGGTGGGCGGGCGCAGCAGGCGGCGCAGCAGGCCCCTCGGCGCGCCGCCCGCCGCCAGCCTGGCGCCCACGGCGCGCGCCAGCCCGCCGCACGCGCGCTCCACGCGCTCCTGCGACCCGTTCGCGTCGCCCTCCATCACCCTGTCATTATATTATTGCCCACTGAATGTTACGCCAAAGGGTGTAGGAAAAATATTGCGTGATGAATATCGTGTATTTCTCGTATCTGGTGGTGTTTGTATCTATATAGAAGGTATTTATTTACGAAAGAAAGCAAGTCCATGCATTTATCAGTTTCATAGCTTCCATAGGACGAGCTTTGCTTAGTTTGGATTTAGTTGTGTTATTCGTACAGAAATACTATTATTACCGTAATTGTTTTATGCGAGAGTAGTGAATCTGGCTGGCCCTTAGATACTATGAGCACTGCGACAGATTATGTAACATACACAATGCTTGCGCATTAATCGTCTTGTTCTGCTCCTCTGGCAGCCTGACCACCGGTGCAGAATAAGACGTTTATCTTTTAAAGCAGCGTAACGAACAACTATAATCACAATTTTGTCATACGAAACGCCTCGTATGAGGCTACTAACACGCTTACCGCCCTACGTCATGAACCAATACCCTAACCATGCTACACTTCAAACCTGAAGGCTATGATCTTTGTAAACTACTGATTTGCAGCTTAAACAGACACCGCAGTGATACTTCTTCAGAGGGTTCCTCGTAAAAACCACATTCGCAAATATTATCAGTAGCCACGTACGTCGCCACTCCATTGCTATGGTTAACATTAAGGTCCACTTTCTTTTCTTTGGATTAAACTGAAATAGAACTGTGTACTCGTAATGTGCAGAAATGAAGAGCCTATTGACTCACTTCTGTATGAGCTGCGTGAGGATGTCGACCACGATGAGGCAGAGCTCCGGGTGGGCCAGTTCTCCAACGCGCTCCTGAGGGCAGTCCGCGCCCAACGCCTCCAGTGGCGACTGGCTCTCTGTGTTCCCATTGGAAATGTATGAAATTAATTGTGTTTGTACTATATCACGAGTTTATGTTAAGAAATTTTCGAATAAGTTGATTTTTTGGGAATATACTTTTAAACTTTGCTTATATACGTTAACGGTTTAATACGATAACCACGATAACTATGCTAGAACTTAATGATTTCTTAATCGTTTACAAAAAGAGTTTTTTTTTGACAAAAATGTAAATTATTAACTTTTAAAATAAAACCTATTGTTATGCTGAATAAAACGATGAACTAATTTAAAATAAATTGGTTGCCTGTAAAATCGGTATACGGGCCAAAGTTATACGTGACGTCTTTTAATGGTAGAATGATGGTAGGAGGAAGGATCAACCATCTTTCTCTTTCTCTCTGTCTCTCTTCACTTAAGCAGTCCAACTGCGCACGAGTAAGAAAGACGCGAGTCTCTCACTTTCTCTTATGGTCGCTTATGGAGAGCGTTACGTGAGAGGCGCTGAGACACAGTGCACGAGAGTCCTTCCTATCTCGAACTAATGTCAAAAAAAGCGTTAATTATTGGTCAAATGTTTTTTATGGCATACGCAGGCAGACTAGCAAGTCGGGCCACCTGATAGGATACCAGTGGTATGGCCAACGCGCTGCGTACCGTGAAACATAGGGTGTTAAGTCTTGTTTACCCAGTCAATAAGCTGGCTTCGTTGCCCTTCAAACCGAAACACAGCAGTGTTTTCACACTACTGCTTCGCGGTAGAAATAGGCACCGTGATGGTACCCACCCAGACGGTCTCCTGTTTTCTATTAGTCATTTCTACTGGTATAATGTTTGCACTTTGTGTTGTGGTATATTCTGTTACGTGTGGTATACTTACCAGAGAGGCCGCTCAGCACCGACATGGAGTCTGAGAGCTTTCTTAGTTTGTGAGCTTGTGACATGTCCAACCTACCAATCTCCACGTCCGCCTGCAAATGTTTAAGGACATCTTATTTCCATTTATATTATTTTCTATAAATAGTACGTTGAATAATGAATATGGGGCATTTCGCGTGAAGCGGACAGGAAAAAAAAAGTGAGGTTCTGAAAATCGATCATATTCGGCCCATTTATACTTCTAGTACGTATGAATGTGAACACAAAATATTTTTTTTGTATAATTTATATTTTACAATTTATGAGCTTTTAAAAAATCGTCGTAATTGTAATATGAGTTTTATGAAAGTAGTTTTTCAAGGTTAACGAATTTTTAAATAAATATGTGACATCACGATACATATTGGAAAAATTCTGTTCTTTTTAACAATAAAATAAAATTAAAAAAAATTAAAAATCATGTCGAAAACCGGAAGTAAACTTTTCAAACCAGAATTTCAGTCTTTTCGACCCTTTTTTTTTTAATTTTTTTTTGTTCAAAATATAGCTGAAAGTATATTAAAAATACACGAGAAAATTTAAAATGGGATCTCTATTCGTTTAGGAGTTATATTGGTTAATGTACATAGGCGTCGCAATGGGAGTGATAACTGGCGCTAGCTTATATGGGTTAGTGTGCGCGAAACAAAAGATTTTGTATAATTGCTGTGGTTAAATAATTATAGCATAATAAAACAACATTTTAACAACGCTAGAACTAGTTTATTTTGTAATTTTTACAACTTTACAATTGGAATCTATGCTAGAACTGGTCCTTCTCACAAGAAGACCACTGGTTATTGGAATAAAGCAGTGAAACTTTTTGGTTCCTGGAATGGTGACTGTAGACGCAAACCGGGGTTGCAAAAAAATTCTTTGGCGTCCTATATCTTCTTTTGAACAGAAGTAAATGGATGTTTGTTTTAAGGTTGATTTTGCCCAATCGTATAATCGTATTGGTGTTAAAAGGGCTTTACTTGAAGGTAACTGTAGACTTGCACGCGCAGCTAAACGTTTGAGATTCCCTCCTAGACCATCGCATGGCCCCGTCCCGTGAGACGTTGCATGCAAATGTAGCTCTGCATCTGCATTAAAATCTTGTTTGTAATAAAATAGATTCACATGGCGTTATTAGTTACGGTTCGCAAATAAGAAAACTTTTCTACTGCTTCTTTGTTCTTTATACTACTTATTTTATTTATTGATATATTTTTATTATTATTAATATATGTATCGTACTAATATTATAAACATCATACCTGTATATACTAAATATAAACGTGATAATTTGTAAGAATGTATGGATGTAATTTTTGTTAATCTTTCATGCAAAACCTACTTTAGAAAGATGGAACATACGCTGAGACGAGATAAAATATTAATAATTTTGAGTTTTAATGCAATTTAGCGCAAACTACTCGACATAAACAAGTGTCAGATATCACGCCCATTGCGACGAAAAAAAACGAATAGAAAACCCATTTTAAATTTTCTCGTGTATTTCTAATATACTTTAAGCTATATTTTGAACAAAAAAAATAAAAAAAGGGTCGAAAAGACTGAAATTCTGGTTTGAAAAGTTTACTTCCGGTTTTCGACATGATTTTTTATTTTTTTAAATTTATTTTATTGTTAAAAAGAACAGACTTTTTCCAATATGTATCGTGATGTCACATATTTTTTTAAAAATTCGTTAACCTTGAAAAACTACTTTCATAAAACTCATATTACAATTACGACGATTTTTTAAAAGCTCATAAATTGTAAAATATAAATTATACAAAAAAAATATTTTGTGTTCACATTCATACCTACTAGAAGTATAAATGGGCCGAATATGATCGATTTTCAGAACCTCCTTTTTTTCCTGTCCGCTTCGTGAAATGCCCATATGTAACATTCTGAATTATATTATAATATACACGAAAGCAAAGTAAGATTCAATTTATAAAGATAAAGTTTAATATTAATCCGTCGCCCGCTACCATTAAAAATCAAAGGTCTTGGGTTAGAATCGGAGAATCAATTTTTCTGTTGTGTTACAGGTTAGGGCAATATGGGCTGATCATCCAATTGTTTGAGCAGGTTGGACTTATATTATTACAACTAATCCATTCTTATTTGGAATATAGAGATCAGATGACAGTTTTTTTTTAGATTTTTGCACACCTTAAAAATTTCATTTCCGAGAGAAATTTTCCCGATGCATTATAAGTATAGTTCAGTTGATTTTATTTGAGTTTATTAGAATAACGTGTGTAAAAAAGTTAGTGATTTATAAATCTGACGCTTGCCATTATCATTACCCAATGGTGCGAACGGCATTACCTTCAAATACAAATATGAAGATTAAATATAGGAGTGATACACTCACTTATTAATTGTCAAAACGCTACCACCTGTTCGGAAAGGACACCACTGACTTGAGAAGAACCGGCGAAAGAAACTCGGTAGGACTTATTAAAAATGAGTGTAATATTATACTGGTAGGTACTGTCAACAACTTCAACAGGAAATGTCTAAATGTGAATAAACGTGTACAATCCCACCTCGTAGCCATCGTCGTTGCGTTGGGGCTCGCTGTGCTCGCTGGCGTAGGGGCCCGCCGCCTCTTCGCTGGAGGAGCCCTCCGCCGAGCTGCCACTCGACTCGCAGTGCAACGGCGGCACCTTAATACACATAAAGCAATAAATAAACTAAGAAAAGATGGAATTGAAATAAAGACCTGGAACTGCCTCCGTAGCTTCAGAACCCGGAGGTCGTGGGTTCGAATCCTATGGGGACTCGAACGTCCATGCGTCGGATGGGCATGTAACGCAACGATGCGTCAGGGGAGGCCTATGTCTGTGGACTAATACAGGTGTGGAGTATATAGGAACACTGTGCATACAGTTTTTTTTTTTTATTATTATTACACAAAACTCGTAGGAAGGCAGGCCTTAATGCCGATGCCTAGTTTAGTTGTATGCAAACCTATATAACAATCCATATACTTCATAGTCATTAAGTTTATTGCATATTATGTTCATAATAATTTTAGACGCTCGATTAGTAATTACAGCGCTTTTTTTCTTATATAAAATAGATAGGACACATACAAAATGGAAGCAAAATGCAATGTTTGTACCACTTTACGGTAATCCATAGACGATCACGCTTTACGGCTAGGCGCCACTCGTTTCTCTATTGACATAGATTCCACACGTGATTCGGGTCAGCTATGCGGCTGCCTTAATTGATATTAACCACCAGTTACAATGTTCCAACATTTTAGGATTAAGTCTGTGTGTATTTCTTAAGGAAACTTCTAACTATGATTTTATGTTACTGGTGTAAATGCATGTTGCTTAAAATTAATGTAAATATTATAAATATACAAAAAATATTTAACAAAATGTCAATCAACGTATTAATCCTGAACAATATTTAAGGTATAAACTACTTTTAGTTGCTAAACATAAAACTAATATTTACGGCTTTAATATTTAATGGTTATAGTAACCCATAGTATTCTGAAAAATTAATAAACCCATCATCATCATCTCCCTGAAAACACCTCCAACCATTAGGGGGTTTTTTGAACCGTATCCTACCAACCACGAGTGGACCAACTTTTTACATGCCCATCCAACGCATGGATCTATTTTTCAGACAATTGGGTGATCGGCCCAAACTGCCCTAACCAACTAGGAAAGAACTACGAAAATTTGTTCAGTCCTCGCTGGATTCGAATTCACGACCTCTGGTTTCTAAATCCCCTTACCATTAGGCTAAGGAGGTGATAAACCCATATCAGACTTAATGTCAATTACTGATTGACAGTCGAATAATAAGAACACAATACGTACGACTAAAGTAGACCCTGAATTGACTTTGACGGGTCATAATTTAAAATTTATTTAGTAATGTTTACATTGTCTATATTATTTTGAGTTTAATTAAGATCAATTTAGTATATTAGATAAATGTTTGGCAAATAAAGGATAATATAAGGGAAATATTATCGTTTTCCGTGCATTAAATAACTGATGAACTCAAATTTCTTTGCAATGATTTCCTTCAAAGCTTTCAAACAAGCGATTTCATTGGCGTCAACACTAGGTATTAGGTTAGGTTCTACATAAAATCGTCAATTTAATAATATCCATTAAATTAAATTATACATATTTAAAAAAACTAAGTCAACCGCAAAATTTATAGAAACAAAGACAATTGTAATACAGCAACGCGTAAGTCGTCGAATAACCTAAACCTCTTCTGAGGGGCAGCGGTACGTGTAGGAATCGATACTGCTCAAGGAGCGGATAAGGCGAGCCAGCCCCAGGCGGCCGCAGCTGCGGGGCTTCGGTGGCGAAATCCAAATAATCCTATAATATATCAGTCCTTCATACTTGACATTAATACATTATTATATACACATTATTTACGAGTGTCCTGTACTGTATGGATACTTTTAACAAACAATGGCAATGGATGAACAGGATGCTAGATTGTTATGCAACTTATTATAATATAAAGATTGTATTCAGTTATTCAAACCGGTTAATATTGTCATTGTAATATTTAAAGGTTATTGATTGTTATTATTTTATAACATCTTGTTTTAGATAGCTTTGTACAATAAATGGTTATGTAAATGGATTATCACAGAATGGTATAAAAAGAGAAATAGATTAATGTTAAAGGAGAGTATAGTCGGCAGTCGAGAGCCTGCATTCAATATTCCACACGTCGTTATACTGCCCGAATAATAAAATGTTGTTGATAATAGTAAAGCCCCGGCTCCCGAGTGTCTTTATCTATCATCTCCAACAATACTTCCTTATCCAGACTAAAATCACTTTTAGCAAAAAGTGCTGGTCACTAGTTCGTAGGAACGGAAGCTTTACGCGAACACTGTGTTAGATGAATCCTACCGTAGATAAGAGTCTGGAAGCATAACGTCATAGTAAACAAAGCCACAGCCTAAAATCACAGATCATTAGAAACGGTTAAAAAGCAATCTCAATTTTGATAATGACCAAAAATACATAAACAAGCGGCCGCCGATTAACTGAATGTTTGTAACGTGTTATTTTCAATATTTGAGACTCTACGGCTACTCGGCTACGGAGGTGCAGTGTTCAAAATAAACGGGCACATTAAATATTATTAAATACAAGAACCGATAGTTATAACGACGCAGTGTGTTATTTCGGACCGGGCCTCTAAATATCAGCGTACAGACTGTAATGTTATGCTTCCCTGAGGTCCCAATGTGTATTAAGTGCCAATAACTGACAAAGACGTAAAGGATAGCGTTTGATTGGCTATAACAGTAAAATTCTCAATACATATTCTTTTTTCCTTATCGTAATTTAAGTTACTGTACACATTATAATGTACAAGGATACAAATAATTCTCCATATTTATTAATAACATATTGCGGACGTTTAAACATTTAAGCAACGTTTAGGAAATTTTCTTTAGCCCTTCTGAATCGCTCTAAAAACTTTCTAGATTTAATTTTATTCAAAACGAGTGTCTTCATAAGTGCATATTTAATAATGATATCCCTTCTTGATATGAATGATAAAGTAACAAAATTAGAGATAATTTACTCATTTATAATCACATTTTCGACAGCTCCTTAATGAAAAAAAATGCATACATGAATCAAGTTTTATTTGTCATTGTCGTGGGAAAGTGCATGTATACTTGATCCTAGTTCTGATAGAAAACGATTTAACAGGTCGTAGGTTAAAAATTTTCAAGGGCATGATAAGTCCATAATCCCGGTGGTCGAGGATCAATTTTAACAATTTTAAACCGTTCAATTTTAAGGTATTTTCTATGTGTATCCGCCTCTATACACTAGCGGTATTGGCCATTGCGTTACAAATCGAATGGTTGCACGATTGGAACCCATGAGGTATAAATCCTGCTGCTGACCCTTTGCGTTTGCTTTCCGATTGATTAGTATTAATATGGGATCTTTGAGTAAATTGTCTAAAACTGAAGATAATCTCTTTGTCGAGTGGGCATGTAAACAGTTGTCAAGACCATCTATGACAGACGCCAAAGGATGACAACGAATTCAATTTGTCTGACATCTAATTCATCCTTGCAGCATACCTTATGGATTGTAGACGTCACACGGCAGTCTCAATGCGCTAAAATTTTTAAACCCTATAATAACTTGAGCTAAAAAAAGGAATATTAGTGTTTATATAGAAGATAAGCAAGTTTTCATTTCTAACATTGGTTATTAGTTCGCCGACTGTTCATAGGATTAGAGAAAATTGCCGTATAACCTGAGTAGCCGTTTCGTAGACTCAACAACTGTCTACAAGCGTCAACATAATATAATCGTTACATTTGTATGTATTCCCGAGGTCGGTGGCGATGTTTACGGGCATAATTGGCGACTAGTGTAACACGTTGTCAAGGTTACGGCATAATGCTATACAAAAATATAAAAAAGAGACTTAAAGCAGAGATTCATGATCTTGTATAACATCTTAGTCACATCTAAAGCTTCATCATCATCATCGCACATAAACATAAACATAAACGCCAAGACGGTCGATCCTGTTGGGGTCGTCACATCCCTACGCCACGATTTAAATCTTGGTTTGTATATTTGTGCATCTATAAAATTAAGGCTTAATTTTACTCACAAATATTTTAGAAGTAAAATATAGTTACGACAGTTTCGGTTCTTTTGAATCTTATAACTGGATTGATTATAATTATAATGTATTTGTAAATTAATGCAAAGACCTACTTTCAAGCTAAAATGAAGGTTAAGTAAGATGAGATGTGATAAGATAAGCAAATTTTTAGGCTAAAAATATCAAATTACATGTTCACACAAAATGATACAATAAAAAGTGGTAGTGTAAAAATATTTTTATGCTCTTTTTTCCGAGGACATCAAATTAATTGCAATCATTGGATATCATCGTCAGCCTGTGTTAGTCCACTGTTGGGACATAGGCCTAATGCACGCTTTAGCCATTACGAGGTTTTAGACCGTATACAACCACGCTTACGTATAATTAACCGCTATAGGCAGAACAAGAAGAAGCTGTCGTAAAAATCACGTCAGGCAGTGGACATTAATTAACAAGTGTAATGACTAGGTGTCATTTATAATGTATAAGTAATAAAGTAAATAGCAGAGTTGAACTGCCTCCGTAGCCTAGTGGTATGGGCGTGTGCTTTAGAAACCGAGTCGTGGGTTCGAATCCTGCAGGGACTCAACAAATTTTCATTGTTGTTTCCTAGTTGGTTAGGGCATTTTGGGCCGATCACCCAATTGTCTGAAAAGTAAGATGATCCATGCGTCGGATGGGCATGTAAATAGTCGTCCCCACCAACCGCATTGGACCAGCGTGGTGGAATACGGTCCAAAACCCCTAATGGGTAGCGGTGTATTAGGGAGGCCTATGTCCAGCAGTGGACTATCACAGGCTGATGATGATGATGATGATGATGAAACTTTTGTAATAAAGCATGAACTCGATACCAGGCAAATGAAAAATAAACCTATCAATAATCAACAGGACGCTAGTTACGAATCTCCACTTCCCCTCTTTTTATAGAGAAAAAAATCCACTTACAATATTAAACTTTTCTATAACTAAAAACTAAAGTTTGGCTGAAATTATCACAAAAAACATAATAAACGGATTTAAAGTAATGTTCCGTGTTAGTTAAAGACATTAAAATGACGCAAAACATCAATCAGCAAAGGTCTGTATTAAGATAACTTTATCAATAACAAAGACTAATTCTGAGTATTGTACAAAAATTTTAAAAAATATATTAGAAACTGTCCTATTTCTAGGAAGATTTTTTGTGGATACACCAAGTCGAATACCTGTTTCAAAATTACATCGAATAAACGAGCCATTAACTTAATGCCTATGGCGCATAGCTACATATTGATTACATAAATAAGTATGCAACGAATCAAATTTCACAAAGGTCACTAATCATTATAAAACGTAGGCAAGTACAATTAGAATTCGAATGTGTTTAAATAATATAAGAAGCTATCTTGTGTGTTTTATAACAATACTAGCAATCCACAACCCCCCCCTTGTGGGTGGAATTTCGTAAAATCCGTTCTTAGCTGACCTCTACTCGGCAATAGAATTATTCCTACCAAATTTCAAGTCGCTACGCCTTATGTTTCCAGAAATGTTGAGACGATTCAATATATAGGTGGGAATCTCTTTTATATATATAGATAGATATTAAAAGCAAGTCTTGCTGTATTGTATGGAATGAACGTTCAAATATCTTTCTTTAATTAGAATTTATGGTAGCTTTAAGTCACCATATTTTACCGCAAACAGAAAATAACACAAACATTTTGTTAAGATTATAAGTCTTAAAGTCACTATATTAACAAATCAGTAAAAGTCAGTTAAACAATAACGATTATAGATTAATGAACAATAAAGGAATGTAGTTTTGTCTTTATCTATTGAAACGATTGACTAATCGATTAAATAATCTATTCATGGTAGCAGAGTTTCGTTGGAAAAACATAAGAAGGTTGTGTCACCTCATAAATAACTGTTTTTAAATGTGTGGTTATAATAGGCAATTGGAACATTAAATAGATATCAGATGTGTTTAAAATATGATATCTCAAGTATCTAGCTTGTGGGAATCGTAAGGTTATTCACTTTTTGTTAGCCTTTGGGAAAGTACTAAACTGAAATTCTATCGCTACTTACTACTAAACTAAATTTCCTCAACATAAAGATAAAAACTTATTATTATAAGTATCTTAATTTGTCGAGTGTCCGTCACGAATCTAATAAAGAAGTTTAATTATACTAGAGACGGCTCATGAGGCCTTAGCAGTATTAGCCGTTGCTTGGTTCGTTAACTTTGTGATTGTTTGTTTTATTTATTTCTTTACACATCGTGTATGAAAATATAGTACAATGGCGGTGATAATGCAAAGGGCGTTTCCAACTATTTAGCAAATTGAAGGTTAATTGATGGATATAAAATAAGAGAAAAAGATTTATATTCGTTTTCTAATTAATTAGGACGATACGTACCGATCAACCAATTGTCTGAAAAATAAGACGATCTTTGCGTCGGATGCGCATGTAAAGTCTTCTAGTGCGTTCATATTTCGGTTACCAATATATGTAGGCATATATAGGATATTAATTCTTGGAATTTACTACCGAACTAGTTCATCCATCGAATGCAGTTACCCTTTAGCTCGTGAGGTCAGATGCCTGTCACTCGCGTAACAACTAAAAATAAGATAAAACTGGATGGATTAGAAGCCAAACCCATGATAAATTAGGAAAACGGCTAAGAGAAAGAAGTTTAAATATTCTATAAATGTATGTCATTAAAAGTTTTTCACAGGTATATTAGTAGCAGTAAACTTTCGGCGTCGGGAAGTGACGACCCCATCGCCCGCTGTAGGTGCTTAGTCACTAGCAGCGCAGTCAGTCAACCGGTAAATGGCGGTCAATCCATTTTGAATAGGGCAAAGTCTAATTATAATTTAAGTAATTTTAATTCTATTTATAAGTTTCTGCCAAACTACAAACGCCAACCCGCTTGCCTAGCGTGGCGATTAGGGCAACCCTCCCAACTAAAATGACAGCCGCCATTAAAGTATGGCCCCCAGTTCCCGGCGGCCCTACCATTCCTGCCTACGGTAGCAGGTACGGTTACGGTGGGGCAGGGGTGCTAAGAATCCCCGGGTTACGGATAGCTACCAAACAATGGACTTGGCGACGTATAATGGACGTAGCCTGCGGCTTGATGAATATGTTCACGAACTCGAAATAGAACTGGAACGTATACGGTGGAACATTGTGGGACTCAGTGAAGTCCGTAGAGAGGGCGAAGACACTTTGACCCTTCAATCAGGCCACCTGTTCTACTATCGAGAGGGCGATAACCCCTCCCAAGGCGGTGTGGGTTTTCTCATAAATAAGACACTCGTGAACAACGTTGAGGAGATCTCCAGTGTATCAAGTCGAGTGGTGTATCTTATTCTGAGATTGACCAAGAAGTATACACTAAAGGTCTTACAAGTATATAGACCGACATCAGCGCACTCAGATTAACGGGTGGAAGCAGCCTACGACGATATAACCAAAGCCCCTGGTGTAGGTGGACTACCTATACTGAGGGAGCTCCGACGTATTTTCAACTCTGTAGTCAAATCTGGGAGGACCCCAAAGGCGTGGCACAGAAGTATTGTGGTTCTGTTAGTGAACTACAGACCAATATCGCTTCTGAGCCACGTCTACAAGTTATTTTCAAGGGTTATAACGATTCGCCTCGCTCATAGACTTGACGAATTCCAGCCGGTGGAACAGGCCGGTTTATATTCCACGCCACAATGTGTGTTCAAATACAAAACAGCCAAACTAGACCTATTCAGCTACATAGAGGCGTGAAGCAGGGGGATTTCATATTCTCAAAGCTGTTTACGAACGCACTAGAAGATGTTTTTAAGACCCTCAATAGGGAAGGACATGGAATTAACATAAATGAGGAGTACATCTCATGAAGATGTGAGATGTACCGAAGGACCGAGGGAAACCGAAGGGTTTGCGGACGATATAGTAATAATGGCTAAGTCGCTGCAGGAGTTCCAGAGTATGCTGACAAGTCTAAATGAATCGTCTCAACGAGTTGGTCTCTGCATGAATTTGGACAAGACAAAAGTCATGTTCAATACTCACATCACATCTGGATCGATTATCGTTGATCAGATACCTCTCGAAGTGGTTGATCATTACGTATACCTTGGACATAGTATCCAGTTGGGTAGAAACAACTTCAACAAGGAGGCCGATAGAAGAATTCAATTAGGCTGGGCAGCATTCCGGAGGTTGCGTCACGTCTTCTCGTTGCCTATATCGCAGAGCCTAAAGACGAAAGTCTTTGATCAGTGCGTCCTGCCCGTTCTGACCTACGGTGCTGAAACGTGGACACTAACTGTGAGTCTAACTGTAAGTTCAAAGTTGCTCAACGAGCTATGGAGAGGGCTATGCTCGGAGTTTCTCTTATAGATAAAATTCGTAATGAAGATATCCGTCGGAGAACCAAGGTTGGCAATGGGCTGGCCACATTGTCGCAGACCAGATAATCGCTGGAGTAAGCGGATTCTGCAGTGGATACCGCGATTAGCCAAACGAAGTGTAGGACGTCCCCCCGCCAGGTAGAGTGACGAACTCCGAAAAGTTGCTGGCAACAAATGGTTACATGTGGCCGAAGATCGGGTCAAATGGCGCGCCATGGAAGAGGCCTATGTCCAGCAGTGGACTGCCGCAGGCTATTGATTGATTTGATTGAAACTTTCAAAAAAAGAAATGCTCTATTTTTTACGTAAGACTCAGATAACGTTTTCATTCGTTTAACATCAACTGGTAAAATACAAAACGAATTCATACTTACAACGAACACTTTACACTATTATTAATCGACTTTATAATTAAGTTAGATGAGGTCAATCAATGCTTTGACAGAAATATTTCAACACTAATGACGGGCAAGTTTAATGATTAATATATCTACAATTATTTCTAAGGTTCACAATTCTCTTGTGAAACATTTATTTAAATATTATAATGATAATGAGTAAATCACTCGTTTGATGAAAAGAGTAATGGCGGACGTGGATGTTATCTCTAAATCGGCACACAATAAGGCGACTCTTGTTTACGCGGGAGCAGACGGTCGCTCGATCGTCGTACGGACCGGGGAAGTGCGCCAAAGTTCAGGCCCCCACAATTATTGCATTATCGCGGTCGTAAACTGCTGATAAACGCCAAATAGGTGGACACAATCGAACCTAGAGATGCATACGCCATTATTTATCGCTAGTACACGTTTTAGAATACTTTAAATGTTAAACAGCCTTAATACATTCGTAACAATCCTTAAACACGTATATATATCTCCTAAAAGAACCTATAATAATTGCTTTATTTGTAGTTGGTATAATAAATAATGTCCTCCTAGCCGACTTCGGCTACATTAAATAAAATCTGGCATTGATGGTCAGCTTTCTGCGTAGGAGACTTATCGAGTCATAAAAGCATATGAATGATAATCGTCAAGACTTGCGTAAGAGATAACAAGAACAGGACCAACTAATAACGTATCTATGGAACCGAAATATATAAAGCGAACTAGCTCTTTTCTTTAATCTAGGAAACAAAAACCACTACATTCAACATCAGCCTATTTTGAAAACGTACAGGGGAAGATACTGTGGTATAGTATTAAAGTAATTTTAAATCGATAAGTATAAGATTTCTTTGGATCCGATTACGTCAAAAACAAAATGTATATGAAGAAATTATTCGTAAGACTGTTCGACAGATGACAGTACCATGCAATGATAACTTTTAAAATAAAACTAAATATAAAATTCCAAATTTGCAACAAAAAACATTATAGATAGTTAAAGCACAAAACTTTACTAAAACACCTCAATGCAGGTTTCAATACAGCCACCAAGTAACCTGCTATATTCAAACCAATATAAACCAAAGCACTACATAATAAGTTAATCTTAAAAAATATTAAAAATGACAGCATAATTATAGACCAAACGTAGATGAAGAAATATTTCAAAGTCGCCCACGCAGTAACCAATACGGAATGGAAATAACCGCCGATTAAAACCTAGTTCGATCAACCGGTCTATGTTTACTCAAGCAGTAAGTTCAGCTTGGGAACTGCTCAGCTAAAAATTAATTTCAACAGTTGTCGATAAGGTAAAATATAATTTTGAGTAATTCAAGTGATTTGGACAATTTAGTAGCAATCTAGTAGACTACCTAGTAAAGTTTTAGGAGATTGCATGGAAAATTACTCCTATGTGAGGAACTTTTGAAATGTTTTAGGTAACTCTTAATACTTATTGTTTGATATATTCAGTATCGTAAAATTTAAGCGCTTAAAACTTTGATTAAGTAATAATGCGCATGATTTGTTTAGCTGCATTGGTTTATAAAACATTTTAACCAAACTACATAACACTACTTTGCCTTTTTGATACTAACAATTTTTTGTATACCAGGACTTTTACAAAAGGTTATCAAAAATACATGTAGTATTAAATAATGACAAGGTCGATGTCATAATTTATAAAAATTAAAGCAAAACAAGTCACAAACAAGCAAACATAAAACTTTAGGGCGTACAAATTGTTTGTCTCCACTTCTTAACATCGTAGAGCAAAAATTTGAATCTATTGATTTTACAAAATTAAATGAAATTGATTGAAGTCGGTGTTGAAGCAGTTTTCTATAAGGAATGGTGAAATATTACGAAACTCACCGGCATGAGGAGTAACCAGCTAATGTTGGATGAGGCGGACAGTGCTGTACGGAATCCAGCACAACAAAACACTGTATTAACTGTATAAATAGCCAACAACTCACTAGAAAATTGTCGTTTCTCAACACTCACTCGTCCACAACGTTTTGAAGACAAATAAAATCAGTTTTAAAGACAGATAGTGTAGTCTATTTGGTCTCTAGAGTTGTTATGAACTAGCGAGCTAGCGGCCGCGACCGCGTGCGACGCAGCGCCTGCGGTAGGGGGTACACGCTGCGTTAATTAATTGACAACTTTAACTAATATTTAATATTATTATAGTAAACATGAATATTCGGTTTTACTGCTTGCATGTACTTTAATTGTATTTATAATGATGAATAAATGGGCAATTAAGGGATGATCAGCCTGTGTTAGTCCACTGCTGGACATGGGCCTCCCCTAAAACACCCCAATATATTAGGGGGTTTTGGACTGTAACACACCACGCTGGTCCAATACGATTTGGTGGGTGAACCGACTTTTTACATGCCCATTCGACGCATGGATCATCTTACTTTTCATACAATTGGGTGATCGGCCCAAAATTGCCTTAACCAACTAGGGAACAACAATGAAATTTGTTGCGTCCCCGCAGGATTCGAACCTACGACCTCGGGTTTCTAAAGTTCACGCCCATACTACTAGGCTACGGAGGCAGGTTATATCATCATTTATACTAATTGTTACATCTTCGATGAAAACTATACTACGAATCAAGTAATGTTGATGATCAATATTCACGCATTTTCTGACCACTTTCTACCATTTGAAACTGGTCACCCTAATATCGACTCTAACATTAAACCGGTCGCGGGTTATTAGAGTCGACTATTCCAACTCAATTCTTCCGGCCATCTACATTTTTTCATAGACAACAACTACCTTCTATTAAGCGACAGTTTCGTTTGTTTTGGTTTTTTTACTTTCTTATTTAAATAACCAGTTTCAAGTTATTTGCTATTTGATTATATTAAAAACTTTTGGCATAAACACGTGAGATCTTTATTTTTAAATATACAAATGAAATGCAAAAATAATGTCTTGTTCGTAATTTGATACGGTATTTCTAACTGTAAAACCTACCTATAAACAGGAGTATGAGAGTGAAAAGGACAAGTAAACTAAGTTATACTTTCTGTTGCATACGCGAATACCACACACGATAAATAACACAATTTTTACCTTTAATTACTTTACAATTAATCAATATTATACCTGACGTTTCATACCCTCCCTGGGAAGGGTTTGTAAAGTAAATAATAAACGCGATAAAATCCGTAATAATTGTCTAAATTAGGTTAAAATGACTATTATAAAATTTCGATTATTACTTTAAACGCATGTTTATACATCTTTTTTATATTATGTCCTGGACAAATACACGCACGATATGGTCCCTACTATAAAAAGTGTGCTATTCAAGCATAAAAAATAAACTTATTTAACCCGATTGAAGTCTACTGGGAAGGGATTAAACACTTCTGTCTGCCCGTAATTAGATTTACTCGATGTAAACATGCAACGAACGCTTTTAATATCTAGCATTATTATTTATGCAGGGGGAGTATTGTTTTTACCTATATATTTATATTATAAGTTATAGTGTTCATTATATATATACAAAGTAATTTTCTTAAAAGTTATTGGCAGTCTTCAGCGAGCTATAAAAGTGTTCTTGTTAACAGAAACCCAACCAAATAGGTTATCAAGCAGTAGTGTGTAATACTGCTGTATTTAGATTTGTTGATGCGTTCGGACAGGTGAGCAAATTTGTTCACTAAAATAAGGATGACTGGTAATACATCAAAACTATGGTGGTTGTGAATGGTTATTTTTAATATAAAGATAAGACAAACAAGATCACACACCCAAGCGATCCATTTTCTGTAAACAAGTTGAACTAGAGCAATTTATTGTTTTATTGCGAAAATAGCAAGTTTTCTTATAAATGTAGTAACAATATTATCATGTAATTGTCACAATAAAATTACGGACCCTTATTTAAAATGGAAATATGGAATTTCCATCTACTTCTATTTTCATATTTTTGCAATTTGTACTTTGAACATTTCAATTGATCATTAGGTTTTTTTTGTACAATTAACTAACAACACTATTTTTTCCGCGCATTAACGGCGCACGCGTCGTCTGAGATGTCTATGTTATTTTTAACCCTTTGAAGACCGTATTGAGTGGTAAATAAATAAATAAATTACCTTTGCGGGGGCAAGGCGTGGCATGGCGAGCCGGCGGCTGGGCCTTGCTACTGCCACGCCGATGAGGGCGTCGCAGAGGGCGCGCAGGCCGCTGCCACTGCCACTCTCGGTGGCAGCGTCACCTGTCGCAGCCTCCTCGGCCGTGCCACACGCGGCGTTGCCAAGTGCGGCGCGAACTACGCTGCAACTGGCCGCCCTTGAACGGCCCCCGGTCGCGTCTGCACCACATCATCATTATGACTTATTTTATTATTTTATTACTTTTGTTGACTCTAATAAGCGCAGTGGCTAGTGAAAGACCGACGAAATAGACATGTCATCCCGTGCCCTTATAAAAATTGAGTTTATGACATCGAGTCATGTTTGATTATAACACGAAAACAGCAACCCTCGATCAGTGTTAAAACATGGCATAATAGTATCTAAAAGTTAACGCTATCTCACACTTTTAGGATTAATCATAATTTGTAAGATACGAAATGGAACAGTACTGTGAGTGGCGCTATTGGACTTATGACACTACGGTTCTATAGAAATATGAATCTGTCGATCATAACAAATCTTCTGCAAGATACTTTATATTGTTTTCCTCTATAGGTAATCTTTTTAATTGTTTAATAGTGGGAAATATTTTAAATTAGCGTTGAATTCAGAGAACTTATTAGATTATCTTAACAAATAAATTTCAAAGTTGACGTTGATATAATACCAATACTATCACTGATTTGCTGCTCTAGAATCCGTTTTGGATTCATTAACAAGTGTCAATAACACTGATACGGGTGTTATTACGTAGAAGACGTAATCGGGTGGCGACAGGAGAAAAATATTAGTGAATTTAGCGATTCTCCCTACATCATTCTTTTGAGATCGAAGTTATCTTAATATAAATTAATAACTGACAGCACATAAATGACTTCATTTGACGACATATCTTTGCATAGTCAACCAGTTTAGTTTTACATGTCTTCTGATTTCGACAGTTAATAAGAAAAGACGGGAGGCAGAATTGTGTTTCACGCTATTTCCCATAAAACAGTCACTTTATATTAAAGTGTTTTAAACTCATAAATTTTTGCTCACGTAATTAACGTATCGTCTAGGTACCAGCTAAAATTATGTTGAAATGAACTAACGCTGGTATTCCGCTGGCGCTTTTACGCCCATAACTTTCCTACATTATCAACACATTTAGTAAAACGTGTTCTTTTTAAAGTTACACTACTTTTGGCGCGTTAGGGAAAGCGATGAGAGCATTTTTGACGATGCGCTCGCGTATCATCACTAGAAAACGAAGTTAGTAACAGTAATTTTTTTCTGATATTTAAATTTACTTTATTTAATAAGATAATGAGTTTAATTAAAAACATGATGTAATGATTAAGAAGAAGTTTCAAACCCAGATTATAGATTAAGTAACCGCTGGTTTTTGTATTACAAATAATGTGTTCAAGCCGGCTGCTGATGCAAAACAACAAAAACGCAAAATAAACTGGTAATACAGTTGCTACGATAATCGGCGGCCTAACATGGCGTATGGCAAAGACACCTTCCTAAATTTCTTTTAAAATACTGTCGCTATAGCACATATTACTGCAAGTTTAAATCAATAGAAAATTGAACAAAAGCAGCAGAATTTGAACTTTTAATTAAATTTTACTGACACGAGTGTGTATATACAAAATAAATAGCGCTTCTAGCTCCAAACTATTATATAACACAAGTAAAGATAAGTCGGATTCATAGCATCGCTGACATTTGAAACCCAATCTCTCAGTGGTTGCTCTTAACACGGGATTGCATGGCGTAGGAAATAAATAAAGCGCAAACATTAAGCTCAGGCTAAAATAGACCGTATGCATAAACAATAAGACTGAAAATTGTTCAAGGGAATGGGTTAATCAGATGTAATTCGATACGAATTGAGTGCGTGCGTGCTGCGTCCTAACATGCTTATTAGGTTTGAGATTACGGAATAACAGGACAGGTTTTAGCATAATGAAGGTTTAATACTATATGTTATTCTTATTGTCAACTGAGTGTAATCAATACAGATTTGAAATATTTTAAACTTGGATAAAAATAAGAAAATTTTGAGAATATAATGGATGTTAGACGTATATCGAAGGAATCCTTGAAAATGTAGAAAACAACACCTTCAGTTATAGTAGAATAGGTGATATCTAAGATAATGGTACAGGGAGAGCTACCGGTATAAACAGTAATGATCGATAATTCGCTTAAATTGCTCGAATCCTTAAGAGAATCATTTGCAAAAGCAATTAAACAGACATTAATTACCGAGCAAGTATAATAAGGCAGTACTTGCTACAAAAACCGCTTCGTAACTAGTGAAGTCATTATATCCCCTTTAATCAGGTTGGAATAAAATAGATATCAGTAGAAAATCCTGATTGCATAGGAGTATCTAATAATTTTCTAAAGAAAATTGACGTGCAAACGTAAAAGATAGCAAATAGAATATGAAATTCATTAGCACATATTTTACTTAGTGTACCTAGTTAAGGATGTCTCAAAATCAAACAAGGAGGAAAAATGTTCATCTCCGATCAGCTGACGTAATGGTTCTTGAATGAAATAAATGCCACCAGACATCATATATCATCGATGACTTAAACATTTGATAATTTTATTAGTATTGTTATTCAAAACAGGCTAAATACATTACAGTTCTGAACCGCTAGAAACCGAATTAGACAGGTCACCTTCCAGGTGAGTTGGTGTTTCGTAGTCAAACATGCTCTCGTAAATTTTTGTTAAATATATTTACGCCATTGTCTACATAATCCTTGTGAACAACTGACTTTTTATATATATTTTAAATATTGCGCAGAAACCAACAATTTAAATGGGTAAAACAAAACTGAATTTTAATGGTTACAAGTGTACAATAACTGATGTGGGAGAAATAGAAATATGTACAAAAAAAGTAACTGACGACAACTATTTGCGTCATTACTAGGTTCGCATTAAGTTTAAGACATTATTATTAGCATGAGGACCAAAAAAGAAATCTGTTTTGAACCGTAAAATAAATATAAATACTTTAGAAATTCCGCCACAGAAAGAGTCAATATAAAATAATTCAAGCAAATACAGGAGCAGCCCACTCACCCGAGACGGCGAACTGAACCGTGAGCAGGGCCTCCATGAGGCGCACCAGCAGTCGGGTCTCCGTGGCGGAGCACCGCTCCCCACAGAGCCGGTGCAGCAGCAGCTTCAGGAGGCCGTAGCTGTGCACCAGCACCCGCTCCCCGGCCACGTACCTCCGGAACAGCGGGCTGTACAGGCACAGTCCGGCGCACGACTTCCAAAAAGCACCGATATTCTTCAGCGACTCTAAATAATCCTCGGACGGTACGTCCCCATATTCCACCGGTGCCGGCGCATCCACTTCTAGAACCTGGATCTCTTGCGTTAGATCGCAAAGCTCCTCGAACTTCTCCGGCGGCAGCATCTCCTTGTATAACCGGTAGCACTTTTCCGTCATCTCCGACAAAGACTTGAACAGCATCTGAACGGAAGAGAGCGTGCTCATGTCGCGGAAGTATGGCAGTTGCGCGTTCTCCTTCATCAGCTTGTAGATCTCCACTATGATGGCGATCTCTAGAATCGCGCAGCACTGGTTCGAGAACTCCGGCAAAGAGACCAATTCTAGCACGTAGCTCAGCCCTCCTTTCTGTATGAACTGCTCAGCGAACGGCACAGTGTTCAAGAGACTCGCGAAGATGTTCAGACAGGAGACCGTCAAGAAGTAGGCCGACTCCTCCTGTCTGATGATGTAGCGGTGCTTGGACACGATGAAAGTGGGGTAGATCACGCTGAACAGCAGCTCGTACTTCATCTCGGTGCGACACTTGGGGGTCACCTTGAGGAGGTGACTGACGGTGGCGTGGAGGACGTTGTTGTGATTGTCCAACTGCAGCAGCGAGTTGTAGTGGATCAGAAACGACCACACGCTCTTCCTCTCGATAGGACTCACGCCGTGCGAGCAGTATTTCCTGGCCGGGTCTCTGCCGTCGTCGCACGGCTCGCAGATGGAACACGGCAGCTGGTCCGTGACGCGCGGTATGAGAATGCTCGAGCCCAGGTCGCCGTACACCGTGCGCTCCAGGAGCTGCAGACAGCGCGGCGCCGCGCCGCTGTGCGTCAACATGAGCCTCACGACGCACTCCATGAGGAAGCCCGGCGAGAAGCAGCAGCAGACGCCGCACTTGAGCATCTCGCGCAGGATCTTGGTCCGCAGCGGCGCCTGCGCGGAGACCTCCTCGTCGGCCACGAGCGCCGTGAGCGTGCCGTAGAGCACGGAGACGCAGCAGGCGGCGGGCAGCGGCGGGCCGGGCGCCGCCTCGCCCAGCAGCCCGTGGTGGTGGTGCATGCCGGCCGCCACGCGCTGCCGGCACGCCTTGTGGCGCGCGCGCCCGCACGCCGCCGTGTGCACCACCTCGCTGCGCACGCGCTTCATCCCGCTCACCAGCTTGCCGATCGACTCGACCAGCTTCGTGATCAGCGCCACGCTCGCCTCCCGCTCCACGCCCGGAATCCTTATCATCAGCTCGATGCACTCCTTCAGGAGACCCCCTTTCAAGCACTCCCCGTACAGTTTGAACTGCTCCGTGAACTCGCGCAGTCTGTCGACCGTCCGACACTGCATCAGAAGGCAATGGAAGAAGGCCGTGATGGAATACGCTATACCGAACACATATTTCAACAAATTCTCCGCTTCACTCTCGTTCAATTTCTCTACTTCTTTGGCACGTGCGGAGCTCTCCTCTCTACTATTGTATCTACTGCTCGACTTACAAATGATATCTTCGAGAATCCTAAGTAACATAGGCAATATTCCGTTATTGATCAACTTGGCACAGAGATCCGAATGTATGAGCACTTTGTCTAAAGACACGATGAGGAGTTCCGTCAGGGCGAGCTTAATTTTGGACACCTCTTCGCTGCCGTAGTTCGATATCGCCGGCAGAGATCCGAACTGTATCGAGCATAGGTTCCTCAGAGAGAAATTGATGCACTGCATGGAGATCTGCGAGCCCTCGGAGCCGGTGAGGCTGCTCTCGGCTTTGCACAGCTCCTGCAGCAGATCGATGATGAGGAGCGTGAACTCGAAGCTTGATATCTCAGCGTTGATGATCTCCTTGTGCTTGTCCTTCATGTAATCGTCCGCTTTCGGTTTGAGTTTGCGCGGAGTGTGGAAGGGATCTGCGTAGAAGAGCTCTCGGTCGTTGGGCGAGCGGCCGGGCGAGTTGAAGTACTCGAAGTCGTCCTCCGGCGAGCACACCTTCATGGTCAGCGACTTGTTCAGGATCTGCAGGTCGTCGTTCGAATCCGCCGTTTCGGTGGACAGCTCCGAATCGACCGTGGAGCGCCTCCTGCCCTTGCCCTCTCCAACGTCTTGTCTAGTGACGCCATTCTGTTTTGTTCTAGCAATAAGGAATCAAGATCATTGTTAAGTCGTTTTTAGTTAAAATCCTATAAACAGCTTAATAAGACGGCAGGGGAAGTATTAATACAATTCAATCAGACATACCTTGAAACTGTCGAGCCCTTATCAGACGAACTCGAATTCGCTTTCATCGCTTGGTTAAACTTTTGACTGGACCAAATTCTGAAAACAAATAAAAACGTAAGCTATTGAAATAAGAGCTATCTTCTGCGAATGCCGAGATTGAAATCTAACCTTTACTCTCAACTTCATCAATTATCGTGAGAAATTATGTAGATAAAATTTTGTCCACTTAGCTATTTATAGACTTTTTAATACGCAATCGATATTTTAATATATGTAGAATTTTTTCCTGCTATTTAAAAATGATTTTTCGCTATGAAATAATTTTGTGTTAGAATTTCTTTCTTTTTATTATTCACCAAACTTTTAAAAGGGCCCCATGCCTCAGATGGGAAAGTAAAATATCAATCAAGCTTTTTATCTTTGATTTCAGCTACATACTTTATTCATCATCATCATCATCAGCCTTTGATAGTCCACTGCTGGACATAAGCCTCCCCTAATACACCCCTATCCATTAGGGGGTTTTTGGACCCACCACGCTGGTCCAATGCGGGTTGGTGGGTGGACCGACTTTTTACATGCCCATCCGACGCATGGATCATCTTACTTTTCAGACAAATGGGTGATCGGCCCAAATTACCCTAACCAACTAGGAAACAACAATGAAAATTTTGTTGAGTCCCCGCAGGATTAGAACCCACGACCTCCGGATAGCACATGCCTATACCACTAGGCTACGGAGGCAGTCGCTTACTTTATTGCATGATAATAAATATATAGCATATGGCCTATGGTGCAGCCTTCAAACCGGATCATGGAGTAATAGCCAAATACATTATCCACCGCGATGGTTGCTACCCCAGGTACAATATATAAAATCATGATTAGTACCTGATTATTTGTACAACATAGCATGTACAAGAATCAATTATACAACAAGATATCTATTTAGCTAAACTAATGCGAATAATAATTTATGCTAATATATAATGTGCGTATCTATAAATATGTTACGCAGCATTGTGAAACACAAGCCGCCATCTTCGACGAGACCTTGAAACTACTAAACTGAACAGGCCTAAAACAAGGAGAAACAAGTTTTCAATAAATATTTACAACTTTTTTTTTATGTGCGTAAAATTTTATTAATGCATATTTAAAATAATTGCTACGCCGTCTAGTTTTATTTTATTGAACATGTTATTTGTCAAGCGGTCTGTTTGACTATGTAACCTTTTGTAATTGTAATCTTTGGGATCATAATATTCATACATTGACAGTTTTTTTAGACGCTAGTTTGAACTTTAAATATATATAGTGGATCATACATAACGTTAATATTAAAACTAGTTTCAGATATAGAATTTAACGTATGACGCAATTTTTAATGTCAAAAAACAATTCTCACGCTGAACTAATTTCTTACGCATACATTACGGTTTTAGCCCACCATGAATAATGTTAATGTGGATTTGAAGTATTAATTAGCAAGCAGTAGTAAAGACGGAATCAAACACAGCTAAAACTGTATAATAAAGTTATATAGTTATGTTCAAAAACAAGGTCAGATGAAGTCAGATTACAGCCTATTCGTACGACATGATGGTCACCTACAGTTAGACGACGTGATGGTTTCTAGTTAGTTAAAATCAAATATCTTTATTCATCCGCCTCAATGGTCTAGCGGTAGTGGGCACTCGCTTTATAAATCGGAGATCGTGGGTTTGAATTCGGCTGGAAAAACAACCTTGTGTTATTGTCGTTTTCTGGTTGATTAGAACAGATTGGGCCTATTACTCAATTGTCTGAAAAGTAAGCTGATGATGATCTTTAATAAATATAGAAGCATTAAACTTTCCTATTGATTGTCAAATAAACAACTACCGGTTAAATTACCTTGTTGGTTTGGTAAAATTTAGTGCTGTTTGTTATAGGATGTCAGTTCGTCTAATTTAACCTTTCTTGTTTCAAAATTGAGAAGTTAGTCGCTATGTGTAAAAACTATCAAAAACATGATTACTATAGCAAAGCCAAATAAGATGGTTTAAACGTAAACGAAGTAACCGTCAATCAGAAATTGACATCTCGGTGACAATTCATCAAAAACAACAATAGACATTGCCCCTTCGTTCATGTCCGGCTAGATTTCAGGGAGTAGGCAGTGATGAGGAGTATACCTCTGCGAGAAGAGGTGCTGGATGGGGGGCCTCCTCGGGCGGCGCAGCGGGCCCCGGGCTGCGCGCGGCGGAGGCGCGGCCGCGGGGGCGCAGGCCCACAGCTCGCCGAACAGCCACACCAGCACCGAGCTCAGCTGGCGGCAGCACGAGAGGCCCTGCGCACCGGAACGGACGGTGATTGAAGAACGAAGTAAAATAAAGGCAAAGACAAAGGAATAAGAAAGAGTATGTTTCACGGATAGACGGATAGTTCTCAAGTACCTACAAGTAAAACTAATTTTGTTACAGACATATTTTTTACATAAGCTAATATACATTAGCCCCAACTTAGTAACATATAAACTAACATAAAAAATGACAGATTGATCGACACTTCAAATATTATTGCAGCATTATATTTTAAAACTAATTTCATAATGCAAGTATTTTGCATATTCAAGGTCATCAGGACTGGCGGACGTCAATCAGAACCGGCAAAAAAACCCGGTACCTACATTTAAATAATCTCAAGTTGAGTATTACAAGTGTTGACGTAAAGTCCAACCAGATATAACCTTTGACCGCGCAAAGACAACACGCAGATATGGAGATATGACGGCGAATGAAATTAAATTCCTGTTACAAAGCAAACGCAATAATGAACGCGCCGCCGTGGTTCAGTGACCGACGGCCGACCGTGCACCGTTTGGGGACCGGTTTCAATCCGAAAATGGGTCAGCAAGAGAATAGCACACGCAAAAGGCGAAAGCGCCTCAGTTTTAAAATAAACAGAAAAACTGGGCTTTATGCGTTTAAATAACGTAATAATTAAATTAAGCACCAATTAAATGAATTTTCATAATATCAGCAAATCAAAGCTCACCGATGAAACCGTGTTTACGAGTCGCAATAAACAGTTCTCATTCCACTATCTGTTGCTTACGTGAACACTATACCTGATAAACAATACAGTTTAAATCATTTAATCGCGTTTAATTACTTTACAATTATTTAAAAACCCTTCCCAGGTCAACTGTCGGTCCCAAGACCTTGAAATTTAATTATTTACTCTAGTCCTCTTGCACCCTCCTGCATCCTCCACAGGCTGATGATGATGAACCAAGGAATAATGACTTTTTATTTTCAGAAAACAACTCAGTCAATTTACGAATAAACAAATAGCGGATCATCATTATCATCATCAGCCTGTGATAGTCCACAGCTGGACATAGGCCTCCCCTAATGCACCCCTATCTATACGGGGTTTTTGGACCGTATCTCACCACAATGATCCAATGCGGGTTGGTGGGTGGACCGAATTTTTACGTGCCCTTCCGAAGCATGGATCATCTTACTTTTCAGACAATTGGGCGATCGGCCCAAATTAGGAAACTAGGAACCAACAATTAGGAGCCAACTAGGAAACAACAATGAAAATTTATTGAGTCCCCACAGGATTCGAACCCACGACCTCCGGTTTCTAAAGCATACGCCCATACCATTAAGCTACGGAGGCAGTTAACAACAATAAATTACCATAACAACATTCTTTTGAGATTTGCATTTAGGTTTCAAATATAGAGCCAGGAAGCTGCCTGAATGCTGTGACGCACAAAAACCGGTGATGCGAACCAAAGTTTATTACTTACCGAATGATCTAAATTCCACTATTTCAAGAGCGATTTAAATTGCAGCCGATGCCCTTTTGCTGTATGAGAAATTTTAAAATTTCGATTGTTTTTTTTTAAACCAGAAATAACATTTTTATAGTTAACTCGAAGCAGGTTTCAAAATTGAAGTAATAATTTTGATTATAAACGTCACTTATCTAGAATCATATAAAATTAAGTATAAAGAGACAAACTTTTTCTTTTATGTAACATCATTTGACAACAGATAATGATTTTCTGTGTTCCAATTCACGATAATTTAGTTTCAATACAATCTTTGGATGGTTGAATTCGATTTTATAATGTAAGTAAACAAAAATAGACAACAATGAAATAATTAATTTAATACAATCACCATTAGCTTTGATTTGGCATAGTTTCACACCATAGACTAGGGATCTGCAGAATGAATCAATCAATTAACGTAGTTTTTATATCTCTATATAGATACAGCCACATATCTAAACCTACATCTATATATAGATATCGAGCAATAGAAACTTAAATTCATGAATATAATCTTAGTTCAGTCTAGAAAAAGTTCTGAAGCGCTATCAATGCGAGATAGGGTATCGCTTACGCAAAACTAATAAAATTACGATGACAGTGCGACACGTGTCTGTTTCGGTGCAAGGGTCACTGATGTCTATATTTCTTTGAAATAACCTCTCAGAGATATAACATAAAGCTTTTGAATGATATTTAACTTATTGAGACATTATAAAGGGAAGGAATGCTGAACCAACCGAATAAATAGATATTTTGGGACGATAGCACACCATTTAGAGGCAAATTAAGCAAAGCTTACACTATGGCGACTAGACGATTGAGAAATACATAAATCTACTATTCTTCTGTAAATAAAAACCAAAAATATAGATAAAAACACCCAGACCCGTGAGAAACTATGTTCATCACACAATATTTTTCGCGTTGTGAGAGTGGAATCCATACTGCAAGAAGACAAGTTTATAGAACATAAATGCAAGGTGAAGAGAAGCAATGGAAAGGAGTGCAACCTCGACCCCGAGCTGGCTGAGCAGCGCGAGGCAGCGCCACGCCACGCCCGCCAGCAGGTAGCGGCGCAGCGTCTCCGCCGGCGGCGCAGCCAGCGCGCAGCTCAGCGCGCTCACGCCCTTGGACCACCGCCATCCTGCGCAAGGATATTACTGATGTACCAGTAAAGGAATTCATTAGACTAAGTGAATACATTAATCACTCCCTAAATTGACATGGAACCTAGTTAAAAGTTTTTACGCGAAGCAACTGACATCTGACCGCCGTATTCCGGAAAATAATGACGAAAAAAATTAAATCATAAAAAATATCTATGGCTGTCAAGACCGACTTTCACGTACCCATCCGACGCATTATTCGCCTTACCCTTTAGATATTAGGATGATGGGCCCTTATTACCCTAACCATCCAGAAAATCGAGATAATGCAAAGTTACATGCCTGCAAAAACCCAAGCTCTAGTTTTTAATGCGAGAGCCAATAGCAATAGGCCTCGAAGGTAGCCGTATAACAGTGTTATTATTTTATTACCATAAATTCAAACTTAAATAGACTTTACGACTTTAGGACAAAATCGAACCGCCTTTCTCTAGTGAAATACATAACTTTAGGAATTAACACATCAGTTTAAACCTATCATATAAGAGGTAGGAACTTTTACCTTCATGCTCCGTAGAGCTATCTCCGAGTGAGGCGAGCGGGTGGTGCGCGAGCGGCGCCAGGGGCACCGCGTAGTGTGCATTCACTGAGGAGGTCACCCGGTGGATGCCACACAGCAGCTCGCATCCCACCAGCGTCACCACACCACTTACAGGACTGGTGGTGACCACAAAAAGGCATACATATTAGACATTAGCAGAAAATCTGAGGATAAAGACAAGGCAAATATCATCAGAGGTCTTTATTAAAAAATAGCATTTCGTCCACGGCTCTGCCCGTATTTTCTATAAAATTTTCCTATAGAAAAAATATATAATAGCCTATGTTACGCGTGGTGAGTGTAGCTTTCTGTGAAAGATTTTTTTTTAAAGGCACAATAGTTTTTGAGTATATTAATTACAAACATACACACAAACATACACACAAAAATACAAATCTTCTCTCTTTAATCTTAGTATAGATAAAAACATGGCTAGTAAAAGTAATATGTTTCTAATTGGTACTAGTTGGTGATGTTGTACAGGATTAGGACATAAATTAAACTAGTATTTGTATTTAAGTAATACAATATAATATATTGAATATTTTAAACCGAATTGTTTCGAAACAAATAACCTCGGCTAAACGACGACTTTAAATGCTAATTAAAACGTAAGCGACGACTTGAAATGTGTCGAAATTATTACTATCAATGTGGTCCAAAAATAGAATTCCTATTTAAAAATAACGATAACCTCATATATATAATCGGTCATTTGGTAATTTGCACATATCACTGAACAAAAGAGACCAAAGCATGCGATAAAACTATGCACACAGTATAACCTATTTACTTAATTTACTTACAAGTCGAGCACAATCGAGGTACGTACCAGAATTTGATGAGCTCCTTGGGGTCGACACCTTCCTCCAACCTGATCAGAAACTCCGCCAGGAACAGGTCCAACCATGTCGTTTTCTGTTAACAAAAAAACAAATGAAATTAAATTATATCATGAGGGCTAAATATTATTTGTAATTCATTCAGCGACAAAACGAGCAGGGCGCTCATCTGATGGTAAGAATAAAGCAACAAAATGCCCTACTCATGAGAAATGCATAATAAAATTGAAATTTAGGATGGCATGTCTTGTTTACCCAGTAATTACCCTGGTTACGGACCCCTTTAAATATAGTAGTGTTTTAATACTAATGCGGCTAGTAGCACTTCCCGAGACGATCGCCTGTCGCCTAAGTATACATTATCTAAAATGACAAAGTCAATACCTCATACGTCCCGGTCTCAGCTTTGAAGAAGTGGTCCCAAAAAACCTTCAAGGAGTCCGGCTCCTCCTCCGTCGCCATTAGCACCGCGGCTCCACCTGAAACAGAATATGACATATATGCTAATAATACAATTGGTGTCTGTTTGCAATATTAAAATAACCGTTTTTAAACAAGTAAATAATCATATGTAAAAAAGCAACATTTTAACCTGTCCGTTTGTTCTGAATAATCTTTGGAATGGCTGGTCCGATTTCGATGGGATTTTTACTAAAAACATAGCTGAGGTAATTAGGAGTAACCAGGCTACATTTATTTTAAATATATATATATTTAAATTTTCCACGCAGACGAAGTCGCGGGCAACAGCTAGTATATGGTAATAACAAACACCTTAGAAAAATAAGAATTGTAATTAACGTAAACATTGTCAATGTCAAACACGATTTGCGTCAAAAACTGAGGCACTGTTACTGGTCAAACATCGCTTGGTGATTAAAAATGGCCGCGGCCCACCAATGAGAACTTGTGTTTCAGGCGCCATTTGAGTTTAAGAAATGTAAACAACAATTCCGTTCTGAAGTAATTTTTCAAAACATTTCAGAGTGTGAATTGACCATAATTCATTTAACGCAGCAGTACTGTGAAAGCACTGCTGTGTTCCGGTTTAAAGGGCACCGTAGCCAGCTTATTTACTGGGTGAATGAGACTTAACATCCTATGTCTCACTGAAGGCAGCGCGTTGGCCATACCACTGGTATTGCCAATGTACATGGGCGTCGGTGACTACTTCTCATTAGGTGGCCCGACTGCTCGTCTGCCTGCGTATGCCATAAAAAAAAACTTTGCCATCGGTAAATGTAAACGAAACATAAAACCGAATTATTTACATCATGAATAAATATAAAAACCGTAGTCTGCTTTCAGCAGATTTTTCAAGCTAAGTATCTTAAGGAAGAGAAAAAATATTTAAAAAATACCTGTGTGTATAAGAGAGCGAAATACACTAATTAAATGATTTTTTAAAATGCCCACTTTTTTGGGAAAATCCACAGACCAGATTTACCACAATCTTGGGTGTCATGTGATTTATTTAGAACAGGTAAAATGTGTCGTTTACTAGTATTAAGACATGAAAAAAATAATATATTTAGAATCATTGAGTAATCATTACTGTCTCCGTAGCCTAGTGGTATGGGCGTTTGCTTTAGAAACCGGAGGTCGTGGATTCGAATCCTGCGGGGACTCAACAAATTTTATTGTTGATTCCTAGTTGGTTAGGGCAATTTGGGCCGATCACCAATTGTCTGAAAACTAAGACGATCCATGCGTCGGATGGGTTTGTAAAGTCGTCCACCCACCAACCCGCATTGGACCAGCGTGGTGGGATACGGTCCAAACCCTCTAATGGATAGGGGTGTATTAGGGGAGGCCTATGTCCAGCAGTGGACTATCAGAGGCTGATCGTGATGATGATGATGATGAATTTGTAATCTTCAAAAAGGCTTCTTTAATTTGCAGTTTAATCTTTAAATAAATCATGAGAGCCCGCATAATAATTAATATAACGACATTCTCCTGATGGTAAGTGAAAAGTGTCGCTCATAAGAAATGCAGCGTATGGTCACAAGAAGGCTCAATGACCTGAGACCAAGGTTAATATGGTTGTATTTAATTCGAAATACAGTAGTGTTTTCCTACTATGGCTTTGCAGCAGAAATAGGCATCGCGTGGTACTTCCTCTTCAAAAGGGATCGCCTTAAAAGGTCGAAGATACTTAATTGATTTACGGCACCGAAGAAATGGTGACAATGAGAGAACTATTTGTAAGTATCCCTCTCGCATTTCTTTACAACTAAACTTATAAGGAAAAAAATAGGACACACCTAAAGCTCCTTAATTTGTTCCAATCATTTTAGTTAAGGTTGAGAATGTTCAATGTTCTGTTAAATAAACTATGTCTTATTTAAAAGAACATTGTTTATTATCTATTAAAAGACAAAGCTAAAAACAATTAGCCTTTTTAGTGAACTACACTTAAGCTAACATACATGCGGAGTAAACAAAACCAACCACTAATTGAACAGGGACAGGGCGCACTTATGAGTGAAACATCGGGTGTTGGTTGCACGATCCGAATTAGAAAAGTGCACAATGTCATTTAGCCGAGTTATTTCCGCTGTTCTATCCACTCGAACTATAGTTTAAAACCATAATTGCATATAATCTTTACCCTGAATCATAGTTAACATCTTTACAAACCGAAATAAAAACAAGAAGCCGGTTTTAAAACTTCTAAGCGTGTAGCGATGTATTAATAACAAAAAGGTTAAATTACCTCTTTACCCAATTTTACTTATACCAAAGAAAAACTATAGGCAAAGACCTAAATTCGTACCTATATTTACTATCAAGGGAGTCTTTTTTCTTATGATTTGATAAAGTTATTGATATTGAAGACAAAAACTGTTTACCTTGAACCGCTTAGGAGAGCGTTGCAGCCGAACAACGGATTGTTGTGAATCAGGGTCGACTTAATAATAACAGGCTGCAAATTTTCGCTTACTCACTTCAAAACAATAACCGTTCAGTAAATATATCTTTGTCTATAAAACGGGAAAAGATAATGGTTTACATTTATATTATCTTTTTCTGGTAAAATTAAAAAAGTTATTGAATTCCGATTAAAATTCCGGGTTTACTCGGCTCAAGTGTAACTTGAAGAAACCATAGTATGATTTAACAGTTATCGTTTTATAATTAACCGTTTTTATTATAGTTACCCGCCTTCCTCCGCGTACTAATATACACAAAGAAGTTATTTTAGATTTTTTTTTTCTGAAAAAAAGGTATAATCTCAGCGATTTGAGTTTAGCCAGTACAGACAGACAGACCAGCAGACAGATAAAAAATAAATACTTGGTTATAAGTACCGGTTACATATCACAATATAATTATTTAAAAAAAGATTATTGTAATGTGACTAACAGACACTGCTATTTAACAACTTTCGAAATGCACAATAATAAAATATGTTTTTATTAATTCGGCAATAACTAAATAATTTAATACATGAACGCAACTGTATAATTTAATGCATTTAATACAGAAAGCCGTACATATCAATATAGTATCGCGTAACTACAACAATTCAATTAAAACAACTGGTGAAGGTCAATTATCTAGAAGTAACTGCGATAATCCGCGCAAGCGGAGTACATTTTGCGCGCGAAAACTCATCGTTACAGGCTATTGACCCTTTGCACAGATAACATGATTAAGAAATATTTATTTTTTATATTTTATGACCTGGTAAAATAGACCTTTAGGTCATAACTTATTTAGAAAATGATCATTACTTTTTAAAAAATAATATACTTTTGTAGTAACAGGTATTTATTATTTTAATAATGTTATGAATTATCTGGGCCGTTTTAACGTAACAATTTGTGCTAACAACAACATAACAGTTTGAATTTACATCACGACAAAATTCAAGGTGTGATAAGGCCATTTATACACATTATTTGCTCTAACATAACAAACATACTAGAGTAAACAAATATTTCCTCTTCCGGTTACCTAAAAATATATAAATGTAAGTCTGTATTCAAAATAAAAACTCATAGATGATCATGAAATTTTGTTATATCGCGCTTTCATTCAATTCTAAATTGAGTTTAAAACTCATTTTGACCGACGATACAATAACGAAGAAAAACTCACAGAGAACAGTAGCTTCGTCTTCCACACCTAAATTTGACAACTGAGAGAAAATCACTACAATTTCATCAGAACCATGCCGTAACACGCGAACAACGAAGCGCGAATTTGAACACCAGCAGCGTATCAAGTGTCGTATTTACTAAACGCTAGCAAACTGAGTTTTATTCAGGATCGTATAATGTTCATATGCGCTCTAATTACCAGAGCGCAACCGGCTAATTACATCACTTTTCCGGCACAAAACAAGAAAGCAATGTGAAATGTTTCATTTGACGTCAGCCGGCTAGGACGCTACAAATCACTACAAATTATTGGTAACGCACAAGCCGTGGGTTGCCCACGTCCCGGTCGCCGTGGAACTGGCTCCAAGAAGCCTTATCAGTGCGGTCATTATATCATGCATAGTTTATCCCCCGATCGCGCTCGCCTCACTACTAATGTGGGGCGGTTCACTCGTCTTCAAAATAAGAAAAGATATAGGGATGCTGAAATTGATGTTTCGGATTCATTTAAGCATCCTGAATTTTTCAATAATAATTTTTATGTCCCGATTTCCGCTTCATAGAGAATACTTTGTAAGTGAAGATAAAACATCAGAATGATTGTAATAAAGGCCGTTGTTGACGTTTATCTCATGAGCCTGCCATAAAGTGAGCCAGGTCAGGTTCGTGCAAACAGGACGCTTGGAGAGGGGGGCCTCTTTGCCACTCGCGATATCGTCAGCCACCACGTCAATAATGTGTGTACAAAACAGATAACGATTGTAGAGAAATTGCTACACATATTTCAGAGAACACAGGCCAAACTATAAGACCAATGTAACACGTAGACACGTTGAGTACATACGACGTCGTTAATAATGTATTGTCGCTCAGTGATTGATAACGTGGTGACAATCCATCAAAAAGAACGCCGGACATATGGCGCAACTACGTTATGATGTAATTACATTGTTTTTGACTTCATCATCATCAGCCTGTGATAGTCCACTGCTGGACATAGGCCTCCCTAATACACCCCTATCCATTAGGGGGTTTGGACCGTATCCCACCACGCTGGTCCAATGCGGGTTGGTGGGTGGACCGACTTTTTACATGCCCATCCGACGCATGGATCATCTTACTTTTCAGACTATTGGGTGATCGGCCCAAATTGCCCTAACCAACTAGGAAACAACAATGAAAATTTGTTGCGTCCCCGCAGGATTCGAACCCACGACCTCCGGTTTCTAAGCCACACGCCTATACCACTAGGCTACGGAGGCAGTTTTGACTTGACTTAGCGATATTTTAAGGCAAAGTGCATGTTTGACAATCTCTGTTTATGGATACCTTCTCTATACTTTACTCAAAAAGGGTGGAAGTTGCTCTTGAGATTGCAAGCTAACATCAATGCAAACAAATTCACTATCAATTTACATAAAAGGTCACATGACAAACCTAGTTGGCGCCAAAAAACCGGCGCCCTCATTCATTAAATTCTCTTAGGGGTTGAATATGGCATATACCAATAAAAACGCGTTTACTTCAGCCGCCATCAGTATTTGACAATAAACTTTGTTTATGTAAATTTCATGCCAAATTTGACGAGTTTCATTATCAGTATACAAAACATTTGCAGAGTGCAAATATTTATAAAATAGCTCTATGGGCTTCATTGTTCATTTTGAGAAAGCCCCAACAAAATTTATTTAAACATGTTACCTAAAAACTTATTTTGTGTATTGCTCGCGACAATTAGGATCAGATGATTTATTTATAGCACTGAATGGCAATTTTTGGGTACATTTTCAAATTCAAAAACAGTAGAGTTAGCAATTAATAATGCCTAATAAACAATTCCTTATGATTAGTTGTCAAACTCTACCTAATTCGCTTAAAGTCAAATATAGCATAAACACCATACATTTTTGCAACAATTTTTTTACGTCTTATTTGAGTGGTATGGTAAAAGTTCACTTGACAATTTTTACATTTGAAAGTAGCCTCCTGGTTAAACATTATTTTACAGCAAAATAACATTTTTTTATGGATACAGAAAACAGTTTCACACAGACAGACATGCTTAATTTTTTGTGTTATTAGTATGTAATGATTGAATTGTAACTAGGGATGATAACTCTATATATTTAACAATGTTATCATCCGCAAGATAAACTGATGCTCGCACATAGTTAGCTGTGAATGAGGAACAAAATTAAATAATAAACTGTTTAAATTATAAGAACAAAACTTATGAATATAATATAACTTAAAAAAATAAACAATAACAATATAAAATAGTAGTTTAAACATTTATATGCAGGGATATGGAAAAGCTTACATTAATAAAATAAATAATATACTGTCTTTAATTGTTTAACTTGTTATTTATTATAGACAAGAGTATGTTCAAAGCAAAATCTTTCTTTGCATTTTTGGAAGACCTATAAAATAATTTTATAGGCATGACTTTTTTCTATGACTGTTATAGTGAAGAAAATATACTTTTAAAATATTAAAAAAATGCCAACAAAAAATATATTTTAGCATGTCATGTCACATTACTGTAAGTCTATAATCAAGAGCCTAACAGGTTTAATTTAAACACCTTCCAAGTAAGAATTTTAAATATTCTATAATAAATAGTATTAGAAGCTCCCATGATAACATGAGAAAACTTTTTAAAAGGACAAAAACATAACTTTTATCCAATTTTTTTTTAAATCTAATAAACATTAAATGAGTCAACACATGGGTTCAGCCTTTTGTAGCACATATTCTAAGTACAATGTCTCACAATAGTTTTAACAGGTTAATTTCCTATAAAATAGAAGAGACATATATAAAAAAACAAAATAAATATTTTATGTTAACAAATTAAGTCTATAAACAAGACAAGAAAATATTGCTTTAAAAATATATGCTTTATTTATTATTAAAGCAATTTTTTATGTATATATCATGAAGAAGGTGAGTTTCTTATGTCCATTCAACATGCTTAAGGAAGTTTGTTCTGAATATGTAGGTTATCATATTTTAAAAACCAATAGAATTAAATTTAATAGGAAAATATTAGGCTTTTAACTTTTTTAGTCTATGCATTCCCTCGATAAACGAAATTCTTTGTAGGAATAGATAAACTACTACTCTCTTTGTTATCCTTTTAAACATATAATGTAAGAGCTAAAAAATAAACATTGGCAGATTTTGTCACGTAATATTTGTTTGATGATATGTTTTGACATTTTAATTAGATTTTTATACATAAAAATGCTACATAGAAGGAGAAAACATATGATTATAGAAAAAACTATAATAAATGTAAAAAGTTGCGTGCATAAGAAATGCCAATTTAATTGACTGTAACAATGATTTATTTTTTATTTAACGCCTTCCTTCAGCCAGAAAACATAAACCATAACACCGTCTTTGTATGCTTACTACATGTATGTACCGAATTAAACAAAAAAAATATAATAAACTCACATCAACTTTTGACAATTGTGTCCTTCAGCATTAGCTAATAATACGGGCTACTTAAGATTCAGGATATGAATAAACTGATACAAATTTAAGTATAAAAAATATGTTACTTTTTAAGTTATTTATTATCGAATTCACAGTAGCAGGTACCGTCTAACTTTCTATCCTACATTCAATTTCATATTTCAAATTTCAAACTATTTGTTTATCTGTACCGTTTTCGACGTTTTACAGATTAGTGATAATGTATAGACTGACGGGGAAAAACAAAAGTAAATTATAAGTAATAATAAAATTATTTTTTAATAACATAATAAATT
>JAGSMT010001632.1:0-20687 GCA_029286875.1 Lamproptera curius | reverse complement strand
TAAAAATTTCATCTAATAACGTTCATTATTTTTCTTAAGTTATAAAATCCATTTTATTTTTCTGATTTAAATAACGTGGTTTCGATTCGCGATTGTTTCCACAGGTACCAGTATTATAACTATGGTAATAATCCATGAAACTAAAGCTTTATCTGCTCTCGCTGGACGCGATTTCAATATAAACCCCGATCTCGTACCGCTTAATAACTGCTACAACGGCGACAGACACCTGGCGGGACAACGCGTTCTCAACTAATAGCGTCTCAACGAGCGACTATGTCCGCCCACGTCTCTTCAACTTTAACCGTGGCTAATACGTGCTCTGGCTCTGTCGGATCATTTCTGATGCGCATTTTCAGAGATACTCGCAGCACAGCCTCCCATAGCTCGCTGAGCGACTTTAGAATTGGTCGACCAGTCTCTCTTTGTTATAAGTTTAATGCAGACCAACGCGAAATTTAATGGTTTGGTAAGTGAACCTGCTCTGCCCATAGAAAAGCTGGCTAAAAGACCACCAAATCCCCCCTTAACACCCTGGAGTTATCGTTTACCCAGTTACTGCCTCCGTAACCTAGTGGTATGGGCGTGTGCTTTAGAAACCGGAGGTCGTGATTTTGATTCCTGCGGGGAATCAACAAATCTTCATTGTTGTTTCCTATTTGGTTAGGGCAATTTGGGCCGATCACCCAATTGTCTGAAAAGTTAGATGATTGGGAGTCGGATGGGCATGTAAAAAGTTGGACCACATACCAGCGCGGTGAGACATGGTCCAATACCCCCTAATGGATAGGGATGTATTGATGGAGGCCTATGTCAAGCATTGGACTATCGCAGCCTGATGATGATGATGACCCAATAATTACGCTATCCACGTTGCCCTTAAACCCGAGGCAGTGGTGACTTAGGCGGTCCCTAATCACTACTTTAGATATCTTTACAGCAAACCCTTAATTCCAGGGGGACCCCTAGAGTGGTCCAACTGGGCTCGTCGTATCTAGACGACCCTGGAGCGCTTGTAGTCAAAGTGGCTTCAGTCATCCGCCACCCGAAATACAAGCAGCCGAGTTCTTATTACGACATCGCTTTGATCAAACTAGCGACCGCCGTCACGTAAGTTCTTTTCTTATGCTAGATCGTTTTCTTTGCGAAAGTCGACTTAAATTTTGTTGGTATTTAGATTTTATAGGTTTCAGAGTAGATTTGTGCGAATAGGAAGCCTCTATTTGATGATTGAACCTGGTTCTTTGAAGATATGCCAATGAGTGACGTAATTAGAATTTGGTCGATGGAAACAAATTGAAACAAAGAAAAAAGAAAAACAAATGTACATAATGTTTTCATTTATTTACGTGATTATTCTACATATGAAATCCACTAATTTACGTATTTTCGCGTTAGTTGTATGTATTTATTCCTGGACTCTTTCCAGCATCCATGATCACGGGCAAGCTAAATCGCTGTGGTATATATCTGTATCTCAATGTTTTTGGAATAACCGTCAGCTTTCATTTAAACTTGACATATCTGTATTGTTTGAATATTAGGATATTTCTACCAGCTAATTTACATTAAAATGTGACATATTTATTAACTAATACAAATATTAAACATTTGTAAATTCCCGTTGCCTCCAAGGATTCATGAGGTTTGCTTCTGATCCATCCTGATTTACCTGAATAACAGTTTTCTGGCACAGCGTCTGGAATCTGATCTTTAGAACCAAACGTGAACCGAATTTGATGACGGACTTAATTACAGATAGATTATTAGATTTAAAGCTCCTTATATAACTAGCAAAGATGACCAACACTGGTACCGACTTTTCACAGGACCATTCGAGGCATTGATCATTTCGCTTTTGACAATTGATTGATTCGTCCATATCGCTAAATATACGAAAATTACAATATCAACTCAGGATTTCAAGCCACCATCCGAATTTTGAAAATCAAGGGCGACCTACTGCTAGGCTACAGAGGCGTTTGGATGTATTACGAACAAATTGCATAACATTTATTTATTTAACATAATAATATGTCGCTTAATCATTTGAGCTTCCTTTATAAAGAACTACAACCCCATCTCCTTGTGGGTGGAATTTCATAAAATCCGTTCTCAGCTGACATCTACTCGGCGAAAGGAATATTCCTACCAAATTTCAAGTCGCTTACGCCTTATGGTTCCGGAGATTTCGCGACGAGTTAATACATATATAGGTGGGAATCTCTTTTATATTTATAGATTACAGCAACAAGTGACAATATTAAAAAAAACAAACAAGTAAATTATGCCTAAATAGAAACAAAAGTCATATTTTTGCTCTGTGGTTCACTTTTATAATGCCACCTACTAATCGAGACCCAAAAGTCACGCGGACCAAAGATCACGTCAAGCTAAAATAGTGTAAACAGTTGAGCACCCTATTGGACGAATGTCGCGTATAAATTCGAATCGACCAATCACAGCTCTTGAATTCGTTCATACCAGTTAGACATTGACTTTGACTAAAAAACGTGTTTTGGGTCCGATATAGGTAAGGTTAAATGCCTCTGTAGCCTAGTGGTATGTGCTTGCGCTTCAGAAACTAGGGGTCGTGGGTTCGAATCCTGTGGGACTAAGCAAATTTTCCTAGTTGGTTGGGGCAATGCGGGTCTATCACCCAAATGCTTATCAATCCACCCAGCCTATCAATCGCCGATTCATACGTCGGATGGGCATAAAAAAGTGGGTCCTGCGTCTTCGTGTCGGTTGTCCGTCCCATTGGACTATGAGAGTGAAGGAGTTGGCTAATCTCTAATGTAGATCGGCCGCCGTAGTCGAAATTGACTTGGAAGACATTATTATTATTTCTATAGGTTCTCAGAAGTGCTTAGACCCGCATGTTTAGGAGTACCCCCTTCGTCAGGCGACTCGATAATCGCTACAGGCTGGGGCAGGACGGAGTTCGGTAAGAGACCTTAAAGTTAACTTACGTTATTCACAATGTATATAAGTTAATTTGTAAGTAAATATGTAAATAGTCCTTCAACATCATAGTTTAATCAGCTTAAATTCTACACTTCATACTAAGTAACGTAAGAGTATTCTGGAATGATTGCATATTAAGCATAATTTTCAGATAATAAATGCCAAACTGTCCAAGGTAATGGATAGGCTAGGCTAGTCCTACTGCAAAAGGGTAGTGGGGATACCTAGGCCTACACATCTTCAAAATTATCAATGGGTCTGCTTCAATCCATCCAGATTTACCTGAACAACAGCTTTTGAGGCATCTGACCTCCACAACTCAATAGGTAAATTTAGAGCACTGACTTCCTGTAACGACTACCAAAGATGGTCTTGACAAGCTGGGAACAGATTCTCACATGCCCATATAGAGCAAGTGGTTTTGTATTAACCTTACTGAAACAAAACGGTTGACTTCACCAAGTTTTCCGACCCACGAATTTGGAGTATCCTAGCTCTGATCAGTGTGTGTTCGATTGTGAAAAAATGTTATTTAATGTCAGTGGAAATTTTTACGGCTGTAATAGTCAGCTATTTACAAACATAATACTTATTGTATCATCATCATCATCATCATCAGCCTTCGTTAGTCCACGGCTGGACATGGCTACCTAATACACCCTATCCATTAGGTGTGGACCTATCCCACCACGCTGGTCCAATGCGGGTTGGTGGGTGGACCGACTTTTACATGCCCATCCGACGCATGGATCATCTTACTTTTCAGACAATTGGGTGACCGGCCCAAATTGCCCTAACCAACTAGGAAACAACAATGAAAATTTGTTGCGTCCCCACAGGATTCGAACCCACGACCTCCGGTTTCTAAAGCACACGCCCATGCCACTAGGCTACGGAGGCAGTCATACTTATTGTATACAATAGTACAATCGTTATACTATGTTTCACCTAGCAATTTCCCCAAATTACTATGGGGTCGGCTTCCAATCGTAGTGCTACTGGCAATTGACCTCTATAACACGAGGGTAAACTGAATTCTATGGATAAAGTAGTTTTCAGTCAATTTGAAGGCACTAACATGCTATAACGTCTGTCAAAGATGGTTTTTGACAACCGGGACCGGCTTTTTATGCGTCCATTTGACGCATGGATCATCTTACTTTTTAGGTGATAAAGTAACATCATCAGCCTGTGATAGTCCACTGCTGGGCATAGGCATGTGCTAATACACACCTATCCATTGGAGGGTTTTCTGCACACGCACACGCCCATACCACTAGGCTAGTGGTATGGGCGTGTCTTTAGAAAGGAGGAGGTCGTGGGCCCGAATCCTGCGGGGACTCAACAAACACTAATTTGTTTCCTAGTTTATTAAGGCAATTTGGCCCGAAAACTCAATCGTACGAAAAATAAGACGATCCATGCTTGCGATGGGCATGTAAATCGATCACCGCCAACCCGATGGATCAGCGCGAGACTCGGTCCTGAAACCCCTAATGGAGGAGGCGTGCATTAGGGAGGCCTATGCACACTGTGGACTGACATAAGCTGATGATGATGAATAAAAACTTCAATCCTTTATCTTTGGGGTAAACAGGTCCAAGAGTTAAGGAGCGTATCTATTCCTATTTGGGGGCAGAGTGAATGCTACGATGTTCTTGGAACGTCCCGTCGTCTCCCATCAGGTCCTGACGACAGGAGTCAGATGTGCGCTGGCGAAAGGATGGGGGGGAAGGACACGTGCCAGGTGGGTACTCGGTTCGATTCGTTTTTAGTTCCTTTTCAATTGTTCACAACAAGATATCGAAAGAACTTGATCTTAACCAATTTCAATTTAAAAAGCAACTTCGATAACATTGAATTAATGAGTATATTACGACTTAACTGAATTTTTCTGCGCATTTTAAGAAATGTACACTATGGAATTTTATTTAACTTGATTGGTATGTAAATTTGTATATGATTTTTAATTAACATAACCCTCTAAATTAATGTTAATTTGTTGTCCCCGTCCGCAGGATTCGAACCTACGACCTACAGTATCTAAAGTACACGCCCTTACCACTAGGCTACGAAGGCAGTTACTGCTATGACAACCGGTTATTTTTAATTTCGCAAGTAACCAATGCGAAAAGCGGTAACTTTTAGCGTCGTTGGGTTTTCTTAAAGGCTTGACATAAGACAGACTAGACTTACATAAAATATATGTTTTATGTGTATTAAGTCTGCTATGGTATAGAAACTAAATTAATGGCTAGATAAGCTTTGACTTACTCACTTTCTCATACGGTTTCTTTGTCAAACTCCTCCATGTTTACCGGTAGATGGTGTTAGTTTCGTAACACTTCTTTATTCACATCTACCCTCACCGAATTGCAGGGTGACTCGGGTGGGCCGGCACAAGTGCAGGACGGTTGCGTTTGGCGCGTAGTAGCTATTACATCCTTAGGCAGAGCCTGCGGTGCTCCCAACACTCCTGCACTATACGCCAAAGTGCAAAGGGCCTTCATTGCTTCGGTAGCTTTCGGAAAAATATACGGGGGCGAGACCGCCGATGGGGGCAGACCCGCCAAGAATGGGGGCGCCGACAATCAAAACAACCGTAATGGTGAAACCTACGGGGTTAGTGGCGACTCTAACCAGTATAGCAATAGATATACTACGGAGAGAAGCAATGGCGTTGGGAACGCCAATCAACGGAATAGATTCACTACCGAAAGATCTAATGGCGTAAATCAATGGGATAGCTATACAACAGAAAGGAATGGCGTCGTCCAGTGGAACGCCAATAGGCAGACCGCGCTGACGAACAATGGGGGCGGAACTAACAGAAACACGGAGAAGCCAAGCAGAGTCAACGACAATTGGAACACAAACCGCCAGAACGATAGAATGGATTATAACCCCCCAAAGGAACAACGTCAATCACAACAACGATTATAACTCTAACGAAAGGAACAACAACAATCACAACTTAAACAACAATAATAATGACGACGCTTACAACAGAAGGCAGGTTTACAACGACCAGTTATGGTGGAGTTGACTTTGTCGAATCGTGTAAAGTAGCTTTAAGATTCATTTTTTAAATTAAATGAATAGATAGCTTTATTACAGTGTAATTAAAGAAATAATTGTAATTATCTGTTGTTTTTTTAGTCGTCTATTATTCTTAACTTGTTTCCGATTTGTTCGTTTTCAGTGCCTAGACAGAGTTTTCCTAAGTTTAGTTATTGGCACTTGGTGATTTTGCCAATTTCAATATTAAGTAACACAATAGGTATATACTTAAAAATAGATTCGACTTCCGTCAGTCTGACCTCTTCAAGCCAAAGGTTAAACTGAAGTCCAGAGATGAATTCATCCTCATCAACAGCCTGTGATAGTCCACTGCTGGACATAGACATCCCCTAATACACCCCTATCCATTAGGGCGTTTTGGATCGTATGCCGCCACGCTGGTCCAATGCGGGTTTGTGGGTGGACCGACTTTTACATGCCCTTCCGGGGCATGGATCATCTTACTTTTCAGTCAATAGGGTGATCAGCCCAAATGCCCTAAGCGAACTAGGAAACAACAATGAAAATTTGTTGAGTTCCCGAAGGATTCTGAGCCTACGACCTCAGGTTTCTAAAGCAGACGCCCATGGGATACGGGCCAAAAACCTCTTAGGGGTAGGAAGGGATAGGGTGTATTAGGCAGGCCTAAGTCCAGCAGTGGACTATCACAGGCTGATGGTGATGATTAAATTTAAAGGAGTTCGAAAGACGGAGCTTTGGTCAGACCCCCACCGGGTGGGATGGCGTCTCCGATGCAGTAGCCGCTTCAAGTTGGAAGCGAGCAGCAAGGGATCGGCCGTCTTGGCGTTCATTGAAAAGGCCTTTGTCCAGCGGTGGACGGATAAAGGCTGTTAATGATGATGAAATTTGAAGGCACTGACATCCTGTAACCACTGCCATGGATTGTCTTGACAACCGGGATGGTCGTTTTACATGCCCTTCCGAGCATGGATCATCTCAGTTTTCAGACAATTGGATGTTGGTTGGCCCATATTGTACAAACCAACCATGAAACATCTTCAATACTATTCTTCCCTGTTCGAACCTACGACCTCCGTGTGTTTTAACCAAAGATCATTACCACTACAAAATTAGGCGGTATTAACGACTATTGTTCTATAATAGTAGGTTAAGACATCTATACATATACAAAGCGAAAAGTTATTAGATATATAAATGTAAGCAATAAAAGGTACCTCAGATTGTAAGAGACAATATTAATAATAGAAAGAAATAGAGAGGAAAGTGAATTAGTGAAAATGAAATTTAGCGATATTGACTCGCATTAAATTATGTAAAAGTTAAAATAAGAAAAATATCAATAAGTATGGAAATAAAAGGAAGTATGCAATACGCAAGTGATGTTAGTAAAACTTATTTGTCATGTGATGAATCGAGTCCTGAGTGAGCGTATTTCAATAGATTTCTCTGCTTAAGAATTAAATTTCGAGCTACATCCTCATCAGCCTTTGATAGTCCACTGCTGGATATAGGTCTCCTGATACACTCCTATCCATTAGGGGTTTGAACCGATTCCCACAGGCAGTTGTGTTATTATTATTATTTTACTTATATGTATTTTATTATTAGCTTGGTTCAGGTACCTAAATTAAGCCAATAACAATAGTAATAATGAGAACAAGTGGGTTCTCATTATGTGAGTTCATTTCGTAAATGTGTGGGAACCTCAGTAGAAAAAATTTAATAATATTATCTATATAATAATATCGATTCTATTTTTAAATAATAGATTTTTTTAAATAAAGTTCCTGGGATGCTAACACATACACAGTAATTTATGTTAACCTGGTGCAGTGACTACGATGTCATCTTAATGTAATCGTACCTTAGCAGGCGTTTTTGCACTAATTCTGGCTCTAGTGAAGATCAGTCTTAGGTGATGATGTTTATCAAAGATAATTGGCTTACGATTATTTTCTGCCCAATGATGAAAACGAAATTGTCAAAGTATGTAAAAGCTTTTTCGTAAATACTCTTCATACACACAGTGAAACATTAACATAGTGGATAAAGAAACTTAAGGATAACAACAAGGAAGGCGAGGACTTCAGATCTAAATATGAGAAAAGTCAATCGAAAGTAGTCACTTCGCAACCGACGGTCCAATATGTTTATAAAGCAGATACATTCAAAGAATGGCTGAGTTTACTTAATAAAGTACCGAGTCATTATTGTCGATGCAGCAGTAAAAGAGTTTATGTTGAAGGTACCTTTGAGGCCAAGTCTCACATGTATCGAGTTTATACAGAATGGAGCAAAAATAACGGAAAATCAAGGGCAGGCCGTAAACTTTATAATCACGTGTTAGAGGAGGATAAAATATCTCTTTACAAACCAAGAAAAGACCAGTGCAATGTATGTACAGCTAAAAAAGAGTGACTGTTGCACATATCGAAGAAAGAGGAAGCGTATAAAGCTCACACTGACGCTACTGCTATGTGTTCCTCTGAAGTATCGGTTCTAACTATTGATGTTTAATCTGTTCTTCTTTTCCCAAAGATATTAGTATTAATTCACGTACTACAAACAAAAATTACAAGTTTATAATCTGTCTATATACAGCAATAATACTAAAGATGTTACTCTCTATGTTTGGCACGAAGGAGACGGTGGCGATACAGCCTGTATTTACGACCTGTATAATTGACTTTATGAAGACCTCACTAAATTTCAAAAAAATATATTATAATTTCAGACGGTTGTTACTATCAAAATAGAAATAAAGTTTTGTCTATTATCCGCTCTAGTAAAATTATCAAAGGAGACTGGGTTAGAGAATGAACAGATCATTTTAGAAAAAGGACACACGATGATGGAAGTAGACAGTGTCCACTCCACATTAGAGGACAAATTTCGTCGTCCAATTTAATATTTATTTTACCCAGTTATAACATCAGCCGAATGCGGGAAGCACGCCCAACCCAACCTTATCATGTCCCCCATGACGACTACAATTTCTTTGAGAATTACGAGGAAAATATTTGCCTAGATTCAATATGTCCAGGTAAAAAGGCTGCAGACCCAACTGTTACCGATATTCGAGCTCTTTCCTATAAAGACGGAAATGTGTACTACAAGCTTTGTCACCCTGATGATTGGCAAATCCTACCACAACGTCAACGCACCAATTTAAGGCCGTGTCCCAATAATCTTTACGATGAGCCTAGAAAAATTGATAACACTAAATATGTATTAATGATAGCTTGCGTCCTATTCCGAACCGGTGGTAGCGTCCTCGACAATCAACAAGCGAGTGTTAGACTTCTATATTGCTTATAGATATTTGAATTTGAAAGTCATTAAAACCTTATACGCACCGAGATTACCACTCGTTTTATTATAATCTATAGTACAAATAATGTTAGTGTTTACATATCAGTGATACTGATCAATTTAGTATGTAAGTTTTACCTTTTCTTAATTACGCTTTATTCAACGATAATAAATTTATACAAATTTAGTTTTTCTGTTAAATTTTAGAAGCAAGTATCTTTTGTAAGATTTTTTTTGTGATATTCTGGCATAGTTCCTAAAAAGTAGAACATCTATCATGTTAATTCGTCCATCCTGTTTCCCAAAACCCAGTAAAAATCACAATTGGAACTTGTCAGGCGCAGCGACGAACTATAACATTAGTTTTCGAAACAAACCTTGTATTTGTTTTTTCTTAATAACATTAACATAAGACATTTGATAATCTGTTTTTTGTAATTCATAATCTTAAGCAAAAAGTCAAAGTCAAATGTCATTTGTTCAATTGAAGTTTTTCATTTCAAATGAAAATGACAATATAGTTTCAACGTTATCTTAATAATATTGTTTCACCTTAATAACTTATCAGTAACATAACTTCCGTATTATTAATGGTCATGAATTAACCTTTGAACTGTAGGAAAAATAACTGTTTTGCATTAAAATGACGGACAACGGCGAAAAATCCAAGTGCATCTTCTGCAACATTGCGAATAAATTGGAGAACACAGAAATATTGTACGAGGACGAAGACGTTTGCGTGTTTCGTGATATTAAACCAGCTAGTGATTTTCACATATTGACGATACCTAAAAGGCATATAGAGGATGCGAAAGCACTAACTCCGTCTGATAAAGTATTGGTGAGATTATTTTAGTTACTCAAAAATGAACCTAGATGTAACTACCTGATATTGATATTAAATTGTTTTCCATAAAACTGCCGATAGCTGTAATCAACATGTCCTTTAACCACTGTTTTTTCTTGCCTTAATTTATCAAGATCATTATTTGTTATATTCAGCATATTATTCTGATGTATCAGCTATTTTTTTTATATTAACTGCTAAGTTTTAACAAAATTCATTGAGTAATTTTTTCCTGATAGAGTAAGGAACATTATAATATTAGTAGTATATATTTTTACATAGAGATAAAATACTGATTTATGAGAAACATTGAGTTCTTTAAATATGTGGTACAAAATGAGTATTACTGTTAAAAATTAAAATGCAGTTGACCTGGACTGTATTTTTAATTTCTTTTAACTATATATATAATCATCATAACATATATAATCTACATTAGGTATCACCTACCTTTAATATACGTAATATAGTGCACAGATATATATTTTTGTTCATCCATTAGTTGACTTTACAACAGGATTTGATAGAGATATCACACCAACAATGTCTTTTTACATACCTATCTGACCTGTAGATCAGATCTTGGTGCAAGCAAATGGATTATAAAAACTAAATTCTAATGACCAAGCCTGTACCACTTAGTAGCTAGTAGCTTATATACATAGTTATTTATAAAATATTATTATGGAAGTATTTTTTTAAATGTCAGGTGACCCATTATGGTGGCTAATATCATTAAACCAATTTGTACTTTAATACAATAGTTGATAAGTTACAATTGTAGAAATACAAAATGATTAATCCAACCTAAAATATTTTAAAGTTAATAATGTTAGCATTAAACTTCACTAACTATAACCAGAAATTGTCATTAGTTATATATTTACAGTTGAAAAGATGCTCTCCGTTGCCAAACAGCAGCTGGCTGATAACAATCTGACTGTAGAGGATGCTAGGTTTGGCTACCACTGGCCGCCATTCCGGAGTGTTCATCATTTACATCTCCATACTATAGCACCCGAGTCTAAGATGGGACTTATCGCTAGGATGGTGTTTAAGACTGATTCCTACTGGTTTGTCTCGGTATGTATAATACATTGATCTGGTATTGGCACGCTTGGAGTAGTGGTTATTATTCCTGACTTGTGCACCAGAAGGTGTGGCCTCGATTCCTGCCATGGGATGGGGATCCAAATGTTGTGTGATGAACATCAACAGCCTGGGTAAGTCCACAGCTGGACTTAGGCCTCTCTTTCTCCATTAGGGGGTTTATGGACCGTATCCCACCATTCTGGTCCAATGTGGGTTGGCGGGTTGATGCATAGATCATCTTACTTTTTAGACAATTGCCCTAACCAACTAGGAAACAATAATGAAAACTTGTTGAGTCCTGACAGGATTTGAACACACAACCTTTGGATTCTAAAGCACACATCCTAACCACTAGTTTTAAGAGGCAGCTGTGTCTCTGTATCTCCATAAAGAAACTTTTATGTCAAGCATTTATGGCACAAAAGTAAATGCATTCTTTTTAAAGTACCCCTCGCCAGGTTCATGCACAATGTTTAACAAATATAATTAATTTTTAGAGCTGTAATGTTAAAGTATTGTTTGATGTTACATTTTGTTTTACTAAATAATATGATTTGACCGCCTCAAGTAATGATTTTTATTATATTTTTCAGCCAGACTATGTATCTTCAAGATTGTGATAAGAGGATCGGATACTAGCTAAATTTAAAATGGCCTTACATGAAATGTTGTATTTTGTATTATAGTATATTTAATCGATTTCTGTAAATTTGTTTGTACAGTGGTTTTTATGTCTTAATGTTGAGGTACAAATATGTTTGTTGATTTGATTTATTTATATTAAAGGTTTATTTAAAGATTGTAAACGCTTTATTTCCCACCGAACATAATCTTTATATTGACAGCCTTTGTGACTGATAGTTCAGCTAAAACAGAGATGTAAAAGTCTGATGACTATTGGTACTAGCTGTGAACCCGCTCTACCACTTACCCATTCCTTTACTCACGCCCTGTGTTGTCTAATAAGCTATTCCATACATCCTCGACTCCAACATCCCTGGCCAGTGGGGTGTCAATCCTCATCATCATCATCATTGTCAGCCTGTGATAGTCCACTGCTGGATATAGGCCTCCCTAACACTCCCACCACGCTGGTCCAATGCGGGTTGGTGGGTGGACCGACTTTAACATGCCCATCCGACGCATGGACATCTTACTTTTCAGACAATTGGGTGATGGGCCCAAATTGCAACTAGGAAATAACAATGAAAATTTTTTGTGTCCCCGCAGTATTCGAACCAACGACCTCCGGTTTCTAAAGCAAACGCCCATACCACTAGGCTACGGAGGCAGTTGTGTCAGTCCTCAGTCTTATTCATAAGAATGTACTTCTTGTCCAAAGTTGACAGCGATGTACATAGCAAGGTCATAGGTTGTGATAAAGAACTGACTCCTCTCAATCTGGCCAGCGAGAACTGGCAGAACACGGTAGTACTGAGCACCTCTGAGCTGGAGGAAGTATGGAAAGGGAAAGAGCTACTTAGAAGGTTCATGAAGGCTCTACATGAGGTCCATGCAGACTTTAAAGCTTCCGTAAACTGGCTACGTTTCGGCAACCTCTTTGCGAAAACTGAATGTTTTGTCTGTGAAATACAAGCTCAAGTGATGAAGACGAACAATTGCTTGAACATCCTAAAAGACGGCACCGTGGATTTGTACCGGGCGTGTCTCCATCCTGGTGAGTCACTCAGGCATGTGCTCTCGGGTTACTCCGCTCTCTCTAACACTGAGTATTTGCACAGACACAACCATGAGTACTCGTCGTTAAGTACCATCTTAGCAGTGAGGCTGCCTTACTATCAGTTGGCACCGAAAGCGGATCTCGAAAACGACTCCATCCGTTTATACTTGAATGAACCTGATATTAATAGATAAGATCAAGTCGAAGATGTTTTTTGTGGATATCACCAAAGAAAAGAAAAGAAAATATTTAGATCTTGCTCACGAGGTGACCGACATGTGAAATTTTTTCATATTTTTCTTTCATTTCATTCATTTCATTTCAATCACTGAAATAATTTCATCGTCAGTATCAAATGGTTTGATTCCAACCAGTCTTGCAAAACACTTAGAACGGTTGGATCTCCGAGGAAACTCGCTCCTCGCGCGAACGCAGAGTTACTGGACTCGGCACGTATCGTGCGAAGGTTCTCTTTGGTTCGGGGACCCTGATCCCCAGCCCCAGTGTGTGCTTTTGCTGGGGATGAACCGCTTTCTCTCCTTCAGAGGGAAAAGAGAACGAGGGAAATAATAATAAAAATAATTTCCAATAACACAACGTCATCTAGTCCCAAATTAAGCAAAGCTTGTACTGTCGAAACTAGATGTCTGTTGAATACATACACTTACTTTTCTTTTGTAAATAAATACATATTATATACTAACATAAACTAACGCCCAGACACGAGAAAAAACAGTATGTTCATGTCATAATATTTTTCCCGAGGTGGAAGACGAACCCACACCCTTTGGCGCAGCAGTCACGGTCGCTAACCACAGCGCATAATCGGTTAACCTATTTAAACATTATTTTAAACCTGTATTCTTAACACTTTTCAATATGGCAGAGACATTATATTAGTACATTATAAAAAAAAATGTCGTTCAAGGTTCTATAATAAAATTTATTATCGAACATTATGTTAGTTTTATTCTTAAAATGTTTCCGAATGATTAAATAGTTTCTTGAATTAAAAGGTAATACGACTAATGTTAGTTGCCATTTCTTAACTACAATTTACTTTTAAAACGTTACTGTCTGTTTTGACGAATAATAATACTAGGTCTCTCCAACACTATACCGTAACAATAGGGTGTGAGCGAGACAGATCAATCTATTATCGAAACAAATTTAAGAGTAACTTTTCACATTATTGTTCATTGAGTGAATGGTTTGTGTCGTCATCGATTTCCTATAATCAATTTCATTGTAATAACAAATATTTGTTTTTTTTAAATGTTCCAATAAGCCCTATGCTCTATTCCTATAATTATTTCGATAAATGTTTATAAGCGGAAGGCATACACCGCTATAGCTTATATGTTATACGCCATCTGGCGTCTAATTTAGCGAACATTGCTTAAGTCGCATACTAAAATTTTAACAATAATTTCGTATTTTTGAATAATTATTTATGTTACTTCAAATTACCGGGCTGAATCAATGTTTATGTGAACTTGGGTTTACAATATGCTAGTCAGTATTTTAATGTCAATATTTCTACTTAATTCGGCTTCTTGACATGTTACAATTTACAAATGTGTATGGTAGAGTCCTCTATTGTCGTTTTATTGGTACTAATTATATTTTGTATGAACTGGTACCCCATGATAATAAATAGTCAAATCTCATCGCGTGGGGAATAAAAATGGTCGCGGTCCACCAATGAGACCGAGCTTAGCTACTTTATTGTAATTTATTTATTTATAAAGGTGTACCGGATTTGACAACCCCACCGTCCACTTGACGGATCTACCTTACAGTGGAAGTAAGACCGATCCGCAGTACAAGTGCATTTAGTCAATTCGCGACTTGGCGTTCATTAAAAAGGCCCATGTCCAGCTAAAGGCTGTTTATGATATTTGTATAGCAGTACATTTTGGCAATATTCTAGTAACATATTAGTTAAATAACAGTTATTGGCGTAAATATCACGATAGGATTCAAAATGGCTGCCGTCCACCAATAAGATGCGTTTGCTTTTGGCGCCATTACATGGTAGGATAGAAAGTAGAGAGATTTAGATGTAGTATCATCATCATCAGCCTGTGTAAGGCAACTCCTGGACATAGGCCTAACCTTTTCCATTAGGGGGTTTATGGACCGTATCCCAACGTGCTGGTCCAATACGGGTTGTTTTTTGGACCTTCTACGTGCCCATCCTACGCATGAAGATGTAATATACTGGCTATTTACAACTTAATAATTTATTTTTCTACATTGTCTCCATTCTTTCGGCATCCGTCACCTCGTTATCGTCTTTGTACCTGTTTCCTCTAAAGTATTCTTTCTGGGAAGCAGATTAAAATCGCTAAGCGCTCAATCTAGTGATTAAGGGCGCTGGTCAACAATTTCGACGCCAGCTTGCTGAATGGCAGCCATCGCAACTGCCGAACTGCGCGCGGGTGCGTCGTTGTTCGCCTGTTCGTTCCTTTGCTTTTTAATGGCATTCTACTTGGGAATGACAGGGGTATTTTATTTGACGATCAATAAGAAAGTGTAATGCTTCCAAATTGAATTAAAATATTTCACTTCATAATAATAATAATAATCATATTAACAACTTCATTCAACATCCATACACGATGCCATCATTCTTATCACATGGTATAACATATATGCTCCCAAAAACCTTACAAGACACACGTAGTCCAGCAAATTATAGACCAATTACATGCCTACAAAATATTTATAAAATTATAACATCAAGTATATCACATCTTATCTATAACCATATTCAAAGCAACAATTTATTAGCAGAACAACAAAAAGGTTGCCGAAAATTTAGTCAAGGCTGCAAGGAACAGCTGACGATAGATGCAGTTGTATCCAAACAGGCCATTAGAAATAAAAAAAATATTTACACTATGTACATTGACTATAAAAAAGCCTTCGATTCCGTACCACATTCTTGGCTTTTATATATTTTAGAACATTATAAGATAAATCCAACTATCATACAATTTTTACAGCATTCTATGTATAACTGGGCTACCAAGATAAATTTAAACCAATCTGAATCAGGCTTCATAAAAATTCGTAGAGGTATTTTTCAGGGAGATTCCCTTAGCCCATTATGGTTCTGCCTAGCTTTAAATCCTCTTTCAGATTTACTCAACAATAGTAATGTTGGTTACAAAATCACTCAGGGCAATACGCACTTCACAATAACACACTTACTATACATGGATGATATTAAACTATATGGCACAAGTTTAACAGAAATCAACACTTTAGCTAACATTGCCGAAACATTTTCAAATGATATAAAAATGTCATTTGGTATAGAGAAATGTGGCATTCAGTCAATTAATAAAGGAAAACTCGTTAATAATTCATTACAACTAGCTACAGGTGAATATATAGAACCAATAGACGATATAGAAGGCTATAAATATTTAGGATTTTACCAATCACGTCAGATACATGAAAAAACTACAAAAACAACACTTACAAATAAATTTAAAACAAGATTGCACAAAATATTAAATTCACACCTTAACTCCAAAAACACTATTAAAGCTATTAATACTTACGCTATACCTACCCTCACCTACTCTTTCGGAATCATTCACTGGTCTCAAACTGACCTGAAAAAACATCAACGAACTATCAACACTCACATGACTAAATACAGAAAACACCATCCTAAATCTTGCCAGCAACGTCTGACTCTCCCGAGAACAGAGGGAGGAAAAGGTATCATCGATATCCAAAACCTCCACAACAAGCAGATAACAACACTTCGTACATATTTCTATAGTCAAAACTCTACTCTACATCAAGCTATTGTTCATTCAGACGCAAAATACACCCCACTTAATCTCCGAGACAGTTTAAAACAACGAAATGAAAACATTACCACACCACAACAAAAATAGAGATATGGCACCAAAATCGCTCCACGGCAGACATCGCAAGACCTCAACAACTCTAACGTCGACAAAATAGCGTCGAACGCATGGTTGAAAAGGGCGAATTGTTTCCGAGACTGAGGGATTTATGTTGGCTATTCAGGACCAGGTCATAAATACAAAAACTAACAGAAATATATTATCCGTCACCCTAACCTCAAATCTGATCTCTGCCGACACTGTCACAGTGCTTCCGAGACAATACAACATATTACCGGAGCTTGAGATCAATATCTCAAACAGATTATAAACAAGACACGACCAAATTGCAGCAATCATTCATCAATACCTAGCTTTCAAACACGAATTAATTACAGAAAAATAGCCTACTATAAGTACACCCACAAAAATACTAGACAATAAACAATTTAAAATCTACTGGATAGAACAATAATTACAGACAAAACGATCCACTACAATAGACCGGACATAACACTTTACGATAAAACAATAGCACAGTTTATCTTATCGACATAGCTGTACCGAATACGCACAACCTTACATCAACACACACCGAAAAACTTGGCAAGTATACAGATATGGCAATTGAAATAAAAACTCAATGGCGTGTAGATACAGTTAAAACTATACCAATCATTATTTCAACCACTGAGTCGTTCCACAACCCTGCACGAAAGTCTCAAAAATCTTCAAATTCATCCTCTTACCTACCTTCTTTCAAAAAGCTGCCATACTAAATACCTGCAGAATTGTTAGGAAATTTCTGTCTATAGATTAAGTTTTTTTTTTCTATTTAAAATATTTTTACTTGGCCAAAAGCACGTAAAATATTAAGAGCCCCTGAAAAAGGTGAAAAATAAAAGTTGTAAAATGTAAATAATAATAATAATCTTATTTAATCAGTGAACATCTCAGATACACATCACAAAATCAATGAAAAGAAAAAATAAATAAGAAATACATCGCAAATGCAATAAGACAAAAATATATAACATAAACATAAAGCAAAACAAATAAATATCCTTAAACGCTGGACCAATAAGGTTTCAGCTCAGCATATTGTTGGCTACAGCCAACGCTGGTATTCTGCTGCCACCTTTGGACCTTGAATTAAAGCTGTATAATATTGCCCCATAATAATGGCTCAAAGTTGCAGGTAATCAATCAACATTATACCCAAATAGTCCCAAAGTATTGAGGTCACAACCTTGCGACCGATGCCACGGCACGATACTTTTTAAGGGTCGACGATGATACCTTCCATTGCATTGATGTTGTCTAGGAATCCATATTTTGTCCATTATTACTACACGGGACAAAAGTTTTCAGAATGTTGTTAAACTAGCCCAACAATAACTTCGAATGTCAAGTCGGATTTTGTTTCTGAATATCGGATAACATTCTCGGCAGCTATATTGCCAAGACTCTTCTCATATTCAAAGATTGATTCAGTTCCATTTGAAATGCAGGTTTCTTGTATTAAGTTTTAAGTAGTAACTCTTTGACCGTTCAAATAAGTAACGTGCCTTTTATCCAGTAACAACTCTAGCTGCGTTGCCCTTTAAACATGAAGAAAGTAGTGTTTGCATACTACTCCTTTAGGCAGCAAAAGGCATTGTGGTTGTACTTCCAAAGACGGCCCTCCGTTAAAAAAACCACTTCCTTAATATGTTGCCAGTGGCGGAGTAACAGTGGGGCGGAAGGGGCGGACCGCCCCGGGCCTCAGGTCTTATGGGGCCCCCAAATGTTTCGGCGTTTTTTATAATACTTTAAAAAATATGCTTAGCACCTTCATAATTTCATCAAGATCAAACCACTACAGCCATCTAAATTTTTTACGTAGTACTAATAAACTTTTATGCTGAACGAGTTCAATACTCTGGTGGAATTTCCGTCTTTGTAGACTTTTCCTGAATGAAGGAAGTGTGAATAATTTACTTTTGTACGCCTACACTTACATTGGTTTCACGTCGAAAATTAACATTGGCTTCATTTAAAATATATTAAATTCATTCACGTTGGGAACTAATAGTGTAATTATGTAAAAGTGCAAATTTGTAAAGTAATAAACACCATCTTATCCGAGAAACGAAGAAGAAGTTAAGAAGAACGATGCCGGGTAAATTAGCTCATGGTGTTGGATTAACCATTCACAAAGAAATAAAACGGTCAATGTTTTAATGCGTAGATCGATTTATACAAGAATTGTCTACACGATACGAGACCTTGAATCAAATCAATAATATTTTGCACATTATGGAAACAAAGTTTATACTACAAGTTTCATATGATGCTATGGATGTAGCAGTTGATAATTTGATAAATCTTCATAGGGAATTTAAAAAGGAGTAAGTTTTGGAAGATTGAAAAATTAAAAGGTACCGCAGGCATGTAAAAGCCACCGATAAGATTATGGGCGTTGCTGCCAAATGGACAGCCCAAGAGATCCTACAATTTATAATAAAATATAATAAAATGGGACTTCAGTGAATCATTACCCTCTACATCGCTTATACTTCAATACTTCCTGACCATTTGCATCTCGTATGCATCATATTATTACATAATTAAAAATTATCTTCGATCTACAATGGGCCAAGAGCGGCTGGTTAACATAGGCGAGCTTAAAATTAAAAGAAAAATTTCAAAAGAAATTGATTTCACAGAAGTTACTGAACAGTTCAGTAAATTGAGGGCACAAAAAACAAATATAACAATTAACTTCATATGTATTGAAAACAAAATCTACCTTTGTTTTAACTTTTCTAGTTGTTTTATTTTGTCGATCGATTCGTATTTTAGTTTCCTCGACCATATTCATTCCATATTGTAGGTATGTAATTAAACAGATTTTAACGGAAAAATCATAAATACATGCAAATTTGAACTGAATAAAAAGCTTGTAGAAATACATTTTGTTCAAAGCATGGGGGCCTCATTCATCTTCGTCGCCCCGGGCCTCTCACGGGTTTACTCTACCGCTGTATTTTTTTTTTATGGCAGACGCAGGTAGACGAGCAGTCGGGCCACCTGATGGAAAGTGGTCACCGACGCCCATGGACATTGGCAATACCAGTGGTAACCAACGCGCTGCCTACCGTGAGACATAGGTGTTAAGTCTCGTTTACCCAGTAAATACGGTGGCTACGGTATCCTTCAAAGCGGAACACAGAAGTGTTTTCACTCTACTGCTTCAGCGTCAGAAATAGGCAAAGCGTTGGTACCCACCCAGACGGTCTCCTGTAAAAGGGGACCTACCGCCGGTAAATGTTGCAAACATGTTACAACAATTTATTACATCGCTACTATCTCCTCTTTGGCTTATATCCTCATACACAACAATCATATTATATTAGGCATTTGTAGATTTTACAACATCAAAAGATCCTTAAAAGAGTTCCGAAATATACATTTGTACGACAAAAAATTTGTAATTCAAATTTTTCTATTGATTCAGTGTTGCCTTTACATCACCGTAGGCGTAATTATAAAAAAGTAGTTAACCTAGAGTTCCACTAGATGGCGATGCCATGTAAAATTTAAAAAAATAATACCTGTGCCTTATTATTAAATAAAATGACTTTACGGATTTTATGGCGTTTATTTTACATTTTTAAATTCCCGGAGTTTCAAACACTTTCCAGCGGCCGTACGTACCCCATGACCACGGACTCAGTCTACCTCGTGTGCTTTAGAAACCTGAGGTCGTGGGTTCGAATCCTGCGGGAACTCAACAATTTTGGGTAATTTGGGCTAATCACCCAATTCTCTGAAAAGTAAGATGATCCATGCATACTATACAAAATTCGGTCCGGCGCCTTACTCTTACCAG
>JAGSMT010001630.1:0-40137 GCA_029286875.1 Lamproptera curius | reverse complement strand
AGATCTTATTGATGCTAAGAAGCAAGTTTCATAATTGAAATAAAACATTTGCTTGGATCGGCATACTCACCATCTTTTGAAAAGTGGATGAAAAAATCATGTGGTTGTCTTTTTTTTTACCTACTTTCCAAAAAAAAACGGGGTTCTCAATTCAGAACGGACGGTTTTTTTTATATATTACTTCGTCGCTCTGCTCCTAAAGCAGATTTTATTCATTCTTTTTAAATGATAGATATTAACTTCCCATTGCTCCTATTTTTTATAATAATTTTGTGATATTTAGTTTAATAGATATTTGAAGAATAAAAAAAATTACGCCACCAAAAATCACAACCTAGGGCGATTAAATTACAAACGCTGCCTAAACCGTAAGAGATAGGCATTAAGTATGAGAGATTGAAGATGCGGTGGCAGAAAACGCGACGCAATTTCCTACGTTTCATTATAGACGTCAAAAATAAAGACCACCAATAAATTAAACACTTATATTTAGATTATGTACACGGTATATATAGCGGCCCAACAGACGTTGTCCAATCTTAACGATGATTATTAATTGGTGTAATTAATAAAAAGTGTGTGTTTTATTCTTAGATTTTTTATTGCGTATATATAAAAAGTTTTGTTGGCATTCCGTCACGGGAACAGACGACATATGAAAAAAGATGGATTGATGCCAAACACTTAGCGACTGACCTTGAGATTTATTTATCGATATTGCGAATGCTACCCGCACTGGAAACTGCAACCGTTTAAAGTCAAATCTCACCGTAGCCTAGTGGTAAGGGTGATTTAGAAACCGGAGGGCGAGGGTTCGTTCCCGCAAGATAGAAGACCCAACAAGGCGGCAGTGTGTGACCATACTTTAAATCACCTAAACCATTACAATAGATTTAATCGACCACAAATCCTCGCTAAAGATCACCGATTCCTACCAAGGATCCGTGAGGCTATTGACATTAGAAAACATCCAAATTTTAATAGAGAAGATGGTTGGGTTTTACCACCTGCTTGGGACCCCATTATTAATAAATAAAAATTAAAAGCCAAGCATAATACCACCGCCGGCTGTAATGATAAAATCAGTTAATTTTGCATAGGTTGCGGAGTACAGTTTAAAAATAATTACAATTAAGATCTGGAAACCCCGCTTTAGCACTGGCAACAAGACGCATGATATCTCAGTCTACCACTTGAAAGTGTTCGAAACGTCGGGAATTTAAATATGTAAAATAAACGCGATAAAATCCGTAAAGTAATTTTATTTAATAATGTATAATATTCGGCAAGCAATAGAAATAGTTATACTATTTATGATAATTAAGTTTTGCAAAATATTCATCTTTCACCGTGATCGTTAACTTGTAAAAGGTCTAAAGTTTTAATCAGAAGCCGTAGGTTCGAATAACAAACAGAACTTATCTTATCATTAGAATCGAAATATATTATGTATGGCAAAATACTTGATTGATTGTATTTCTCTTTATATGTACTTACCGTTACACTCCTAAAAAAAATGTTTATTTTTCTCTTATTTTAAAACATATATATATTTGTAAATAATAATTATTTATTTATTACATATGCTACTGACGTGTATTATTTACAAGTTATTAGTAATACTTGAGTAGTCGATATAATATAAGGACAGACATATGTGTTAACATCAGGAAAAAGTAGTGGAACTACATGCTACAGCTTCGCTAATGTTATAAAATAGTCAAATAATAATTATTAAGTTACCAATCATTTAAAAAAAGAGGGTTTATATTTTTCTATTTCTCAACCAAAACGAATCAGCCAAAGGGTTCGCTCGTTCCTTATTCTTAACTTTAACTTAAAACTTAACTTACTTTGCAGCACTCACAAAACGGAGGCCGAAAGAGAACTCAGTAACTGTAACTGCTAATCCTCTCTGGCGACGGTGACTATATTGAAATATGATTTAGGGATACTATATCAATATAAAATATTTGCTGACCAAACCCCAATGCAAGCAACTTTTTAGAAGAAAATTAACGATGACTTACGTCACTGCAAAAATAATGTTGAACCAGACCCCTAAATAATGTATATAAAGGGCATACCTAAAATAATCAAAGTCTCCGCAAAAAACTAAAAAAAGTAAAATTTTGATATGAAGTTATAATAAATCAAAATTATATTACTTACAGCTTTCTGACGCCGTTAATTGTGAAAGCATATCACAATCTCCGTTATCACTAAAGATGTTTTATGTTAACGTTCGTATCATAATAAAATAGGGCAATTTCAATGTCATTAAATGTAACTTAAAAAGTTTTACGCATATTCTACACGTTATACTTCTAACTGAAACGTGGATGAAATCATAATCGGATGCAAAGATGCTAGAAATTCAGGATTATACGCAAATATATATATAACGTAAGGACGGAGGAGTATTGGTAGAGGAGTGTCTATATACATACATAAATCAATTAAATTTAATGTAACAGAAGAGAACTATGTAAATGGAAATAACTATTTGTGGATATATTTAATAAAATATTCGTTATCAATTGAGCTAATTTACGATTCCGGCTCCGAGTATAAATCTTAAAGAATTTTTTTAGTCTAGAAAATTAGAATAAGTAGCACTTATTAAATTTTACTAAACAAACAGATAAAGAAAACTATAAGATTCGAAGATTTAAATATAGATCTATTGCGCAATGAAAAAACCCAAAGAATCGGTGTCATCCTTGAATCAGGCTATCAAATTTTAAATAAAATTTGCATAGATTATTGAACTCGTGAAACGGTATATGCTAAAAGTATAACTGACCATGTATGTACGAGTGACTGGGAAATGAAATGCAGTTATCATTTGTTTGTGATCCGAGAGCATTGAGACCAGGCTCAACACTCTCGGATCACAAACAAATTTACTTAGTGACTTACTGAGCATAAACAATGTACAATCAATGTACAACAAACAATGATTACGACGCCTCGTACAAAAATGTTTCTGAAAATCTTGACAAAATGCATATTTATGATTACGGATATTTGATTTTTTTTTAAATAATAGCAGGTGCTAAAATAACGAATCTACCACGGTTACGATTGGATTAACAAAAAAGTAGTTAATAATATACATGAAAGAGATAGACTATGAAAAAGTAAAGATAAAGAAAAAAGACATTTACTGCACATCTGGAATAGGTGCGACCTAAGATAATTCCATTGATTTTGCTACGACGTTATATTTCAAAGTGCACACCATTTAAGATTCGACATAAATTATACATCACATTAGTCAAACCAGATTTAGAGCATTTAATCCTCATTTGGGGTCAGACTGCAAAGAATTTTATTAATAACTTACAAAGAACACAAAACAAAATAATTAAAATTTTATTCAAATATAACTACTGTAATAAGACCAAAGTATTGAATATTACACTATACATTTATTCCACATGTAAAGAAAATTCAACTAATACTCCGTACGACGCACACACAATATAAAATTATCTAAAACAAGGACCTTATACGGCATAAGAAACATAAAGATTGAATGAGCTCAGCTGTATAATAATTTACCTGACCATGTAAACACTAGCCCCTTCTTATTAACGTTTAAAACAAGATTAAATAAATACTTAACGAAGGACGTATAATTCTCCGATGGCCAATGCATTTATATTAACTCCTTTTATGTAGTTCACAATTTTCTCATAGTTTAAGTGAATAATGCAATATTCTTTATGAGAACTAAATTCTGTAAACCTAAATATGACGTCAACAGGGCATTGCTTCAGATCGATTATAACCTAAAATGGTAATGATAAACTAATCCCTTTGCGGCACTACACATACACTGTGTTTTCTTGATTTTCACACTGACGTCATTTAGGTACCTACTGGTCTTTGTGGGGAACGACAAACAGCTTAATTGAGATAAAATGCGCTACGGATAAAAAAGCTACCTATTGTGGTACATTTAGTTAATTAGGTAGGAAAAAAAGCGTTAAGTTTACATTTAATTTTTAATTATGAGTTGAACGTCAATTGAGATATGTATTTGTTAGCCCCTTCACCATTTGAATTTCATGTGTAACATCAAATACAGATTCAGGAGAATTTGGTGGATATAAAAAATAAAAAAAGCAAGGAACAAAATCTTGAGCTTTTTAAATGTTTGCTACATACAGCTAATGCAGCGGTCAGTTTTTGCGTAAATCTTATACGTAAAATATTTATCCATATTCCCTTAAAATAACGATCTTTAAGTAATCTGACACTGAAATAGAAATAACATCATAATAGAGAAAGGAATAACAAGGCGTAAATAATTAATATGTTCTTGAATAAGGATTATCCAAGTCATGCATGATCATCGCAATTCTCCACTAACAAATTGCCTTTAAAACTAATATCTTTGAATATAATGCACGGCAAAAATTGTGCCAATTTTAATTAATTCTTTAAAATTTCACAAAACCTAAAACCCTCCTTTTATTACCTCAAACATTAAATTATCTGCATATTTTTCTACAAACATTGAAAGGATTGACATAACTCAGATTGATTTAACTAAGGCAACTCTAGAACACTGTTAAAACGCGACACAGGGTACAGTAACTTTGTTTTCTTTATTTTAGCTGCAAGATGCATGTCCACAGTTAATTACAGTTGCACGTAGTACCTATATTTCCATGGCTGTATGTGAATACGTATGTTATGACCTAGTTTTAACATTAAGTAGTCCTGCAGGTCTTCCAACCGCCTTGAAGTAGCACCGTCGTTGAACTGTTTGGCCGCTTTTCTTGACGCGGGCATATGGTACGTTCTTGGTATCATTCGATTGCTTTTGAGAAGCTCTCTCCAACCGTATGAGATCTTTGTATTTTGACTTCGATATCGACCTCTTCAGGCCGACATTATATATTTTTCCAACATTTTTTTTTGTTTCATGAAATCGTACTTTCTTACAGCTAATGAACTGGGTCACGTCATTAGCTTCTTTTTATATAACAAACAACAAACAGAAAACTTTCTATTTCTTCAAATTTAATATAATTTGTCTGTGGTAAGAGAGGTACCAAAAGGTACAAAGAAATATCTTCGAGGTTTTTTTAAACCTAAAATTAATTACATTAACTGTTACATTTGTTGGTCCGTAAAGTAATATAAGCTTATTTAATAAAACACTAAGTAAATGTTTTGTTTGCAGATTATAATGTTGGTACTAAACAAAAATGCTTGTTATATAATGAGGACGCTTTAGAAAGAGGTCATGAGTTCGAATCCTGCGGGATCTCAACTACTTTTCTAAGTTGTTTCTTAGTTAGCTAGGGTAATGCGGGCTGATCACACGATTGTCTGTAAAGTAAGATGATCCATGCGCCCGAGGAGCATGTAAAAAGTCGGTCCTGCGCCTTATCTCTCTCCGGTCGTGTCGGTTATCCATCCCATCGGGCTTTGAGAGTACAATTGAATAGGTAGTACACCTGAGTTTGTGCGTACACTTGTGTACTATAATATCTCCCGCGCAGTTGTCTTATCTCTAATACAGACCGGCCGACGTAGTAGGAGTCGACTAGGAGTCGACTAGACATCATCACTAATAAAGGAAATGTAAAAGCGTTTTAAAGAAGCGCTAGTTTTAAAATTAGGAGATTGTATTTTTAGTAGATTTATTTTAATAGCTGCCAACATTTTTACCAAAATAATATAAATGGAAAATGTTACAGTTGCAGTTTGGGCTAAATCGTGTTCAAAGATTCTGTTACATAGATAGATGCATCCCGAACTTGTAAAAGCGTGTTAAAAAATATTGATATCTTATCAATCATTAGCGTTTTTGAAAAAAAAATAAAAATCATTAAGAAACAGTGTAACAGTAAAGTTAAATGATAATTCGTTAATTATTTTTGTATCATTACTAAATATCTACACATGTACCTAAACTTTTCCATTTGATATTATAATGAACTTTATACTAAAGTTATAGTCCTATTGTCTTTGCAATTTATACGGACTGAAATTTAATAATCACAAACACGCTAAGGTTGTTCACGGAGAGTAAATATTACGTGAAATCCAAAATTAAAATTATGACAACACAACGGCTCCCCTTTCTTAACTTAACAAGGCTTGTACAATACAATCGTAATTCGATCAAAATGAGGTCTGGAGTTAAAATAAAAAGTTCTAAACCTAATTCAATTGATAAAAAAAACGTATGGCCGGTAAGCGGTACCCTTATTGGTCGAATATCGCGTAGTTATTTAGATGTGCGGCAGTCTACCAATTATAAAAATTGTTCTTAAAATGCGTCTTTTATTTGGCTTTGAATTATAAATATTTTTTTAGGACGCTAATACAACATCGAAATGTCCCATACAAACTAAAGCTCTTAGGTTATGGCTACTAGCTGATTGATTAATACATAAACTTTCTATTATTTTGTAATTAAATACATATTATATTGATACGAACATTAATACACGAGAAAGACATATTCATTATCCAAGAGGGTCGTCTAAGATTAATAAATAAACTTGTTTTCCCCTTTACATAAATATTAAGTTACTATATTATGTAAAGGGTTAATATAAATAAAGTCAATATTTATTTAATTATCATATCAATGCGCATACTCGAAAGGGTACCATATTAATCAGACAGTGTTTCTTCAAAAGTGGGAACCGAACCTATATCCTCTTCTATATCAGTCATGGCCGCTTACCGCCTATCAAAACAAATTTACAATAAAGATAATAGTTATTACGTCGAAAAACGCAAACTTTCGCCCTAACCGCATTGGTTGAAATCGGGTTCCACTCATTTTCGTATACGAATATTACAAAATTGAAATGGTTCAATCTACTTTGTACGAACTTATTTGATAATCATTCGAAAAAATTGAGCCATTTTGCGAATTACATTGAGATTACAAATTAGTATTTACAGTAAACGCGAAAAATCAATAAAAAAGTAAATTTAATAAGTTTAATATAAACTTATAATCTCAATGCACTTTCTTAAATTACAATGCCCTGACGACAATGACGTGAACGCAAAAAAATTTAAACAACGATTACTTGTTATATTGTTTTTTTTTTATGTCAAAGTGCTATTTTAAATAGGCTGTTTTATATGTTTTATAAAATAATAAGTCAAATATGAATAGACCTAAATTGCAAATAAATACACTTATTAATATAAAAGTCAGTACGCTTTACACTTATGAATGCACTTTTACAATTTAGCTTAATATAATTGCTGGTGTCTACGTGTTTCGTAGAGCTACGAAGCCTGTCAATTCAGGGTACTGTTGCGATAGATTTGTAATAGAAATCATTAGCATAACGGTACATTTGCAGTCATTTCAATAAATGAGCATTATTTCCTTAACATCAATCAAATCTCTCAGAGTGCTTCAATCAAATATAATTGCAAATATCTGTGGCGTATTTCACATTTCAAACATAATGCTTTGAACGTAACTTAAAAGGTAACGCACACTGAAACTTTTAATAGGAAATTGGTTGCAAATTTTCGTATGTACACATATTAACATACACATCTGATTTCTATTTGTAATTTTCCCTGAAATGTGTTCAGGAAAGAAATAAAGTAAATTTTTGTTTTTTTTACAGATTCGTGCATCATTTTTGATCGATTTTTTATTTAAATTAAACACAATTACTATAATTTGACTTCGTTCTTCCGGCGATCCTTAAGAAAAATTATAAAATTATATATTAAAAATTATATAAGATAGTCCACTGCTGGACTTAGGCCTCCCCTAATACACCCCTATCCATTGAAGGTTTTGGACCGTATAATAACCTACCACGCTGGTCCAATGCGGGTTGGTGGGTGGACCGACTTTTTACATACCCATCCGACGCATGGATCATCTTACTTTTCAGACAACTGGGTGATCGGCCCAAATTGCCCCAACCAACTAGGAAACAACAATGAAAATTTGTTGAGTCCCCACAGGATTCGAACCTACGATCTGCGGTTTCGAGGCTACGGAGGCAGTTAAATCAACTGTCTATATAAAATTCTACCGCAGTTGACAATATATTTAAAAGGAAATTTTAAAGGTTTTTTCTGTTTTTTTATGAGGACTATACTACCATACCATAAAATTTGGAAAAACTTTTGTAAAATAATTTAAAGGATATTCGTTAAAATCAAATTTGAGAAATTTTGTTTCCCCCTCGGTCCCAAATTTAAAAATTTTTGTCCAAATTAAGAATAATACCACTTATTTGATTTTACTTTCCAACAAACAGTTAAAAAATAATTTAAATAAATTAAGTTCAAACCCGCTTGAAAAAAAACCCAAAAATCCCGGTGCCAAACCTTGGAAAGGTTAAATCAAATTTTTAAATAAAGAAAAATGAAATTTTATTTAATTTCGTTGAAAAGTTATACTAATATAATTAAACCAGTATTCATTTCCTGGGAAATCGTAAAAGGTTAAATTTTTGTTTGGGAGTTCCGAATTCTTAAAACAGAACTTAACTTATCCAATAAAACAAATATATTGCATGGCAAAAACCGATTGTTTAAATTTTAATGTATCAACAAACAATTTAAAAGTTTTTAATTTTAAAAAAATTTTTAAAAAAATTTTGCCAAATACGTTAATAATGGATTTACGGATATTTAAGGCCTTTTTTTAAATAAAAAAGGGAATTAAAGAAAATAAAATAACCAAAATTACCAGTTGGAATTAAAAAAAAAGGTTTATTTTTAATTAACCAAAAGTAGAAAAGGTTAACCAAAAAAATTTAAATTTAAAAAAAAAAACCATTTACAAAACGGGAAGGGTCATTAAGTAATTCTTAATTTTCTCGACGGTTAATTTAAATAAATTTGGATTACATACATTAGGATCAATAAGCAAATTTAGAAGAAATTTTAATTAATCCTCAAATTTGGGCCAGACCCTCAAAAACTTTATTAATTGGGTTTAAAATAACAAACCCAAAACAAAAATTAAAAATTTTTATTAAATTAATAAAACAAATTAATTACCATATTTTGCCAATTTAAAGACTAAATTTCCGTTTCACTAAAAATTTTTGTTCCACATTAAAAAAATTTCAATTATTTCCGTAAATTTAAAATTTTAGGCCAATTCTAAAACCAAGGGAACGTTGAAACATAAAACAAAAGTTTGAAAAGGAATTTAGCTTATAATAATTTAACCCTTGACCAGGGTTTGGTAAAGGTTTCCAATTAACTTTAAAACAAATTTTAAGAAATGGCAGCTTTAAAGAAAAACGTATAATTTAAAAACATTTTATAATTAACTTCCTTTTATTAGTTCAAACAAAATTTTTTAGTTTGGTAAAAGAAATGCAATTATTTTTTATAACAAACTAAAGGAAACCTTAAATTGAAGTTTAAAAAGGGATTCTTCGCAATGTAAAACCTTAAAAATGGTTATTGAATAAACTAATCCCTTTTAAAAATTTCAATGTTTTCTTGCCTTTTCAAAAGTAATCCATTTAAATTTCTACTGGGCTTTGTAAAAGATTTGTTTAATCCAATTTGAGATAAAAACCACTTCCGGATAAAACAACCCTTTGTGGACTTTGGTTAAAGGTGAAAAAGCCAAAAAATTTACATTTAAAATTTTTCAAATGGTTGAAAAATGAAATTTAGGATTAGGTATTTGTTTTTAAATTTAATTTCAGGTGTAAAACTTCAAATAAGGATTGGGAAATTTAAACAAAGATTAATAAAAATAAAAGAAGGAAAAAAACTTGAAAGCTTTTAAAGTTTTACATCCTTAATGGGGCGGTAATTCCGGTTTTGGTTAAATTTAACCTTGAAATATTTGGAAATTCCCCATACATTAACATCAAGTAATCAAATTTGAATTTAAATTATTTAATAGAAAGAAAAAATTAACAAACTAATTAAAAAAATTTAAATTTTAATTAAATTATAAGTATGCAAATTTCCCTTTATTTCCAATGACAAATTTGAAAAACTAAATTTATTCTTTGGGAATTAATAATTGCAAGCAAAAATTTTGGCCAAAAAAAATTTTTAAAAAATTTAAAATTTAAACCCTCCTTTTTTTACCCCATTCATTAAATTACCCTTCTTATTTTTAAAACAAATTAAATTAAATATTAAGAAGGAATCGGCAACCTCCAAACATTTAAATATTAACCCAGGGTTCATAATTTTTATTTTTTTAATTTTTTTGGCTAAATTCTGTAAACCTTAAATTACGTTCAATAGGCCCATTTTTCAATGGTTATAACCTAAATGGTAATGAAACAACCCCGGAAAATCCTGGGTTTTCCCGCCCGAAGTAAGGACCCTTGGCTTTTGGCCGCTTTTCTTGGAAAAAGGGGATAAAAGGGCCCTTTTGGTACATTTATTTTTTGAAAAGGCTTTCTTTAACCGGTATGAATTTTAAATTTGAATTTGATTTCGCCCCCCCATTTAATTTTTTAACAAAATACGTTTCCAAAATTTGGTTTTTAACAACCAAAAAGCGGGAACCAAAAACTTCTTTTTAAATTTCAAATAAGCTTTTCTATTTCTTAAATTTTCGTAAATTATTTTCCCCAACTTCGATTTTGTTAAAATGAAAAAAATCCTTCAATTTTAAATAAAATTAATTAACAATAATTTCAATTTGTTGAATGGTTAAAGTAATATTTAAATTTCCTTCCATAAAACCTTTAAAACTTTTTTGAATTATAATTTAATTATAAAAAAATTTAATTTTAATTAAAACCTTTAAAAAATTTCACGAAACCCAAACCCCTCTTTTTAAATTATTTCCTTATTAACTTAAATTAATCTTCTATTTCACAAACATTGGAAAGGATTATATCCTGATTAATATAAAATGGAACTCTCTCCCTGTTTTAAATCCCACGGGTTAAGGTAACATTTTAATTTATGTAAGGTTTGTCCCGTTAAACGTGCACTTAATATTTCCCCGGGTTGGTGTCTAATACGAGGTTTGACCTTTAACATTAAGGAATCCTCACTTAAAAGGAAAGTAGAAGCGTTTTGAACGTTTCCGTTTTTTGGAAGGGGATTGGTATTTTTGGTATTATTTTTTAATAGCGCCCAAACCCAAAATTTTTAAATTTGGAAAATTTCGTTGCCCTTTGGGGCCAAATTTTCAAAATTCCGTTTCATGAAATGCACTTTCTTACAAACCAATGGAACTTTCAAATTTAAATTTTAAAAAAATAAAACCATTTTAAAAAATTTAATATTAATTTGTTGTTAATTAATTTTTTTAGGTGAAAAATCCATTTTAAATTTAAAATTAATAATTAACTTTTATCAAAGTTAATATTTATTTTTTTAATTTATAGGACCTGAAATTTAATAAATCACCCAAAACCACCTGCCTTGTTTAATTTATTCCATTGATTAAAATTAAAAATTAGATTAACAAACCATCCCCTTTAATAAAAAAAAAAACTCTTTTAAATCGTAATTTTAAAATTGGATTGAATTTTTAAAAGAATTTTAAACCCCAAATTAATTTTAAAAAAAAAAAGGAAAATGTTGGCATTTTTAATAAATTGTTCTAAATTTCCGTTAATTAATTTAGATGGCCATCCCAATTATAAAAATTACAAAAAATTGGTTCTTTTAATTTGGCTTTGAAAAAATAAAAACCAAAAATTTTTAGGAAAGTTAATTGTAAAAATTTTCCCTTACCAAACACTAACTCTTAAATTTATCATTTGATTATTAATAATAAACTTTTATTAGAAAATTAAATCCATTGCCTTTAATTTTTGTAAATTTAATAAAAAACAATTTCTTTTCAGGGAAGTTTTGAAATCCAAAATTAAATTAAAAAACAATTTTCTAACTTAAAAGGTTTAAATTAAAATGTTAATTATAAATAAATTAATTAAATTTAAAATTTAAATTAATTCAATTATAAAAACGATTCGGAAAGGGTACCTTAATTCCGACGGTGTTTTTAAAAGTGGGAACCAATTTAAAATTACTCCCAAATCGTCATTTGGCTTTGTTATAAAACAAATTTTTTAAGGATGTTAATTACCTCGAAAACCAAAATTGGCCCTTAAGGCAATTGGTTGAAATCTTTCTAATTTTTAATAACCAATTATTTTAAAATTGGCAGGGTTCAATTTAAATTTTTAACAACTTTTTATTTAATTTCATTCCCTGAAAAAATTGAAGGCCTTTGCGGTGGGAAAATTTTCCCGATAGATAACAAGTGTATTTAAAAAAATTTCAATAAAAGTAATTTAATTAAGTTTGAAAAGAAACTTTTAATCTTCGAAACTTTCCTTTCGTTACAATTTCCCTTGACAACCAATTACTTTGTGAACATTTAAACAATTTAAAAATGGTTTTTTTTGTTTTGGTTTTTTTTAAAGTAAAGGAAAACATTAAATAGGTTTGTTTTATGTTTAAAAAATTTTAAATTAAATTCCAAATAATGGATGATAAAATTAAAAAATTAAATTACTTTTAATTTTTTTTAAAAGTCCAAGGTTTTAAGTTTTAAAAATAATAAGAAATTGAAATTTTTAAATTTAAAATAAATTCTTATTAATTTTAAAAGCCACACCCTTGTTTTCAATTCAGGGAATTGTTTGGATGTTTAATAAAGAAATCATTTAAAACGGTAACATTTTGGGTCATTTCCAATAAATGAGATTATTTCCTTTAAATCAATCAAATTTCCAGGGGCCTTAATCAAATATAATTGCAAAATCTGTGGCGTATTTCACATTTCAAAATATAACTTTGAAACTAACTTAAAAAATTAAACACTGTAAACTTTTTAATAGGAAATTTCAAATTTTGTATGTTACATAATTAAATACAATCGATTTTCTTTTGTAATTTTCCCTGAAATTGTTTTAAAAAAAAAAGTAAATTTTTTTTTTTTACCAGATTCTGCATCATTTCTTGATCGATTTTTTATTTAAATTAAAACTTTTACTTTAATAATACTTTTTTCTTCCCGGGACCTTAAGAAAAATTATAAAATTATATATTAAAAATTATATAAGATAGACTCTTGATACACTGCTGGACTTAGGGGCCTCCCCTAAACCACCCCTATCCATTGAAGGTTTTGGACCATTAATAACCTACCACGCTGGTCCAATGCGGGTTGCTGGTTGGACCATTTTTTACATACAATCCGACCATGGATCATCTTTTTTCGGACAACTGGTTGATCGGCCCAAATTGTCCCAACCAAAGGAAAACAACAATGAAAATTTGTTGGTCCCAGGACCCGAACCCGATCTTTGGTTTCGAGGTTACGGAAGGAAAGTTAAACCAACTATCTTTATAAAATTCCACCACAGTTGACAATATATTTAAAAGGAAATTTTAAAGGTTTTTTTTTCTTTTTGGAGGACTATACTTACCAACCATTTGTTGTGGACAAAGCACGTTTTTCCTTTTTCAAAATGAAATATACAATGAAACCCCCACCAGCCTGATGGTAAAGACGTTACCGGTTCCATTAACATCCGGAAATATTGGATCACCAATCCCCGCCTTCCGGAACTTATAGGATGACATTTTTCCCTTAGTAAATACCTCAAAACCTTTTAAACCGGAACACAGTAGCATTTTTGGGGAAATAGGCAACCGATGGTACCAACCAGACGGGCCCCCAAAAAAAGGGCCAACACCTATAAATAATTTGCCTTTAAATTTCTTTCATCTGACACAGTTTGTTACATTAAATAAACCCTTTAAAGTATAAACACAAATAATAAAATAAACATTTTTGATTGTTTTGCATCTGTTGTTGGGTTTAGAAAATGTATTAAAAATACCAAACCTGGGTAATAAGTTTACCTAATATATAAATGTTATAGTGGACGTACAATAATTGGACAACGCCTTATCGAACAATAACCTTTCAAAGAAGGTATAAGAAATAACTTGATAGAAGAATGGACGAGTCGTTTTTAAAGCTTTTTTGTCATTAGTGAAAAAGATAATGGATTGTATTAATATTTCTTTTGAATTTAACGGAAGGCCGGGCACCCGGGAAGTTTCCAACCAATTTGGTTGGAACCCAACTAGCTCAGTGGACGGCGATAGGGAATCCTTCTAAGGGCGAAAACGAGGATGCGGTTCAAGGATACCGTAATCCGGCTCCGGACAACGTGGTTATGAAGCCGGTTTGGAAATGCGGGAAAGGATAAAATGTCTAATGGCGGCAATTTGCTTAAAACGTCTTCTTGATGGGGGTTTGCGGTAAACTTAATAACTATTGAACGGAACCTTTTCACGTCGCGTGACTTTTATGATGCTTGGGAGGCCCCGAAGGCACATGTCCGATTGCGGGGCGCTGGCCCGTCCGCGCCACAAAGATTTTCCTTTCTCCCTTTCTTCGGGGTGAGGAAAAAATTAAAAACAAAAGGGGCAGACGGGGGAGTTATGGGAAGGAAGGAAAGATTTTTTAACAATTAAAGGCTGTGTTGGGGACAGAAAAATGCCCGAACATCTTTTAAGAAAAATGTAATTTTTCCAAAAAATATGCGTAATTAGAATTTTAACCAATTAAATTGGCTTTCATCTTTAAAAATTTCCTGTTTAAAATTTTTAAAGGATAAATTTAAAGGCGTGTAATTTTAAGGTGATTAAAAATTAAAGGGCCTTATAAAATTTCCGGCGCCTTTAATTTTCCCAGCCAATGCCGGATCAGCCGGCGGAAATTGACTGGGTGTTGGAACACGGGAGTATCAAGTTGCCCAAAGGTAACGTATCAGGATACGATCCAATTTGCCGTTTATATGGTATTCTATATTGTTTATTTTTGATTGTATTTGTAATTAAATACCAAACGGGACGCAACCAATCCGGATTCCCTTAATAAGAAAAAAGCGGAAATAACATTTAATTAAAGGTTTACGACCGATGGTTTATTATATTATTTTTAAACCGTTGTGTGAAAATGGAACCCGGGACGAAAATACCATTACCATTGTTTACAATAAACTTGTGCGGTAGAAATAAACACGGTCGTAAATGCTTGACGCCCTTTCAAGATATCACAGGACGTTGGGGATTAATTTCTTGGCCTCCAGTAAAATGAAATATTTTCATGTTTGGGCTCCGGAACGCAATAATAATTATTATTAAAATGCAAAAACGTATTGGATGACGTTTTTAAAGTTTAAAATTATGTAACCAATTTTTTGTGAACAGTTGGTTTAAACTAAGGCCCACCCATTTGTTTCAATATTCCAACTTGTCCTTTGCAATGATTAAATAAAGAACCGTATGTAAAAAACGTTTATTTTTCTTATAGGACAAAATTGCCTTTCTATTTAAATGAAGATATCGGGAAAAAATTAGTTATTGTTGTTCGGTTGGTTTTGAGATCGTCCGGGTGGCTATTAATGCGGATGATTACGTTTTTGGTAAGGCGTAGTATTTAAACCAGTTATAATTTTGACTGATTGTTCACAAAAATTTTGGACTAAACGAATAAAATTGAAATATCAAAAGTCATTACTAATCTTCTTTCCATTCAATAAAGGTGTTGTTTGTTAGAAGGAAATTTTTTAATGCAAATGGAAAACCCAAAACCGCTGAATTATTAATTTTAAGTTTTTTTAATGCGCCAACAAGCCCGGGAAATATCTAAAAACTAGTAAAATATTAGCGGAAGCGGTTCTAAATTTTTAAATTTAACAAAGATCGAAGATGTTGACGCTTGAAAGCGGTCCTCAAGCGGCCAACTAGCGGTTCCATATTGGGATAATTTTCTGGGCAGGGAATTAGAAAGCTTTAATGTTTTCCTGGGTAAACCATCAAAAACATTAGAAACATTTCCAATTAATTTGCCTAAAAGTTAAAATAATTTGCGTCATTGGTTTAAAGGGTCGTGTTATGCCGTTAGAAAAACATGTAGAAAGGGGCCATTGTCGGATGCCACCTCAAACGATGCGGTTTTCTTTGGCAACCGAGATGGCGCGGAAATTGTTTATCCTTTAAGTGGGTTTGTGATTCATAGCACAATAAATAAAGGTAAAATTACGAAATACATTTCTTAAAAATCGGAAGAAACCAGGTAATTTTTGGCGATTGGACAACAGGATTAATAAAAAGGTTTAATTATTAGATTATATTTAAATTGATTTTCATGTTCTTTAATGTTTGAACACTGCTGAAAATATTTCTTTATTTTATTTTTGAAGAGCGCATTATGCTTTTATAATAAATATTCTTAATGCGTTATATGAAGCGCTTTTGGGTTAAAAGGAAGAATTGATTAGCGCCAGTTATAGGAAATAGTTGCGTCTTTTTTGGGTGTATCTTGGATCTTGAATAATACCGTTCAAAGCAAATAAATAAAATTATTTTTTAAAACTGCAATGGCGTTAGGCGTTAATGCGGGAGCGTGGGCCCAAAAGTGGCGTTGTTGAATAAAATACCACTCAAGTTTCGTCCGCCAATTTGATTGGACCAACTAGCTCGGAGGATAGGATTTGTAGATCCCATTAAGGACCAAAAGAAGGCCGTTGGGGACCATTTGCGGCAATCCGCCCAGACAACGTGACGCGGGTTGGGGTTCGCGGTAAACTTATAACTATTAGAACGGGCTTTCGCCGCGGACTTAAAAAAAAAATATGACCAATGGTGGCAACCGAAGGCAATTGTCCGACTTTTGGGCCCGGCCCGTTCGCATCACCCGAAGTTCTTCCTTTTACCTTCCTTTTGTCCGCGATATAGGAAAAATTAAAAAAAAAGAGGGCAGACGAAAGGGGAGCGGTATGGGAAGAAAGGGGAAGATTATTGGGTTACCTTAAGCGGCCGTTTAGCGACATAAATTGCCCGGGAAACACTTATTCCTTTTCAAATAAATTAATGTTTTCAAATTCCAAATTGGAAAGAATAAAACTCTTTTTCTGGATCATTACAGTGCCTATATTAAAAAACATAATTAAGGGAAAGTTAGTTAAAAAATAAGCTTTTAACTTGGTTTTTTTTTTCCGAAATAATGGATTTATTTGTTTTTTTCCTGGAATTATCACCTAGGAATTACTTGAAAGGTGGCCTAGGGCCACCCTTAAACATAAGGACCATTAATTTAAACAGCAGCCAATCCAGCCGCCCAACGAAAATGTTAGATTACTTATATATTCTGGTTTAAAGGGCACCGCAACAGTTTGCGTCAGGGCAAAGTCTTTAAAGCCCATTTTTCAAATTTTTTGCAACTTAGTCAATCCAATTGGTTTCGCCCTTTTTAATATAATATAAATCCTAGTAAAAAGTTACTTTGTTTATTTTTTTGTTTTTTACTTTAAAAGATGAAAGGGAACAGTGTTCTTTGATGGTTTGGTAACTCCTTACCAAAAGAAACTGAGATACAAAGAAAACCATGGCTCGACGAAATAACTAAAAAACCTCAGATTGAAAACTAGACTTAAAAATACATTTTATGCCAGTTAGCCGGGGAATAAAAAGTTTTTAATTTTCACAAATTAAAACCATGTGGTTTTTAATTTGGAAATTTATCCTTTAATATAAATAGATGTTTTTATCTTATTTATTGTTTTGCACAAAATAATTGCTCAGGCAAACAGGCGGTATTTAGGCATTGTCTTACAACCTATTAAGATGGTTAAAAAAAACCACCGGATTTAAATCTTTTAAAACCTTTCGATGGCTTCTTCTGAATTTAAATAACCTGATTTGAATATTTCTTCTTTTTTGCGCATGTAATGTTCATAAACTTAGGTTGACATTATTAAAGCAAAAATATATTTTGATAAATTGTCTGTCAAAACAAAATCCCTGTTGTTGTTTAAATGGATTTGCAAACCTTTAAAATTAATGGAAAGGAATGAGCGAGGATCTCTGAATAAATTGATAATAAAATGTCAATAATAAAGACTTAAGAACAGTAGTATTAATATTAATATTTAAATCAAAATTTTATATTAAAAATTCGGGTAAAATTTAAATTTAATTATATTAATTATTAAAATTCACTTTTTGAAATGTAAGGATTTAACATTGTGAATTTGTTCCTGGTCATCCCAGATGGATGATCGCTTTGGTTTCCTGATAGGAAACCGGGACCACAAAATTTACATTATAAAGATGAATTGACGGAAAAGGATTTATCTAAAATTTCCAGGTAAAAAAAATTTTGCCAAGCGCCCGAATATTTATTTCTTTAAACTTGTTGTTACCTTGTTTTCCTTTTTCGCCGAAAAGAGGACCAAATCAAAAAACCGTCCTTAAGCTGTTAAAATTTGTTTTGGGAATAACATTTAATTTAAAAAATTATTGGAAAAACAAAATGAAACGTTTTTTGGTTTAACGGAAATTTTTATAATAAAATAAAAAGTTAAAAAACTTTGGCAAGTTTAATTTCCTTTATGGATTTTAGGACGTTCGGGACAAACAGTTCCAGACCCAAGGATTCTGCTTGACGGCCATGGGATTAGTGTATTATAACTGGGACCTAGTGTTGGGTAATTATTAATGGTTTATATAAAGGGACCGCAAAATGCGCCCTATGCCGGAGGAGGGTTGAACAAAGTTTTAAATAAATATAGTTATTAAATATACCGTTCCGAGAGTTGTGTAATCAAGGAAAGTCACTTTGTTGGGTGTCCAACCATCGGGAACGTTGTCAATTAAATTAAGCAACCCTATCTAAGAATCACCACCAAAGGAAATCCTGTTCATTGGGAAATAAAATTCTATTTTCCCCGGAGGTTTCAATTTGTCGGGTGTAAAAATATAAATATATTTGTATTGTACACAAACAAAAATTGCGTTATTTTTAAAAAATAATTAAAGCGTATAGCCATTGCGAATATTGACAGGGCGCGGTTGGTTTGTTGACCCTGACTGTTTCACCAGGTGAGTCCGGTCAGTTCGATTCCCCACGAAAAAACTTGTTTTGATACAGCGTGTTTAAAAAATTTTAAAAAATTTTTAAAATAAAAAACCATCGTACTCTTAAATATATTTCGAACTTTACTTAGACTAAAAGACTTAGGTTATCCAGATTATAAGATTTATATAGAGTAGATTTATAAATGAATTATGGAATTTTGCCTTTTATTTTTAGTCTCTTTTCGGTTGTTTAGGCTGTCATATTTCGCAAAGAAAATATTGTTAGATTAAAATTCTATAAATTCCCATTACGAGTTTTCCATAGACTTCCACGATACGTTCAACCAGTGAAAAAGGTTCAATTGGCCCCCTGTCAATGCGGAAAGCCGTAAGGCGTTTGCATTGGCGATTTTCCCTCAACAGCTTGGCTGATTTAATCCCCAATTACACACACCACCCCCTAAAGGTTGTCCTCCTTTCGACCCTCCCCCGCCTGAAGGGCAAACCATACTATCGGCACCGGTTGTTGATTATAATTGGTAATTTATACGTTAAGGTACTTCTCAGGACAAAACATTCAATAATATATCGTAAAAATCCAATTCCAACGGTGATTACGGCGCTCCCTATTTAGCCTCCCTCCTCAAAAACCTCTCCTCCGCAAATTTCAATTTTCCGCAGATCAATTCATACTTACGTACTTGACATCAATTCTTTTATTTTTGAACCATTTACACTATATCTTTATACAATAATATTATGGCTTAAACCTGAAGGTTAGTCCCGATGAAAAACTAATCGTTATCTTACCATCAGGTGATAATAACAAAATAAAATTCAATAAAACTGAAACAATTCCCATAGTATTCTGATAAAGTTTCATGTAATGAAAAGGCGAAATCTTAAGTAAAAGAATTATTCTAATTGGATTCTTATATTTAAAATGTATTTAAAAATACGTTTATTCAAAAGTAAATAGGAATAAAAAATTATAGGATTGGGAGTTAATGAAATTCCTAAGGGTTCAGACTGGCCAAAAAAAAACCGTGGTTTTTTAACATTTATAAATAAATTTTAATAAGGGTTCCAAAATATTTCCAAAAAGAATAAAAATCATTCAATACCCGGAATGGATCAATCTCAAACTTTAATTAATTGATCAGAGCTATGAGTTAAATTGAAAAAATTAACTAATATTCCTCCTATTGCATTCTGCAAGATCTTGTTCAATAATTTTCGCCCTTTGTCGTCCCTTAGATGCCTTGGTCCGGATGATATCCAAGGTGTTCGTTCGTAATTGTCGGCTTGAGTCTGTTGGTCTTCTTTCTCTTCGGGTAAAGAGGGTTTAACGAAAGGATGGAAATACCAAATATCGTTGCATCAAATAGTATTTTTAAATCCGATTTATAAGATAATGCCCTTTGGAGGATCAATTGAAATTTTTCACATTCAATAACGCCAGTGTTGACCTGCGAAAGAAGGTGAAATACAAAAACCAATTAAATATAATAATTAAAAATTTAACCAATTTAAAAACCATATTTTCCCTTTGGCCCCAAACCGGTTTACATTGTTTTATTGTAGCATAACAACAATCTTTGGCTTGGAAACAAGGAAGGTTCATTAATAACAATAAAGGAGGCCAAACAACGCAACGGGACGTCCTAACACCTGAACAGATAAAAAATCCAGCAAAACTAAAAAAACTCTGGTTGACAGATGGTAAAAAGAATAAAAATTTTTAACAAAATTACGACCCTTTAAAACAGTATAACCATTTTTGGGTGACAACAAAGCGCGATTTGTAGAGCATTTTAAATCTCAATTATCTTTTAAAGGTATTCATTTTAATCAAATGTCATGTATTACAGTTTTAGAAAAAATAAAAGAAAAAAAACATTTATTTGGAAAAAAATGGAAAAGTACAAAACAATAAAACTATAAACATAAATTGCTTGTTTAAAATGTTATCCCTCATTTTAATCAAAGAAAAAAAAATCTTCGTAAATCTGATTTTAGTGGACCCGTTTAATGTAAAAAGTTGATGGGTATTGAACTTACTGTTTTGCAGAAAAAAATAATTAAAACTAAACACAAAAATGGATTCCTTAATTTTGTATCATTTCTGGCTTACTTTCCACACCAAAAGATTAGACACATTAGAACTTTATACCATTACGTAATAACCTTTTAAGCATCTGTATTTGTTCACGTTTTAAAAAGCAATTTGAACCTTTTGTTTTGAAATAAGTTTTGCTTTTCAAATTTCAACGTTTATTGATGGAAGGTTCTTGATTGGAGGCGGGAGATCATTCCAGGACGGTTAAGCAAACCTAAAGTAACCACAAGAAAGCCGTTTATTTGGAGGGAACAAAGGCGGAGTGCAGTTCTTACGCAGTCTGTGAAAACTGAACCAATACAAATAACCTTCCTTTCCTTCCTTTCCTTGGTTTTATTACCGAAAACAACGTTGTTGATGGAGAGTCCATCTGGACATTTAGCCAGTCATGTCGTTTGGGAAAGGGTAATATGCAATCGACGAAGAACAGTGGAAAGAAAGCTCCGACATTTTTTACTATTTACATAATTTTTTAGTCTTGGCGTGCGGACCCACCAAATACCGTAATGATTAATATGATAATTTAGATAAAATAAGGTGTTCAATTTGACCATTTAACCAATGTTATTTTAATCCCCGAATATGATACAAAACTTTCAACTTGGAAAGCATTTATTTAGTTTCTAAGTATGTGTTACTCAAAAACGCAAATCTTCTATCCATTCTTCACCAACATCTTGATAAGACCCAATTTAACGTCTCTAATAAAAGTGGTAAGTTTTCAATTTTTTTTCGTGTTTAAAATAAATTGCTTACCTTTTAGGCATTAATTATGAGTTTTATTTGAATTACCATTTAAATGTCTTCCAAATTGATTTTCCTTATTGCCAGGTGGTGTCTTCTGGGGGTCGCTGGGTTTAAAAGATATATTCAATGCACATCGTCCGCGTACAAAATGATATTCCCATAAATTGGACCAATTTTGTCATATAAAATAAAAGGATTGCCCCAAAATGAAACCTTCCGGTCACCCTGATTTGGTTTCGAAGGAAAACAATTGATTACTAAAGGCCATTTTGTATTTTTAAATCATTCTTTATTGGGTAGGTACAAACAATTGGTTTGGAATTTTAGATAAGAAAGGCAAAATACTTATTGGTCGTAGTCCTTATATTTTAGGGTTTATTTTTCTTTGGAATTGTTTATTATAATTTTCCATTGTTTAAACCCGTTACAATGGATTGTTTGATCATTTTAATTACCGTTAAAGTTCTTGGAAGATAAGTAAAAATCATTTTAAAAACAAATTCCAGCGTCACCTTGAAATAACTTTAAAAAAAATATTTTGCTACCCTTAATACCAAAGGTTCATCAACAAATTAAATTTAAAAATAATATTAGTGGTTTAAAATCAAGCCTGTTTTGTCCACTGCCGGAATGGGGCCCCCTAATGCCGCTTCTTCTTACGGGGTTTTTTGGACCCCACCACGCTGGTCCAATCAGGTTGGTGGGTGGCCAGATTTTTACCCGCCCATCCGACCATGGATTATTTATTTTTCACCGGTTGGGTGATTTCCCCAAATTGTCCTAACCAATAGAAATTTGGGTTCCCAGGTTCGCCCAAATTTTTGGTACCGTTACCCACTTGCTTATGGAGGCCCGGTTATAAAAGGGCATCCTCGTCCGTGTGGTAATTATAGGATGCAATTATTTATAGACACGGCATTTGTTTTGTTATTTGATTAAAAAAAGTGTTCATTAAAAAAAACAAAGTGCCGGTCCGTTTGTGGGAAAAGGAATTATCGTTTTAAGACATTCACTTGATTAAGTAATAATCAAACTACAGTATAAACTAAAAGTCGCCACTATCTATCCGTTCCATTTATGGTTAAACCTTAAAACTACCCAGGGTTTTAAACGTTTTATTTAAAAATGATAATTTAAAGAAAGGTTTTGGTATAATACATGCATAATATTTGTAATGAACCCTGATAAATTTTGGATATTTTTAATATGTAACTAAAACATTTTCTTGGGCAATTCCCAAACCTGGAACCCACATGATAAATAATAAATGTAATAATAATGGCCTTCTTAAGTATAATGTTCTCCAGGTCGATTGGACTATTGGGACCGACCCTTATTTAAATCAGCCAACAGCGGGATATTTTATGGTGCCGGGTACGTGCATACACAGGTTTCCTCTGTTCCGCATTTAAATGCCCCTATGCGGGGATCCAACCGACCAGATACATGGATCATCTTTTCTTTTTGACAATTTAAATCAAAATTGCCCTAAACCAACTAGAAAACAACAATGAAAATTTTGGGTCCCAGAATTCGAACCCCGAACCCGGTTTTAAAGCCTTTTCCACCACCAGGCTATAGGGAATGAATTTTCTACACCCCAGTATTTCACACCCAAAAAGGGAACAAGAAGGCCGGATCGTATTGACTATCATTATGGTAAACTTTTACAATTTTGTATTATTTAATTGAAATAATTATATAAATAAATGTTTATTTTCACAACTTCCAAATGAACCTAATTTTATATTTTATAATAAACACAAAATCTGGTAAAGTGTTGAATTTATTTGAAAGAAAAATATGTTTTAAATGACCATCCCTACCCCCATTTCCCCACGGCTAGTTTTGGTCCATATCCACCTTTTCTTCACCAAACCAGTATCCCAAGATTTCATGGGGTCGGCCTAATCCCATCCAGGTTTACCAAATAAAGTTTTTAACCAAAGCGATTGACATCCTGACTTCCAAAGGGTAATCTGCCTTCTAAAGGCTGGAATTGGTTTCCAATATTTTAAAGGCACTGACTTGCTATAACGACTGCCAAGGTTGTTCTTGACAACCGGACCGACTTTATATGTCTATCCGACAAATGAATTATCTTACTTTTAAGAAAACCGGCCATTTTTCTCAAACCAACTTGACAGCAAATTTTAAATTGATTTCTCCTTCGGATTGGAACCCAATGGTTTGGGAGACGTTTCATCATTCAAATAAAAAATCCATTTTTCTTGCGTATCAAACTATCTAAAGTGTCACGGTGGCCTTATACTACCACTGCTCACCCCACAGCTGGTTAACTTTCTATGGGTTTCGGATCGTCAGCATTATTCGCCGGAAAGTCAATATTAACTGCATTGCTTGAGCAAAATGTAAATATATTTAAATTTGTACAAACGACTGCTTTGAAATAAAGGAAAGAAGCTGCGATCGATTGCGGAAAGGTACACAAACACAACCGCAAATAGGACAGGGGGCTAATTTGATTTAACTTGATTTTGTGTGTCTGAGCTCGATTCTTGATTGATAGTAATAACGTTCGATTTGGGAGGAAGTCTTCTGAAAAGTTTTAATATTTTTATTTTATTAAATAAAATGACTTTACGGATTTTATCGCGTTTATTTTATATATTTAAATTCCCGACGTTTCAAAACACCGTGGGTGCGTGGTCAAGGTAATCTACCCCGGACCATGACCATTTATTTAATAATGTATAGGATTCCGGTAAACAAAATAATAAATTATTTTTATCGTTTATGCCACGTATACCGGGACGAACTAAAGTTAAGTACACTGGGCACTGGGAAAGTACCCAAAACTAGAATTTTTGGGGAAAAACCTGAAAAAGTCGTTTCAAAAGAAGAAATTTTTACCCTAAAAATTTGCCGCTTTGGGTACTAACTCCAATTGCCCTTTAGGTATATCCGCCGTTCGTACTTAAGGTCGAAGTATTTAAGGAAAAACCAGATATTTTCATAAGGGTGGAAAAGTTTTTATGGGTAAGATTAATGTAGAACTATAATGGTAAAGAATAGTTTTGTGGAATTTGAAAATCGGTTCCACAGTTTAACATAACATTAGTATAGATAAAACCTAACTTTTTAAGTTTATAAAAAATATTTTAAAATCGACCAAAAATGGGTTGTGGTTCGCAAAAAAACTGGTGCTAAAGGGGTTGCTTTTAGGCAACAATTATAAACGGACTTTTAATTATAAACCGGTGGAGCATACACCGTTTACCGGAAATTAAATTGTTTCCTTTGACAATTAATGATCACAATGTTTGTTTTAAAGTCTGCTGCCAATGGAGAAAGCATTGATATGTTTACGTTCAAAATCGATCCTAATATAGTGTTGTTTTTGTTTAGTGGGGTCCTATAAAAATGTTCCTTTTTAAAATGCATTATTTTTGGATCGCTTTTAAAACAAGGTAATATAATTCGGGAGTATATATTTATTTATTTATTTAATCTTTTTGCCAAATTATTTGACATGTGAGCTTAATAAAGCCGGGCATTGTTTAACAAACAACCTTTAACAAAATTTTTTAAAGTTCAATATTTGGACAAGTATAAATAAAAAAACAGAACTTAGGAAATCTCATTGGTTATTATTTAAGTTAATACTAAAAAATACTGTTATTATATATATAAAATGAACCTCTATTCCCTTGATCACGCTAATACGCGACCTATAATAGCCAATAAGGGTTGAATTCAAAGCATCTATTTATTATTTATTTTATCGATTCCGTTAACTTATTCGCGTTGCTCGTCAGTTTGACTTGCTTTTTCATATCTTTGACATCTAATGGTATTTTCAAAGGAAAAAATTTAATTAAATTATAGAAAAATAAATGTTTCTTTTATTACCGAGTTAATCATTTGATATGTTAGTAAAGTTCATATTATTCTTGCAAACCTTAAAAACCTTATTATACCGGACAAGTCCAATTGCCGATGGATAAAAAGTTTTAAAAACTTAAGATATTGTTTTAAATCCGGGTGGCAATCAACTGCAGCATTGTCCAAAACACATCATTATGGAGGTCCTTAAATATCCCCATTATTTTGGGGGTTTATAATTTTCAATGAAGATGATATTTCAAGTTACGGAATTCCAAAATTACCAATAAGGGTTCAATTAATTATTATTGATACAGAAATCCTGTCCCTGTTGGTTTAAGGCCCCCTAGTGCACGCCTTTCCTTAAAGGGGCTTTTAGGACCTATCCTCCAAACTGTTGTTTGCGGTTGGTGGATGGACCGACTTTTTCCCATGACACATGGATCCATTTCTTTTTTAGACAATTGGGTGATCCCGGGCCTAAAACCAACAACCAAAAACATTAACACAAATCGTTTCCCCTGGATTCAACCCCGACCTCCAATTTTAAATTAAGGCATACCGCTTGACCACGGAAATTGTAAAAAGTTGATGGTTTTAAGACGCGGCACCCAATACGGCTCCATTAAATGAAACCTATTCTATGGAACGTTCCCCTTTTAAATGAGCAACAAATGGCCCGAAACGCTCATGAAAGTAGTCAATGAACTATCGTATAATTATTCTTGGGCCTCCCGGTGTGTATTGCCATGTATAATTTAAGTCAATATAGCGCGACACGATTGGATAAAGCCAAATACCAAAGGAATCCCATAGCGGTTGATTGACCCTGGCCAGGAAAAAAAAACACTCCATCCTTTGGTCGTAACCGCGGATTAACACCAAACCAAAAAAACTTATAGTTAAAATATGATAACTGATAAATAAAGATACTATTATTTTATAAATAAATACATATTATATAGTAAAACACTTGACAAAAACACTTTTTACCCATCCCAATGTTTTTTGTTTAGGTAATGAACCCATACCCTTTGATGTAACAGTCCAGAGTCACCTTTCCGCCCAGTGGGTCGTCCAAAGCTAACCATTAGCTATTTTTCAAATTTTAATCTTCACAACCATCCAGAAGCCCTTCCAATGTTCATTGAATATCACCAAAAACTTTCCTTTTGGTAATTTTATTTAAAAAAAATAACTTTAGTTTAAATCACCTAACCTTTCAAAAAAAGGACAGGCCTTGAACCAGACAGATCCTTAAAGACACCGAAAACCTTTCAACCCCTTTTTGCGTCGGGGGTTTAAAAACACGGTGACATTTAACGGCCTTTACTGTACTTATTTACTTGACTTCCAGGGCACTGAATCATTTAAGGACCCAGATTTATAAAAGAAAAACATTTCTTTGATTTATTCTGGAAGTAGACAAAGAACAATAATATTTTTTTTGAACCTTTTAATTATATAATTACAAACCCAATTTGATCTATCTTAAGGGGTTAGGCCCTATTCGCATCATAAATGGATTGGTGTTGGGGTTGTTCTGTTTAATGAAGCATTTTAAAAAAGGAACTACAGTTTGCCTTAAATTAACCCTTTAATATGCTTTATTGTATTTTGCAATATTTATATTAAAATGGCCTGGTACGGCTTCATCATCATCGTCATCATTTCAGCCTGTGTTAATCTACTCCCGGCATAGGTTCCCCTAATGCCGCATCCCCATTAGGGTTTTCGGAACCCCAATCTAATCACGCTAGTCCTAATGCGGATTTTTTGGGTGGACCAAACTTTTACGGTCCATCCGATGAATGGACATCTTCTTTTCAGACCACCGGTTCCGGCCCAAATTGCCGAACCAACTTAGGAAACAACAAAAAACTTTGTTGAGTCCCCGGGAAATGAACCCACGACCTGCTGTTGTTTTATCACCTTTACTAGACTAATTAAGGACTACGCTTTGTCATTAACAAAAATTCCTTCCCTTTAAAATCGCCAGACCATTAAAAAACCATTTAAAAAAATTAAAACCTCCCCGATTTCTTGGTGTTTTAATTTTATTCTTACCTTATTTTGTTATTTTAATACTTAATCTTATTTTTAAATACCCAATAATTTGGGTCTTCAAAGGTTTTCCTATAAAATTTGAGAACGTTTTTTTGGTAAAACCTTTATCGGGGTTAAAAAAAAATTAGGTAACATTTTTCTTACCTCCACATTTTTTCCGTTACGCTAAATTTAAATTTATCGTCACTATAGGGAATTAGTAACCCGCAACCGGAGGAGAGAAAAACCAAAAATTAATTTAAAACAAATTTAATTTTTCAAAATTTACAATTAGATATAAAAACCTACTGATGTCAGAAATAGGGAATGACTTAAAATTTATAATTATTACCTTTACAACTTTGCCAAATCAACGATTTTTTGACAAAATGGTGCCAAGATCGACAACCAGGAAATTGCATCGGCAATTTCCTCGCGATTGACGTCAAAGGGTGGTTTCGCACAAAACCAGAAATCGGCGTCGGCGAAGGTCCTTAGGGTCCGATTTAACTAGGTTATTCGATATTGTTATTAATAATACCAAATATATAATAACGACATCAATTATAGTAATAATTCTATTACAATTAATAAAAATTCAATAAATCTTTAGTCTGTTAAATAAATTTAAATTTTATTTATTCGATAATAAAACCCTTTATTAAACTTTATCTGATTTAACTTTATTTAACCAACCAAAAGTTGCATATAGTAAATTATTTTTTGAAAAGTAACGCCATAAAAAGTTTCACTTCTTAAGGTACGGCCTGAAACCATTTTTTTTGGTTGATAACGATAAATTGTAAAAAAATCCACCAATTCTGGATTTTTGGATTTTAAATATTTTTCAAAAATGTCTGAAATTACCTTTAAAATGTGTTGCGGTTTACAATTTTTTTTCTGATAACGAAAAATATAATAAAAATCCATCACGGGTCTGGATTTTGGATTTTTAAATATTTTTTCTTAAAAATTTGGCTTTTATTTTTAAAAATGTGTTGGGTACACCATTTTTTTTTGTGGTGATTAAGGTAGAAAAAAATCCAAAGGTCTGGGATTTTTTGGTTTTTAAATATTTTGCTTGTGGCCCTGACCCATCCTTTTAAATTTACCAAAATAAATTCACTTCAGTTTAATTTTACAATTAATTATCGCAAGGGAAAGAAATTAGGAAAATCAGTTTTGTTAGGTAAATTAATTCACTTAACCATGGAAAGCGTCAAAACCAGTAATGGGTCATTAAATAAACAAAGGTTATATTAATTAATTTTAAAATTTCTAAAAAGATTTTTGTATTATTTTCGTTTTTGTTTCGTACCCGCACTGATTTGAAAAATTAAAGTTGAAGTGCATCTTGAAATAAACCATCGTCAAAAGTTTGATGGTTTACTTTATTTAGTTAAAGCATGGAATATTTGGAAGGATGGAAAAACTTTTGGGGAATAATAAAAGCCGATTATAAAAAATGTGTCCCAAAACACAAATTTTTTGTGATTTGGCTTTGTTTTATTAATTGAGTTTTAGGCTCTTGGATTGAATGATTTTTCCGAAAATTTAGGGCGGAGCGAAGAAACCACAATTCCACCAAGATTCAAAAAGCTTTTAAGTCTGGTATCAAGGGATGGAAATTAAATGATGGTCATTGGAAGGGATGACCCCTTAACCGGAAATAAAAGGAAACCATCCAAAAGCCCAGGAAAAAGACCAGGTTCCAAGAATAAAATTTTAAAGGTAGTAATAAATTAGTTTTTAACTTAAAAAGAAGTATTTTTTACATTTTTTTTGTGAGAAAAACTTTTATTGGGGAAGGCACCACTCTTTTCTCCTATTTAACCTTCCCCCCATAGTTTTCCTTACTATTAGTGTTTATGAATCGGGCGTAGTAGTCAAAAATTTCAGGTCTAATATTATAAAATGGAAAAGTAACTCTTCCGGCCTGTCCTGTTCCGTCTGTCTGTTTTTGCCGTCTAAAAATTTAACCGATTTTGATGAATTAGGCTTTTATATATAAACCAAAGAAAGGCAGGTTAATTATTACTCGATATATGGGAAAAAGAGGTTGAAATGTTTATGGGGAAAGCTAAGGAATATAAAACGATGAAATTTTCCTTGAAGTTGAAAAAAGCTAAAAACTGTTTTTTTTATCAATTTTTAAGGGTTTCAAACGAACGGTAATGAATTAGAGGGTTGTCATTGGTTTTTCCATTTTCAAACTTTATCATTAAACAATTTTGAATAACACCCGCGGATATGCATTTTCAGGGTCCAGTCATGGGAAGATACAGAATTATTTGTTTCCCACTTTTTTGGTTTCATTAGCCCAACAAACTATCCGGGGAAAGAAACATAACATCCTTTGTCTAACGAGCATATTTTCCAACAATGCAGAAAATGAAAAATAATTAAGGAAAATAATTTGACGCGGAACGGCATCAGGCACTGTTGAAAGGCCGAAGGGAGAATTTGGGGATAATTTTTAGATAAATATGTCTTGACGGGGAGAGATAGGAAAAGGTTAATTAACTTGGCCGCTGCATTTTAAAGAACCAAAAACATGGGCACCCCTTTATATCAGGCTCCAAAATTGTCAGATATTTTTAAGGACCAAAGAATAATGGGTGAAAAATTTCCGGCCCTTTGAACACTAGATAAAATAAGACATTTTTTTTCTTATCCGGAACAAACTGTTCCGGGAAAAGTAGAACGTGGTAAAAAATATATTCCCTATTTAATATTCCACCTCTTTATTAATATTACCTCTGTTTAGTAGTACGTAGTTGTTCCCCCTTTTCATTGCCAATACTATTATTGGCCTTTTATTTTTTACAAATTGGTTTTGAAAAATAACCATAAAACAACATAATGCTGCAATATTACAAGGTATTGTCAAATTTAAACAAAAAATTAATGAGCCAATAAAAAATCTTATTTACTTTTATTCTTCCCCCAATTTTTTATGTAAATTCTTTTGACAGAAATTTTAATAAAGATCATTAAAATTTTTGTCAATCATTTAAAGCATTAAATTTTAAATTCATATAATATTAATAATTATTTTATAAATATTATTAAAGATTCATCGAAAACAAACATAGACCTTGGTTATACTTAATCAAACTTCTGCCCAATTTGTTTAACTTAAATGAAAAAGAAACTAAGATACCAACCCTTGAGAATGGACAACCAGGCGCAGTTTTGCACACCACGCGAGGAGAATTTTAATTACCCGGTTAATTAAATACAATATACCCTTAATTAAAGTTTTTGCGGAAAAAATTTTTAATTTTAAGTTTTTTTATCTTAAAGACGATTTCACCGGATTCATAAGTTAACATTAAAAACTTTTTTTATAACGGCCCTATTAGTTAGTGTTAATAATTTTAAACCAAGGAAAAGAAAAATTTATTAAAATTATAATCCCAAAAGTAAACCAGAGAATTGATGTGGTTTTGGATAAAAAAGCACTCTTTGGTTATAAAATAGAGCGAGATTACGGGCCCCATTATTATTATTTGGCAAAAGGAATTAATTTAACCCCGCAACATAGTTAACAATTAGTTTTACATTGTGATTTAATTTCCAACAACTAATTAAAAGAAGAAATTAAAATGTTAATTCCTTGTATCTGCCATGTGCATCACAATGTCTTGGAAATTTATGCCTTATTTTTTTGACATAATTAAATTTTTTAAATATGTAACGGTCATTATTTTAATGTGAAAAACTTTCTTAATGATTATTTAAAAATTTTTACAATGCACGAATTCACGTTTCTGAAGGATTAAAGATCGTATTAGTATTCCGCATTTCCCCCAGTAGAAGGCCATAAGACTATAAATATGACCATACTTTTTTTTTGAAGATAGCTGAAATTATACTAAAAAGCTGCTCCACAAAGTTAATAATCTAATTTTTTCCTCGTGGCTAGAGCTTAGTTTATTAAAATGGGGCCCATAGTTTTTTTTTCATTCGTTATTCCAGAAATACGGTTATTTAAACTACGTCTAACCCTCCCCATTCATAACATCCAAATTTACCAATGTTTACGTTTGGGTCAAAATCTTATAATTTTTTTGCCTTTGGTTTTAAGTTATTAACAAAAATTCACTACCTAGAAAAGTATTTCCAATCGTCTTTTTGACGTATGTTGTTTAATTTTAAAATCAAAAGATACCATCTTAAAATTCCTTTCGCTTTATTATTTTACCACATGGTAAAAGTCGGCATATAAATTAAGAAAGAAAAGACCCAAGAATGGACCCTTTGGGGACCCCAATTTAACCAGGGCCGGGAGGTCTTTTACCATTCATCAACCTCTGAACCCATCCAAGTACGTAGACAGAAGGTTTAGTGCGGTATTTTAACCATAGTGGAAATTTCAAGGACCAAGTCTCAAGGTACAAAAATATTAAACAAAAGGCATGAAAAGGGTCGAAATGTTTTAACATTTGTCATTATAGGGACTGGCCAGCACTTTTGGGAGATTTAAAATTGCAAATGGTGGCCGGCGCGAGTTCCGCATATATGCCCTAGGGGGAGTCTGTAATGGGGTTAAAATTATTGTATTTAATATACGTATTGATGCAAATATCGAACAGTAAAATGGCTACTAATTGGGTTCGCCTCAATTTAAATTAAGAAGATTGTAATTTTTATTAAAAAAGAATGACTATGGTGAAACCTCATTGTAAAACTTTGAATTTCCCTCTTATACTGTTTCAATAAAATTTTATATTCATTAAAAGTGGATTCCAGTTGGTTCAATTCGGTTGAGGTGTAATAAGACTTTATAAATTAAATATTTGTGTTAATTATTTTAAGGTAATCAAGATCTCATTACAAAACAATATATTTGTCAATTAATTTGTAATAGTTTTAAATAAAACCAAAATGTTATTTCTTCTTAAATTAAAAAGAATACTAAAATACAGCAACGGCTTGGACCTCAATAATTCTTCGCCGGCCTTTGTTTAATTTGACTGTAATCAAGCGGACCTATAAAAATTTGTTTTTGGTGCGTTGAAAATAGGACCGACTTCAAACAACATATTTTTGCGCAGTATAAGGGTAAAGAAACTATACTTGATTTCCGCCGCTGCATTTTTCTAATTATATCTTTAATTCCTTTGCATTCAAGTAATCAAAATGTCGTATCGACAAAAATGTAATAGAAAGTAATAGTTGGGAAATTTGTCTTTAACCGAATACTGTTTCTAATTTAATTGAAAGGACTTCATATCCGATTATAAAAAAAATATCGTATTTTTAAAAAATGGCACATGCCGGAACTATACCATGGAAAGGCAATATGAGCGACGCAAATTTTCTTTGAAGGATCCCACCCTAATCTATTAGGATGAAACCCTGTTTCATTTACGACCAGGGTTTTATAGTGTAATTAGGGCCTTATTTTGCAATTTTATTAATAAAAATTTTATGCTGTAAAAGATGCTATAAACGTGGGTATATATCCCGGACAAAAACATATAAAACGCAGTGAATGGTCTTATTTTAAGTTTAGAAGGATAAAATTTAAAAACTTTATTAATAACTTATTTTATGACCTTCAATTATAATTAAAACTTAAAAACCTTTGAGTTAAAAAGGCCATGACCAAAATAAAATGGAGGTTTTAATGTTTAATGTAATTTTTTATTTAAACGAATACTAACACTACCTTCCTTAACGTTCTATATTTGGTAATATTACGGCTAAAAAGGAGGCATAGATTTTAGATTGGCTAGAAAAAAAAATATTTTTTGTATTTAAAATTTACAATAACTTAAATAAATAAAATAAATTTTGACACTCAGGTGTTGCAAAATGACGTCAGCTTTCAAAGTGCTGTGAAGGCAACGTTGATCTGAAAAGCCTATTATTCTATTAGTGACTACATTGAGGACCAAGATGTGTGGAAATAATTAATAAAGGATGATGCTGCGACATCACAATACAGCGTATCCCTAGCAACTAAAATTATGCACTACTTTAGTAATTATGATTGCAATGTATTAATAAAGTTTCATAAAAAAATCACGACCCGATGGTTCTTTCCGGTTCCTCGCTGGACAGGGCAAAACTTCTGAACGGGCACATTGACGTTCATAAAAGCTCGACGGAGCCTTAATTAAATAAAGAATATTTGAATTTGATTTTGAATTAATTCATATTGTAAGTGTTAGTTAGTTATTTATTTTGTAATATTATACTGAAATATTAAACTATAATAATTTTTATATTTGCTTAAAAGGAACTACTCGCGAAGAAGGGGCGAATTTCCTTACCCTAATAAGGCATAGCAAAATTATGCCGATATTTAAATCAGGATGTAATACGGACCCTAATAACTTTAGACCAATATCTATACTACCTACTCTTAGTAAATTATTTGAAAAACTCTTCTAAACCAATTAGTTAAACATTTCAATTGTAATTTTTTAAATAACAAGCAGTATGGAGCATTTTTGACGCTTTGGAAGCATCACAAGATGCTTTAGGCATTTTCGTGATCTCAAAGGATTTCGATTGTGTACACCTTGAGACTCTGGTCATGAAATTCGTCACTATGGTATAAGAAATACCGCACTCAAACCTTCTGTCTACGTACTTGAGCCATCGGGTTCAGAGGGTTGACGTGAATGGTAAAAGATCTCCGGGGCCCGGTAAATATGGGGGTCCCACCATTCTTGGGCCTTTTCTCTTCTTAATTTATATAAACCACTTACCATGTGTGATAAATAATAGCGAAGAGAGTATTATTTGCAGATGATATCTCTTTGATTTTTAAAATTAAACGACTTACGTCAATAAATGACGATGTAAATAATACTTCTCTAGAGTAGTGAATTGGTTATGTGTTAATAACTTTCTATTAAACCAAAGGCAAACAAAATGTATAAGATTCATGACTCCTAACGTAAAGCATGGTAAATTTGAGTGGTTATGAATGGGGAGGCTTTAGACGTAGTTGAATCAACTGTATTTCTAGGAATAACTGTAGATTTTAATAAACTAAGCTCTGCAGCTTACGCAGTGAAAATAATTAGGTTATTAACTTATGTGGAGACAGCTTTTTTAGTATATTTCAGCTATTTTCATAGTAGTATATGGTCATATGTTATAGTCTTATGGCATTCTACTGTGGGGAAATGCGGCAGATACTAATACGATCTTCGTCCTTCAGAAACGTGCAATTCGTGCAATCTATAGCCTGGGCCCCAAATAATCATTAAGAAAGTTGTTTACAGATATAAAAATAATGACCGTTACATATTTAAAAATTTAATGTATGTGCAAAAAAATAGGCATGATTTCCTAAGACATTGTGATGCACATGACATAGATACAAGGAATGAACATAATTTAATTCTGCTTCTTCTTTAATTAGTTGTTGGAGGAATTAAATCACAATGCGTAAGAAATTAATTGCTTAACATCGTATGCTGCGGAGCTAAATTAATTCGCCAGTCCAATAATATGAGGGCCCCTGTGCAATCTCGCATCTATTGTTATAACCAAAGCAGTAGTCTAACTTTTCCCATCCATAACCACATCACATTTACTCTGTCTTACTTTTGGGATTATAATTTTAATAAATTTTGTCTTTTTCTGGTTTGCAACAATTATTAACACTAACTAATAGGGCACGTTATAAAAGAAAGTTTTTAATGTTAACTTATGAATCGCGTGAAATCGTCTTAAGATAAAAAACTCGCTAAATAACATTCAAATTATATAAATTTTTCAGACATAGAAACTTAATCAAGGTATATTGTATTATGAATTAACTAGGTACTCAAAATTCTCAAATCGCGTGGGCCGTGCAAAACTGCGCCTAAGTTGTCCATTCTCAAGCGGCTGGTATCTTAATGTTTCTTTTCATGTTCAGATAATTTAAACAAATTGGAGCAGAAGTTATGATTACGTATTACGCAAGTCTGATAAAGTTTGTTTTTCGTATGAATCTTTAACAATATTTATATTAAGTAACAATAATTACATATATGCATATAGCAACTTACAACCACAATTTAATGCTTAAAAATATTTACTGACAAAAATTTTAATAGAACTTTATTAAAATTTCTTTATTAATGTTACTAAAGGCAAACAGAACATTTCTGAATATCTTTTACTACATTATTACTTTGGTCCTTAAAAATATCTGACAATTTAGAGTCTGATATAAAGGTGTCATGTATTGTGGTTACTTAGCATAATGCAGCGGCCAATGTTAGTTACGCTTTTTCCTATCTCTCCCGTCAATATTTACGATATTTATCTAAAATATCGTCGCCCAGAATCGCTCCCTTCAAAGCCTTCATACAGTGCCTGATGCCGTTCCGACGTCATGCATTCTTCTTGGTTTTAGGCTAGAAAGATCACCTTTAAACAATGACAATCGAAAAACTGAACCAACGACAGGATGCAAAATAAGTGTTTTTATTATTTAATCTATAATATTTTCCACAAATTATTATTTTTTTTGGCAATATAATTTTACAATCACCTTGTGTTGTCTAAACAGAATAAACCTAATTTAGAGTGTCCGCCTAATTAGTAGAACCAATTATTAAAATATAAAATTTAATATTACAAATTACAATATTACTTATAACTAAAATGAATTGGCTATTCCAGTCGAAGTGTGACCCAAGAATGTCGAAAGACGACGCAAGCTGCCACCGGTGTCGTGTTGTCGACGAATGCTGAGACGGCTCCCCAAACAGCAATTTACCCCTAATCCTCCCAACTTACAAAACGCTGTAGTAGTCGCGCACCACAGTCAGGTCGAGAATAGTGTACAGGAGTTTCTGTCGTCCCGCCGTCGGATCTTGCTGAGGTGGCATTTATGTCGCCCGGCGAGGTCTGGCGGCTTTGCGTTACGTTAACGTACGTAAGGCACCGGTGATGATGGGATTCCGAATGCGGCCTTGAAGCAGCACCCTAGGCGGGTGGTCGTAGAAATGACGCGCCTGTTCAACGGATACTCCGTATATTTTGCGGGACGTGGAAAACCGGTAAGATTTTCGTGCTGCCTGAACCAGGTAAGGACCGACGACTACCTGGAAGTTATCGCCCTATTACGTTGTTGTCGCACATCGCGAAACCTCTTGAGCGGCTGCTGCTTCGAGGCTGCGCCCGACGTCTCATTACGGGACGAGCAGCACGGTTTTCGGAGCGGCCACTCGACAGTTACGCAGCTGACCTGAGTGTTGCACGAGCTTGCGTTCGACAGAAATGTTGACGTAAGTCGGTCGGAGTCTTCTCGATATCGAGAAGGCTTTCGACCGAGTGTGGCATGAGGGACTTCTGTAAACTGCTCGTTAATACCACCATCCCGCGCGCGTTAGTGCGGCTAATAGCGTCTTATTTAGTGAGCGCGACTCCTATGTAGTCGTCGAGAATTCCGTTTCGACAGCACGGCAGATCTTATGCGGGGTACCACAGGGATCTTGCGTCTCGCCGATTCTGTATGCTATTTACACCAATGACATTCCCACCCTGGATGGTTGGACAAGTGGCGGATTAGTCTCAACGTCGGTAAGACTACCGCATTTGCCTCGACCAGATCCACCAAGTCTGCGCCGTTACTGGCAATCCGCGGGCAAAGCATCGCCTGGAGTGACACGATAACTTATCTCGGAAGCAAAATAAACCGCACGCTAAGCATGGTCCCCATGTCTGACCGCAGGGTCAACAGCGCCAGAGCGGCGCGAGCGGTTTTACGGCCTGTTTTGGCATCCCACCGCCCTCCGGACTAAGTAATCTGTGTACAAGGCATATGTGCGCTCGCGATTGACCTACGCGGCCCCGGCTTGGTACGCGTTAGCATCGGCCAATCAGCGGAAACGACTACAAGTCCAACAAAATCTGTCCCTTCGAGTCATCGTTGGCGCTGGCGCTGACGTCAGGAACGACGTGATTGCAAGGGACTTAAGAATCGAGTCAGTCGAGGCGTTTGTTGTCCGTTTGGCGCGCAGTCTATATGCGACCGCGCAGATAACGGACCACATACTGACCTACACGGCTTTGCGCCTTGCACGCACGCCCTCCTGACGGGCGCCCGTATCCACGGGAATTACTGCTGTTGGTTGATCGGCCGAATTGCGGGGGATGAGGCTGGACACCCAAGAACTGACGGCCATCAGTTAGCACAACACCAGCCCGCGAATGTGGATTGCTTCGTATAGTGTGTGCGCCTCGTTGCGCAGCAGCATACTATGCGGAGCAAGTCCAAATATGCGACCTCGTTGTCCGAGAAAGCCGGGTCGATAAGCGATGCTTGCATGCTCGCATGTCGACCTCTGGTGAGGCTCCGGGTGTCCGTGTAAAGCGGATGGCCTCAGGCGCCCTCTCGCGACAACGATGCTGTTTGTTGCGTTGTCATTATATGACGACGTAAACGAATTAGCCACCTGAGAGCCGCAAGTACGGAAGTGCCGGGGACTGTGCCCTGCGTTGCTACTCGGGTCATGGGGATAACCCCGATACCCGTACCTGCACCTTCCCTGTCCCCAGGGCAGTGTGTAGATGACCTCACGCACGGCTCCCAAATCACGCGGCCTCGCCGTGCAATCGTGTTGTCGGCGAATGCTGAGTCGGCTCCCCAAATCACGCGGCCTCTCCGTGTGCAACGTTATGTAGGAATCACGTACTTGGCGCTTTTAGTGTATTGCTAATACGTAATTGCCTGCTCGCTAATAGAAGCTTCATACCGTCGGGCAATCTTACCGGTTGCTCTGACGGTAAAAAGATTTTGTCAAGTTGGTAAGAAAACACTGCTATTTTTAATAAAACACAACGTGAATGTAACTTAACTTTGTAAAAGTTAACATTCTTTATTTCGGCGGAGAATTCTGTTTTGCGCCCTTTGAAGAAATAAGTGCTTCATTTTGTTACTTCAAATAAATCACGCTTGTTGATTATGTCAACTTTTGTTTGTGTTTACGCGAAATGTGTTTACGGAACACTTGTTGAGTTACACACTTGTTGAGTTACACACTTGTTGAGTTAGAAAATTTTGAGGCTCAAAAATAAATCCTTAATAATTTTGAATCGGATGCAATAGTTTTATTTATTGTTTTTGTATAATATCAGATTAAAAACAAAGTGTTAAATGAACTCACTTGCAACGCGTTGGCTTGGACTCACTCGATTACACACTCCACGATATGTGCCCGCGAGATATCACCTTGCAACTGCAGGCACCACGGCAGTTTCCGCCCGGACGCTTCCTGAGCCCTTCCTGCCCCTTTGCCGGATCAAAATTTAGGGAAAACGGATGACAATGCGGGCTCAATAGCCCCGAATGTACAACCGAGTTTATACCTTAACGCATACCACATAAGGTACATATTTGCAGCCCAGCGCGCAATATCAATATTAAATTAAGTTATAACTTTTATGACATATACCACTAATTACCTACTTTAAGGCTTTTTTCTTTACAAAAAAGCACATATTTATTACTGATAACACGTTTAAAGTTTTTCGACATGTTTATTTACATTTCGTTCTGTTTTCCTAAATGAAGAAATATTCTAGTCTGTCAACATGAAAATGCTGTGCTGTTCAAAAAGTAAAGTACCTTTAAATTATTAAATATTTCCTGTTACATTTCAAGTCAAAGCGTAAAATTTATTATTAGTTAATATACTTTTCTTATTATTTTTATTGGCAAAGAATGAAAGCTTGGTTTTGGAAAGGATTTTGTCTCCTAAATTTTATTTTAAACTTTTATGTATTTTTATTCGAGATTTACAAACGACCTAGTAGCAGCTTTTTGTTATGTGCCCTTGAGCCTCCAAATCCGCTGCTTTCAGCAATTAAAATTTATGGATTTTTATATTTCAATATCTCCTTTTCTTACTCTTTTCTTTTAATCTTATCTCAATTCTAGTAGGTTATAACAACTTTCGAATAACCTATGTAAGCACTAGTTAGTAATTTTAACTTTCTTTAATGCGTAAGAATTACTAGGTGTCTTCGAAGTCAACATGGGCAGTCTAGTTCTTCGATTAGAAGACCTGTTGAAAACTAACCCATTTTAAAAACACTTTAGTTTACAACAGCAAACAATTTCTACATAGTATAAAACAAAGTTGCTATCTCTGTCCTTATATCCTTATGTATGCTTTAGTCTTTCAAACTACGCAGCGGATTTCAATGCGGTTTTTTAATAGATAGAGTGATTGAAGAGCAAGGTTAATATGTATAACACATGCTTAATATTGCAGGTTTATTTTCTATCAGCATAGCTCCGATCGAAGCAGGGGCAGGATATTTCATTTAACCATAATAGGTTCATGATGTTGGCACATAAAACAATTTACAAGTACGGTGCGGGCTTGCACTTCTAGGAACCTGGGTATAAAATTCACTTGTCAAGTCGGAACACTTCTTGCGATTCTTGCGTATGTTATGAAGCACGTGTCGATCAGCTCGAATTCTTAAAGATTTATATGTAAGTAACTTGTGTCAGTAAATTACTGTAGAACGGGCGTTTACTCAAAAGTTAGCCAAAG